>VWZE01005606.1:0-113570 GCA_013396675.1 Eubucco bourcierii | reverse complement strand
TAAGGTAGAGCGAACGGGGGGGCGGGCCTCCTGGGGGGCGGGCGGTTAGCAGGGAGGAGGGGAAGCTGAGGGGGGCGGGCTGCCGGGGGTGTGTGACGGGCTGCGGTAGCCCCAGTAGCCGGGACGTGCGGGGGGGACCATCCCCCTGAGCCGCGGCCCCGGTGGAGCGTTTCTTAACGGGAGCTAGACTCTCGCTTTCACTTAATGGATTCGGGAGTTATGCCACTCACCTCCAGCTCCACTTCCCCGGTTACTTCCTACCCTGTGCCCCTGCAGCGGCGACAGCCCTCCGGCGCGGTGCGCCGTTTCCCTTCCCCGCGGCTACTCGGCGCACCCGAAATGAGGAAGGAGAGAGGTCTGGCTCCCGTTCCCGGCCTGGCCGTCTTGGTGCGGTTCAGCACTCGCAGCGCCCCGTTCGCCCTTGGGAAGGGGTGCGGTGCGTGTGGGACCCCTGCAGAACTGCTGGAGGAGCGGGGCGTCAGGCAGGAGCCTTGTACCGGAGCGCTCCGCGCTCAGGGGATAGCTGCTCCCCCTTCCAGGTGTGTCAGTGCCCGGCAGGTACTGCCGGGAGTGACGCCGTGCAGCCGCGATGCCAGCAGGGCGCTTTCCCCGCCCGAACCGAAAACATGAGGACACTTCCCGCTGATGTCAGCAGAGTGAATGAAAGCGTTAGGGACTTGCTGGCAGTTGTGTCAGTCCGGCAGGTCTGCGCCCTTCAGGATGCGTTGAAGCATAGGAAGGGGATGGCGGTGAGGGACAGAGAAGTTGTGGATGATCCAAGCCTGGGAGCGTGGCTGCCCTAGGTGATCCTGCTGTGGCTGGGGGTTGGACTCAATCTCTGGAGGTCCCTGCCAATTGCTAACGCTCTGTGATTCTTTGAAAGCCAGTTTGGATGGGCCCTTGAGGAACCATCAGTCTGGCCCCTGCCCAAGGGGACTAGATAATCTTTAAGATCCCCTCCAAGCCAAACTGTTCTGTGATGAAAAGTTACCAGCAACAGTATTAGGAGAAACTTAAAAATACTGATATGTTTCTTTTCAAGGTTTCTGTTGTTTAAAAACTTATTTTCACTGTTGTGCTGGTTTGAGATAATCGGAATATTTTAATGAAAAACAAGTTAGAGGCTGTGAAAAGCAAGCAGTGGCAATGTCCGCTTCACTCATAGGCTTGCTGAGATGTATAAAAACAAGGACACAAATATAGATAAGATTGAGGGTCTCTCCGGGAGCTGCTGAGTCTGCTGGCCTTCTGCTGTGTAACCCAACTCAGTGCTCTGCTTCTAACCCCACTTGCCCATCCTGCAGACTCACCTTGCACGTAAAGCAGACCCTGGGGTAAGGTAGAGGGGTGGAAAAAGGTGGAAGGGTGGTTGGGAGCCCCTCTTGGCCGCTCTGATGTCTGATGTGTTTCTGTATTACCTTTAACTTGTATATTTCTGTATATTTCTGTAACTACTCATGTCTATTGTGTAAATGTCTGCTTGTATACTCTGCTAAGCTATACATAAAGCTTCAGTCCTTAACTTCCAGCCAGCTGAGTCTAGTCTGGGTAATTTTCGTGGGGTGGGGGGTGGGGATGTGGGCAGGTAACTCCCAAACCATCACAACTGTCCATTAGAACGAATTGTAAATTTCCAGTTTGGGTATTTTTTTGTCCCTGTGAAAAACTCCTAAGTGGCTTTGCTACCCTGAAGCAATTCCAGGCTGAGTGGAAGCTTCTGTCCTTTGAGAACTTGTGTTTCTGCAGTGGGACCTGCTTTGCGTCTAAGCCATTCAAACTGGCAGTGCTTTTCAGAATCTTCCTTCTGTGGCACTGGATTACGTGGCTGGGCATCTGCTGGAATCGGGTGCAGCTCACCATCTTTGAAGACTTTTTTAAAAAGGTTTTGATGGTAAAAGTTAGCACTTGGGATGTACTGCTCTTGCCAGTTAATCTTCTCACCTTTAGAGGACTTTCACTGGGGCAGTCAATGCCAGTGACTCTCTGAGCCCCTCCAAGTGAAAGCAACATGTGGCTTGCATTGTGGTGCTCTGCTTCCAGCACACTCAGGTGTTGGGTTCCAGCCCTCATAGTTTGATGTCATCAGATTGCAGTGCATTGCCCCAGTCTTACCAAGACACTTTGGGGTCCCTTCGGGAGGATCAGAAGCAGTGCCAGCCTGGCTGCTCTTTTTGGGTGATTTTCCATGGAACCTGAGGCACAGTTCCTTGGGGAAGGATTTCCTTGCAATTCATGGCCCTGTGCAGCTAGGAATGAAGTGAGCTTTCTGCCCCTCTTGCTTGTGTCCTCTCCATGGTGGCGTGAGTAAAATGTTGCTGGGGTAGCAACTGTCCTGCAGGGCTGCACGGTTGGGGAATCAAACATGCTGCTCTTGAGTTGATCCACCTCCAGGACAGCTCATTCACAGGTGAAACCCAGGCTTGGGCAGAGGAAGAGAGACTTGGCTTGTGCTGCTGGGGCCTGCCAGCCATTCCATCCGCAGTTTGTCCTTGGCTGTCTTCCAGAGCCAGAGGTGAACACTGAGCAAGTGGCCATGGTGCTGTCTGTTGTCCCTGCAATGGCCTTGATCATCCTCATCCTTGCCTTGTCCTTACCGAAGACACTGCAGTAGTTTCTGTGTCTTGGGAACTTACAGGCTGGCAGCGGGCTTCAAATGTTCCCCTGACTTGTCAGGGGATTTTGCTCTTGTTTGGGGTGAAATTCCAGAACACCAGAGTTGACCACCAGCCTAACGGCTTGCCCATGCTCTTCCACACACCCTGCCACTCAGAACTTGGGGCAGATAACTCTCAGTGGTGTCCTTGGGCAAGTCCTGTATTGCTCTGAACAAAACCTGGCATATCAGTAACCAGCACAGCACTAAGTGATTTTCCTGATGTGGCACTCGGCACTGCAGAGAGCAGGTGGAGAACACCCAGTGCATCGGCCCCAGCCACCCTGCAAAGCAAATGCATCAGCACCGTGAGCACACCCTGGGGCTGGGGGGAAGTGCAGTACAGAAAACTCTCCAACCTTACTTGAATCCTGGTGTTACCTCATCTCTTGTTATCTCAACCTTTCTGTCTGCTGTCAAAATCTACCCTCTTAGTTAAGACAGCTGCTTTCCTAGCCCTATGTTGGGTGCTGGGTATGGTCTGTGCTGCACTCACAAACTCCCCTCTACATGTACAAGCAGAGATATACACAATAGACATGAGTATTTACAGCTATATACAGAAATATAGAAGTTAAACCTAATACAGAAACGCAATTCCCCCCCTAGACATCAGAGTCCCCAGGAGGGGCTCCCAACTACCCTTCCACCTTCTTTCAAACCCTCTTCCTTACCCCAGGGTCTGCCTTACATGCTAGGTGAGTTTGGAGGATGGGCAAGAGGGATTAGAAGCAGAGTGATGAGTTGGGTTACACAGCAGAAGCCTGGCAGACGCAGGACCTCCCAGAGAGAGACTCTGTGTTATCTGTGTTTGTGTCCTTGTGTTTATCCATCTCAGCAAGCCTATGAGTGCAGCAGACATCACCATTGTTTGCTTTTCACAACCTGTAATCTAATTTTTTATTCATTAAAATATTCCAATTAGCCTCAAACCAACACACCATGAGATGGCAGTGGTAGAGTCACCATTCCTGGAGGTGTTTAAGCAGTGTGTGGACCTGGTGCTTAGGGACATATTTTGGTATTGACCTTTCAGTGCTTGGTCAAAGGTTGGGCTGGATGATCTTTGAGGTCCTTTCCAGATGGATGTTTTCTGTGACTTCAGTCAACAGCTTCAGCTTTTCCAGAAAAAAATGAACTGGTTTCTTTAGTGCTATTTATAGAACTGAATACAATGGAATAATTTACCATGATTAATAATTATAAATTGTTATTTATCTTCAAATCTTTATGTAGCATTTATGCTACCATAATGATACATCTGTACAGCTGCAACAGTGATCTTTTCAGCTTAACAGGCATTTGCATGAATGCGTAATGAACTTAATGCTTACTAATTTTATAGCAGGGTAATTATGGAGTATGCAGAAATCCAGCAGGGTGGAGATGGGGTAGTGAGGAACAGCTAATAGTTTGAAACTTTTAATTCTTACTTGTATAATTACTAAAGGGAAACAAATGTAAATATAGTTTATGGTTATACAGTGTAAAAACTCAAAAACCTAATTCCTTTTTTTTTTTTTTTAATAAGACATTACTTCTGATCGTTTGTGTATGTTATGTTAGCCTCTCCTTCCTTATTTTCATGTTTTTGGATGGATGAAAGTCAGAAGCTAGAATTCAGAGTGTATAAGCAACTCTTTCACTTAAATATTTAGGTTCTCATAATCTTTAATTATGTAGCCTCCTGCTTCTTTTTGCTCAAGCTCTTCATGTAGTGAAGATGTATGGTAATAGAGGAAGGAAGTGAGCTCTGTAATATCTTCACTATTCATTAAGCAACCCTTACACAATGCAAAGGCTGCAGTGAGTAGATAGTTATTAATTTCCGCCTGCTCTCCTTCGAGGGTGCTGCTTAATGTTTTATTTTAATGTCTCCTGAGTATCGATTCAGCACCTCTTAGAGCTGAGGGAATATTGTTTTCCCGTCGGTAAAATTAGTGTAATAAACAAGATGTGATCTGAGGTTGGAAAAAATAATCAATGGTGGAACAGAATTAGAATTCCAATTCACCTGCCTCGGTGCTGTGCTGGTGTATCTGGAGAAGAATGTGAGTTGAATGTCTGCATTCTGTGGCAGTGGTGAGTGCCAGCAGGGACTGCTGAGAACCTGCAGTTAATGTCTATCAACAGACACCCTTTGGTAGCCCAAATTGCACAGAGCACATACAAAATCTCCTAAATATTGTGCTGTTCCTCCTGTCCTTGACCTTGACCAAAATTTCCAGCTTCTGCAACAAGTGGAAGAGCACTCACAGGGCTTCCCTTGTCCCTGCCTTGCTTGTTGGAGTGCTGTCACCTACTGTGCTGAACAAGCAGGGGGCCTGGAAAACAGTATACTAAGTGCTACTGTAGCTGTACATGGTGAGAATGGGAATGAACACACCAGGGCATGGAATAAGGAAACTTTCTGACTCGTGAGTGTTCTACTTTGAACCTAAACAATACAATATCTTTAATGGAAAGCAAAATACTGTCATGCATGCTGGCAGGGTCCCTATAGTTGCATGCCAGTGGCACTGAAATGTTTCAGGCTAAAACACAGGTTGAGCTCACTCAGAGCTAGCTGCATTGGTTGGAAACAGGAGGAAGCTGTTGCTGTAAAGGTCAAGGGGAAATATCAGTTTGTTGATGGGCTTAGTTCAGGGGATTGTCAAGATTTCATGGTCCCATCCTCTCTTTGATTTGTTTAAGCTGTGGGAAGGAAACACAGGCAGGGTCCTCTGGTCATGAGTTGGGAGGAGAAAGTAATTTTCTTCCTTTTCATCTTTATACCTAGGAGATGTGCCTTCTGGGTGATGCTTGAGATTTTGGAGTTTAGTGAGGGATGCCCAGCTGCATTGTGTCATCTTCATTTGCAAAGGCACACTCCGTTGGATTTATATGTCCAGGATGTTTTTGTTGGTGTCTGGCAAAATGAGATGTAGCTGGGTTTTGTTCTTGCTGCTCAGTTACTGGTCATGCAGGCTGTTGGAAGCCTGCTCATTTTTACTTTTTCTTACTCATTGATGCATGCTCATTGGTTGTCCATAGCTAAGAAGGCTTTCAGAGGCTACTTCTTCCCCAAAGGCATATTATTCCTCCTGTAGCATAAATCAGACTGGTTGTTTCAGTCACCTTCACTGGAGTGGGGGCAGACATACATGGACTTAAACCTTGAGTTTCTTCAGTAATGGAAACTTACTTGGACATAAGAATTATTGCTTTTCTTAAAAAAAAAAAAAAAAGGTTTTGATGGTGTTATGATCATTAAATACATGTATCACTGATACCCTTTCGCCCTTATCTTTGTGACACTTGTGACAGTAGGGATCCTGTTGCTTTTTAAATTCAGTCACCCTTTGCAGTAGTGCCAGTTTGAGTTTTCCATATTAATATTTCAAAAGCTACAGGAATTTTTGCTAAGGAAATGGAATAAATCTTTTTCCCTAGGTCCTGTGGAGTCTTATATCCAGTCCCAGTATCCATTTTCCATATTCTGTTAAATAAAAACCCCAAATGAAATTGAGACCAATGTTCTTGTCCTGGAGACCATTTTAAATGCTTAATCATGTTGTCCAAATTTCCTGTTTCAGTGTGATCCCTCTAATTTCATTTTTCTTCAAATTGTTTACCACTGGGGAAAAAAAAAATTAATTGCAACCTGTCTGTAGTATGCAGAAGAGGGCAAGGCAGAAAAACTGCAGGGCAGTGTATCCAATGCCTGAGTTTAATTTTGCTCATGCTTCAATTTTGGGCAGTACAGTAGTTAGTTTTCTGGACATCAGGGGTAATATAACTGTGCTTTTTTTGACTGCTTTGACAGCTCCTGCTGAACTTACTCCCTGTGTTCCTGTCATAAGAATCACTGAATTGTTTTGGTTGGAAAAGCCCTTTTAAAACCATAAGGTCCAACTGTTATCCCAGTGCAGCTGAGTCCAGCACAAGACCATGTCCTGAAGCACCACATCTACATGTCTTTTAAATACCTCTGAGGATGCTGACTCCATCACTTCCTTGGGCAGGCTCTTCTAGTGCTTGACACCCTTTCTGTGACAGTTTTTCCTGATATCCAAGCTACACCTCCCTGGCACAACTTGAGACTGTTTCCTCTTGTCCTGTTGCTTTTTACTTGGGACAAGAGACTAACATCCACTTTGCTTCAACCTTGTTTCTATAGCTGTAGAGAGCAATAGGATCTCTTCTAGAGCCTCCTTTTCTCCAGGCTAAACAAACCCAGTTCCTTCAACCACCCCTCAGAAGACTTGTGCTGTGTAGCTTTGTGGCCCTTCTTTGGACATGCTCCAAATTAAGAAAAAGAAAAGGTGTTTATGTACAGCACTGATTCAATAGTGACTGGTTCAGTAGTGAAAGGGTATTGCACTTTAGAACTTTACTGTTTTGGACTAGCATTTTTTTTTCGCATTTCCAAGCCTTTAACAAATTCTGATCCTGCTGAAAAATCCATCTTTATGGGATAGACCAGGGTGATTACTGTAGACATCATCTAAGTAGACATCTATTTACAGCTTTGGTAATGCATATCTATTTCAATAGTAATGGAAGAAGAATAGAAACAGTAAGGTGAAAAAATGCAGAGGCATTCCTGCTAAGGAATAATCTCCAGTGATTTGAAACATGGTTCAATTGTCTCTGCCATAAATTTGAGAATAAGTGTCATATATGGGTGATAAAAATGGCATAGGCTATTTTTTATATACTCATTATTCACTTAGTTTGTCTTTTTCAATTAATGTGGAGTCTATCTTTCTCATCTAGGTTTACATTTTTTTCACAATCATATGTCAACAAACCACAATAGATGCAGCCTAATGTGGCACACAGTGTAAATCTTTAGGTTAATCCTTAACAGTTTTTTATTATAGTTCATTTGGAATCACTTTAACTTGATCGTGATTTGTACCGGTGTGGGTGTTTTTATGATATGTTTAATATGCTACAGCTTCATCTTTCCCCCCTCTTTAATGCACAGAGAGTATGCTCAAACTGCTCAGTCAATGAGATTAGTTACATGCAGTCTTTCATGAGATTTTTTCTGCTGTAACTTCCTAAAGGAGCTGTCTTATCTGCTCGCTTCATTTGAGGGATCTTGCTGGTTTTGGTGTACTTTTGCTTTCTAAATCACTAACAAAACTTGCCCGTCGGTGGTTTTTGCTCTGCTGACTTTGTATGTGGCACTGTGGCAAGACAGCCTTGCTTTTGGGGATTCAAGGCACAGCAGCTTTTTTAATGCTATCCCTCCCAGGACTTTGTGCTAAAAGGAATGCTCACCTGCTTGTTTGGCAGGGCCAGTGTGGCATTTTTAGAAGCCTCGGAGTGTCAGTCACTTGTTTTACATCGTGTGTTCTGTTTTTCTGCAAGTTTTTATTTTTTTCAAGAAAATTTAGCAAACTTTGGAGACTGATTTTTAAGTATGGTTGGAAAGGAAGAGAGAGAACAGAAACGTGATCCCAAAATGTTTCTTGGACAGGCAGTTACAGATACTGCTTGATCATTTGTTTTCAGACCTGTTCCCTGTTAGTGAATTGCACAAAAACTTGGAAGTCAAATTAATCAATTGCTTTCTAATGCCAGCCAGTGTCAAGCTGGAAGACACATGGCAGGCTCTTTACTACTGGTCACCTTTGACAGAGTGAACAAAAATGTGCCTAGCTTGCAGCTGATTTCTAGAATTCTGTGGTTTGCTTTGCCAAATCCTCTGGGTTGCAGCTGGCTTCTGCCTCTCTCAGTCCTTGAGGTGGAGGAGAGAGATGGGTGAAAGGCAGGTGGCTGGAGGCATTGTTCTGACCTGCCATGCCATTGTGTGCCTGGCAGTGCATCCAGCAGGTGACCCCGTGCAAGGACCCCATGCAGGCATCGCTTGTCGCACGGCAGATGTCTGTCCAGCCCTGAAACAAGAGCTGCATTCTCCCTGGGTCACAGGCAGGGGGCTGAGTGCCGTGCCATGTCAGTGGAAACGCAGCTCTCCCATTGCCAGTTGCCATCTTTCTCTGTCGTGTGAGTGGCATGAACCCAGGAGGTGATGCAGAAGTGACTGATTTTTGGCTACTGCGATGGACAGTGTTTGGGTTACCTGCAGAAGGGGAGAAAGGAACAGCCAGAGTGCAGATTTTGAGTGCCTTTTTGGGCCACCCTGAGACAGAAATGAGGTAGTTCTGTCCTAAGTATGTTTGTTTATTAAGTGTGCCTTATGGTCATGATATTAAAGCCTGTAAACAGCCCAAGTGCTCTGATTTGTTCCAGTTAGCACTCTCTGCCACAGCACTTGCTTTGGGCTGGGAATTTACAACATTCTTGAACAAACCATCTGTGTAGTTTCAGCCTCCATTAAAGAAAATAGCCCTAAAGACTTACAACTCTTAACAACTTGCAGTCTTCTCTGCTTATAGTCATGGGAGTAAGGAGTACCACAACATGTTTCAGCAATGAAAAGCAAAGCAAATAGCAGCTTTCAGTGACAGAGCAATTTGAGTGGATGGTATCAGTTGGAGCTTTCTGTTCAGCAGCTATTACTCCATTTCTGGAGGCAAATAATTTCTCTGGAGCATGGTTCAGACAAAGTTGAAGTCATGAGCTGTAAAAAAGAGAGCAACCAATGTGGCTACTCAAACTATCAGGCAGTCTCACACACAAGCTTGAAAAAAGTGTTGAATATGTTTCCAAAGTGTATTTCTCTTTAGCATTTTAGTATTTTCATTGGAAATAGATGAGTCTCTGCAATGTGCGATACCAAACGGCTGCTTGGTTTGGGAGAAAGAAACAATTTATGGAAACAGATCTTTTGGTTGTGTGGTAACTGATTAGTAAAAGTGCTATTAGGTCACAAGTCCATTCACAGATTTTTCTTGTGGGAATTTATCTTTTTGGAAGTTACCTTTTTATTACTTTTTACATTCCTCAATGGACCAACTGCTGCTGTAGCATGCAAGAAACACATCTAAATTCAAGTGCTAGCGGCTAGTAGCTCACACTTCTGTCTTCTATAGCATGAAGCTAGCAGAGGAGAGAGAAAGAGCTGGATCATCTTGGGGAAGGAAGAGCAAGTAGATGACTAAAGTAGTGATGAGGAATGACCAAACTTGCTGATTCTGTCTGAAACTCCCCATGCGAGGCATGTATGTCACACCGAATTCCTGAGTTCTGTTCTCATTACAGGATAAATTGTGGAATGTCACAGAAACTGTGTAAATGTTTCCGTATGTTAAATCAGTGCTGAAGCTTTTTCTAGCAGGGGCTGCTCCTTCAATGCTCTGCTACAGTGTGGAGGTACAGATAGTGGAGAGATGATCAGAACTTTGGTAACTTCTTGCTTCTTTTCCAGAGGAGCTTAGGGTACGTTGCTCATCACACATGCATCTGTCACTCCCTGGCTGGGCTCACGATGGAAGATTAGAAGATGGCTGGAGAAGGATGTATTACAGCATTCTGCCTAATGCTGAGCAGATAAGAGCATCTATGATACAACAACTTGTAATTTTCAAGTAAACTGCTTCTGCAGTACCCCGTTGAAGATCATGTGCACATCAGGTCTCTCCTCATATTTTGAGTTTGTGATGAATCAAGGCATAGGCTTTCTCTGGACACATGGAAGGAATAGCATTGCATGATGAGCACAGGGTGTCCTGTTTGTGGGTACTTTGGAGAACTTGTTTTAACAGCCTTGCAGGAGAGAGGAGCTGTTCCAGGGATTTCTTCTCTCTAACTATGCTGCTGCTTAGAAACAAGCAGGTGCTCAGGATCTTGTGCATGCTTGTTCCGTCCTTTGCCCCTCTCCTCCAGCTCCTTGTCCACTTAAACTGAGTTTAAATGGAACATCTACTTCTGCTCTGCTCCTCTGTGTTTAACAGTTCTGCATTATTTCTGCTTTTGAAGTCCAAGCTTTTCCAGAAGAGATTCTGTCAGCAATGTAGTTAGCTGTCCTTTTTTTTTTTTTTTAATCTGCAGTGCATTTTAAGCTACAAGTGGTAATTCTTGTTTATGATAATTCCCTTGATTTCTCTTCCCCACATATTCCTTAGTTGTGTTATCTCAACATTTACATTTGAAAAAAAAAAAAAAAAGACTCAATCCAACCCTGGAATTCTCAACTGGGTTTTGAGCTTTCCCAAGAAGTGAAGAAGCCTGCTGTGTTTAATTGAAGCCTTTTGTAGCAAAATTCTGTGATTAATTTGTGTCCCAAGATTACTGTGTGAGCATTGCTCCTTGTTTTGAAATGTGACTAATTCTTCTAAGTTTTCACATACTGCTGCCTAGGCAGAACTTGGAAGCCGATATCTAATTTTCTAAATAAAGATGTAAAACCATGAAGGAAGAAATATTTAATCAGCTTGTCCCTGCCAGACTGAAAGGTTAGTCTGTGCTGGGAAGTCTCGTTGGGTTTCATGGAGAGGAAAAATGGATGGGTTTGGGTTTTGCCCACAGTAGTGACAGTATGAGGTTTTGTGACCTAAGTGTTGTGATTAGTCAATGTCTTTGGACTGTGTGGGTCCTCCTTTGCCTACTTGATTGGCAATTCCGAGCACTGGAGCTCAGGAAGATGTACACACTTTCTGTGGCTTAGCACAAAGTGTTCCTAGGGATGCTTGGCACAGGGGGTGTTGGGGGTGTGTCTGGAGGAAAGATTAATACACGTTAAGAGTCTTTCCTCCTGTCCCTCTAAAGAAGGAATGCGATTGAGCTGTGTGGATCACTTCTCCCTCTCCCTTCGGAAAATGACTGCTTTGGAAAATACAAGGAAGGGGAACGACAGCATTCTTCAGAACTCTGAAACACTTTAAAAGCGAAGGTTCTTGGCACACTTTGAAGGCAGAAATATAAACATCTAAGTACTAAACGGATCAATTATTTATAAAGAAAAGCATCTTTGTAATATGTATGCTGTGTTCTCAAAGAGTAACTTTGTACTTAACTTGTTAACCTGTAGCATAAAGTGGGATAAGTTTCTGGTGAATTTCTGCTTTGTAAAGAAAAGTTAAAGTTTTCAGTTAGGAAATCTACAGAAAATATTAATTTAATCCTGCTTTAAAATGTGAACTTTTGAGTGCAAACATTTCCAGTACTTGAAGAAATGCAAACTAGCCAATTATGAAATCAGAACATCTCATCTGATTTGAAAAGTTACAGGATTAAAATAGTAGTGTCTGTTTCTATTTGGATCTACAGATGAAGCGTGTCTGTGTCTGTATGGGAGGATGAAGAGACAGCCAATGTGTGATACTGTTTGTGTGTGCTGTTCCTTAGCAGTAAACAGTTACTACCCACACAGCTGAGAAAGTTAACAGGCAGGACTTTTGGAGGCTTATTTCTACTTATCAGGTTTCAGGATAATCAATTGCATGTTGGTTTGTAACTGCAAGAAACTTTTACAGTTGATTTTTGCAATTGTTCTTGTTCAACTGCCGGAGAAACTGCACTCCCCCAAGTTCTCAGTCACTGCACTGTTTTTATCCTATGGAATGGATATTTGCCATGTTGCAAAGGAACATGATAGCTCTAATGGATGCTTTGATTCTACATGGCTATATAAAGATATTTTCTGTGTAAGAATTGAGAATTACAGTGCAGGTTGGTACCTTGGTTTGTGACTCTACAAGTGCAGATATGCCTGCTTTCATGTACCCATTTGAGCTTGCCTCCTCTGATATGGGTATTGTGCCTATCTAATTGCCTACAGGATTGAGGCTTTGGATCTAAGCTAAGTTCAGAGGCAGTGTGACAACATTTGAAAATACTGTAACCAGTAAGTGACTGTGGTGGGTTAGATTGAAACTTACCTGGCTAGCTCAAATGGCTTGGAAGTGAGATGAATTTCTATTTACAGCAAAGCAAGATGTACAAGCATACATTTACAGCTATATATAAATTAAAAGTAATACAGAAATCCAGTTTCCCTCCCAGATGAAGAAACTGCCCAGAGGGGGCTCAAAGTTACCCTCTCTTTCTCCCTCTATCTCCCTTCCCAGGCAGAAACCAAAGCCACCAGTCAGCAAAGCTTGTTAGTGGAGGAAGCAAATAGAAGCAGTCTTGCAGAGCAGAGTGGGACAAATTGTTCACAGTTTGGCTTTTTTTACACCTTTCAGCAAACCAGTGAATGATACAGACCTCATCACTATTTTCCTTTTACAATCATGGACCTAATTTCTCTCATTAAAATATTCCAATCAGCCTGTGTCCAGCACGATGACTGATATTAGTAGTCTCATAGGTGTCATTGCTGAAATAATGAATTGCTCAACCATTTTTGTAACCTGAATTTCTGAAACATGTCATCAATGAAAGATATTTCCACGTTTTAGCATTGTCCCTTACTTTAACCGATGGAAAGTAATTGTTATAGTACTGCAATTTATTAGAACTTACGTGGCACAATTAAGTGAGCAAGAACCAAATGTCACCATAGGATTTGCTGTGCTAAGCATAAATAGGTCAGAGAACAAATTTATCCCATTTAGTTTCTGAAATATCTGTTAACTGTGCTGTGTGTAGGCTTGAGAATATTTTTTTCACAGTAGTATCCGAACAAACTTATTACAGCAGTATTTACCCTTTTTTTTTTGAGGTGTTTTTTTTTCTTTATTTAGATGTTCATACATTTATTTCCCAAGTGCTAAAAGAAGAAAATCTATCCAACAAAGCAAGAGAAAAAAGGGAAATTCTTCTTAAGAAGATAAAAGATGTTATGGCAAGGTAAGTGAACTTAAAGGCTTTGATATGTTTTGAAGTCATTAACAGATAACTTAAATTTTTACAAACTTTTAATAATCGTTATCAATGTGAACAAAAAATCCTATCTAGGTCCTGATTTTGTCATTCTGGACAGATTCAAGCCTTTGTCTGTCTTGTAGCTGCTACAATTTAGCAATAAGAAATGGGAACATAAACACTTGTCACGTTTTAGCTGCTCTAAGGTTCTGAACTCTGATTGCAGGCTAGCTGGGTAGAGCTTGCCTTCACCTCTGCTTTGCTAAGATTAAAACAGGGGGAAATAAAATACACTGAGAATATGAATGAGAGTCCTCAGCTAGTGTAAAAGAGCATAATTCAGTGCTGTACTCTGTGTTCTTATTTAACTCTGTCCATAATAGAAAATGGAAACAGAACTGCAAGCTTACAGATCACAAATTTGTTTCATCAATGTTAAAACAGTGAAATGCTTATGACAGACTTGGGGATGACTTCCAACTCCCTTCTGTTGTATTTAACTTCAAAGAACTTGGCTGAAGAGATTTGGCTGCAGTGGTTTGCTTTTGTGGAGCTGTTGTGGCGTGTGTGCCTTTGATTCGGGTTGTCAATACTAGGGAACCAGGAGTTTCTCTCCTTCTCTGGGTGTGCTGTGCCTTGTGGTTACTGAGCTAACTGGGGCTGTGCAGATGACTTACAGACACACCACTGCTGACACTTTTCTCCATGCTTATGACTCAACCAGGTGGTTTGGGGTGATGAAATGCCAAAGGAGGGAACCTGCAGTTTTGTGCAGAGTTGCCACTGGGTCCTTTGCTGTTCGCTTAGATGACACCATGGTTTCCTGACTTACTTTAGTATCTAATTCCTTCCTTGTCTCCTGTAACAGTCACTGTTAGCACACTCTGCCTATCATTCTGGCTACGTAATACATTGTACTCATATTTGATTTTTCACATTTCATGTATCAGGCTGTCCTCAATGAATACTGCTGCTTGCTGCACAGGATTTCTTAGATCTGTCCCTTTACCTCTGTTTGCGTTTCTCACTTTCTTATCTCTAGCCCCTTCATTTCTTTCCTGTTTGTTACTTCTGAGCATCTCCTTACTGACTAAACTCCATCCTGACACTACTGCTTATTGTCCATGAAGGTCCTCTTGGCAGCTGCATTTTATTTGCTACTTATTCCTGGTGAAATCCTCATCATTTCATAAGCTCTGGTCCATGCGTGCTTCTTGAGGTGCCATTTTACACAGCTCTGTCCTGATTACTTATCTTTGTACATCCAATTATATATGATGATTATTTTTGGTTTTGTAGCATCAAATATAGCTCTGAAGAAACAGTTCCCTCTAAGATAATAATTTATTTGGGCATTAAACAAATTGAGATCTTATTTGACAGTGACTTTAATTTTTATTAAAAAAATATTTAGGCATGCGTTAAGCTAAAAAAAAAATTATTAATACTTTTTCATATGAATTTCATAAATCACTGCAACTAAACCCACTATTTGTGGGCATAGTTCCTGCTACCATACTGTGTCATTCTGTAGCACGTTTACTGACACATTTCCTGCTAACATACTGTGTCATTCCGTAGCATGTTTAGTGACTTTTACTGGTGCACAGAGCTTTGTTAACATTTAGAAGACTTAGTGAAGCTAATGATGTTTTTGTACATTTACACCTCAAGATAGCAAAGGCAGCTCTGTCTGGGTTCGGTTTCGCTGAAGTCGCTTTGAGGCGAGTGGGGATTCGCTCGAATGCAAAGGCAGAAGGAAAAACTGAGCGAATCCTTTAGCCAAGAAGAGAGACTCCCAAAGTGCAGAGCTTCTGGGGGTTCTAGACTGCGTTCTGCGCGTGTGCTTGCAAGCGTGCACTGTTTGACGCTGCTTCTTCTTCTTCTTTCTGCAGTTTCCCCAAGGACTTCCCGGACAAAGGTAAATCCCGTGCCTTTCCCTGTCCCTCTCTCCGCGGGGTGTCGGTGCCGGGGACCCCCCGCCCCGGGCCGGGTCCGGCAGCGCCTGTGGCGGCTGAGGGGCCGAGGCGCCCCCTGGCGAGCGGCGCGGGGAGAGCGCGGCCGTGCCGAGGTGCTGGCTGCGACGCAGCTCTCGGCTCGCCCCGCGCCGCCCGCTCTTGAGCACCTCCGGGAGCGCTTAGTGATAGTGAGACTGGGTTAGAAACGCATCTCGGGATTTGTGATAGACGGAACCCGCCAGGTCCGGCTGGGCAGTGGCACAGCCCTGCGAAAGCTGTGCGGTGCGACCTGGGTTTGGTTTGTTTTCTTCCAGATGAAGCACGTGCAAAGCATCCCGCTTGGGAGATAGAATCCCCGCTTGGTAACTGGTTTCAGCCCTTTTCTTAGCATTGCAAAAATCTTCAATCCCATAGTGATGTTTCTTTAACCTTTTAATAGGATCATCTAGCGGCCGTAAGGCGTTGGCTCTCGATCCAGAGGGTTTTTTCACAGTACGGTGGGAGCTCAGACCTTTAGCTGGAGAGGGGATGATTTAGTGTGTGAATAATGAAAACTGAAGTGTGGCTTATCTATTGTCTGCTAGTGGAGTTAAAACAAAGCTGCAGAGTTCAGTTTAGAGAAGACTGAGGAGTTTGTTGCTTCAGTGTTCTGTTCTGTAACTAAACCTGGAAGAGCTCTTATTTCCAGGATGCTAATTTTTGAGGTCATGACCTATAGCCTGTGGATGCTGGTATGAGGGTCACAGAATGGGGTCAAAAAAGCCTGTGCAAAGCTTCACTTTTTGCAGTGGTTAAGAACTGTCTGTTTCTGTACGAGGAGGTTGAAATGTGTAGGCTACACTGTGTCTCCTGATAAAGTGAAAATATCTAAGTCCTATTAGGCAAGTAATGTTATAACAAGGCAGAACAAGTTCATGCATTTCTTATCCCTGTTTAAGTCAAGTTATAAGCCATAACAGTGCAACTGAAAGAGAAGAATACAACTTGAAACTTCCCAGAGATTCCCAGGATTTTGTAAACTCAAACTGTGTGATTATTTAAAATTTGTATTTAAATAATTTTCTCTTTCTTTTATACTGCACCTCATCACCCTGACTGCATCTCATACGCATTTTCCTTTCTGTCTTCACCGTCCAACAGAAATAAGCGTGGAAAAGAAAAAAGCCAAACACTGTTTTAATAAGCAAATCGCTAACATAAAGTTGTGGGGTAGCTGTTTCATCGAAAACTCATCTGACTTTCTGGAGAGCATATTTTTAGAGATTTAATAACTTTCCAAAGATATGACTCTAATAAACAGAATTGGGTACAAAGAGCAGAGTTTGTATTTACTGGTTTGTTTGGTTTGAAAGTCAGGGAAATTGTAGTGTGTGTTTACTTTCTTTGTTGGCAATTTGATTCGGGATTTCTTTTCTGATTTACCAAATTACTAATAAAAGTGAGATTTCATTATCTCCAGCAAAATAGTCCATAGTTCATAATTGTTACAATATAACTTGTTCTGATTTCTGTGAAAATTGTACTCAGCCTTGTTCTTTTCCTTGTGGTGATTCTTAAGAAGGATGTATCACCCTTTTTTTAATTCTTATGTTGTGCCTGTTTGGTTCAGGTCATAGAACTATGTACAGATGGTGAGACTTGCAAATGCTGACACTTCAGTTTTCTTCCACAACTTTTTAACAGTGGGAGGGTTCTAAAATGATACCATTGTTTTCTGCAAGTGAGGATAAATTTCTCCAAATCCATGTGCATTTACCTGCATGACTATGAAAAATTCATGAGAAATGGGAGCCTGCACTTCATTGTGAAATATTTGAGGGGTTGTGGTTCAGTGGTGCGGGTGGTTGGTGTAATTTCCAGAGTTCGAGAAACGTGTGCTAAACGTTATTTGGTTGTCATTCTTACTTTAGGTCTGCACAGATTAGGTGTGACTTTGTAGGTGTAGAACAAAGGACCCACATGGAGGTAAGCAGTCAGTCTTGGCCCAGCTACTGGAGTAACAAAGCAGTGGCAGCATCTGAATGATGTCAGCTTTTGTCTGTTCACATCTCTGTGCACACCTAGAAATCTAAAACCAGTGGAAAATTTGAGAAAAGATTAAAACCTGAGGTGACAGTGGTGGTCAGACCCTTCTCATTTTTCTTCTCTCTCAAGAGAAAGAAGAAAAACTTGAAATATAAGGTGAAAAAGGGGGCTACCTTTTGGGAAAAGAGGGCTGCGCTATTGTGCATGGCTGAACTTCAAACCTGCTGCTTTGTTTTGCAGTAGCAGTTACTCCACTTTGTAAAAATGTGTATAAAATAATCTGTGTAGCTGAAAGGAAAGGTGGAGAATGGTTAATACTGTGTGCCATGTTATCATGGTATAGTCATTATCATACTGTATCAACTGATTTCAAGAATCTGGTGAGTTGTAACCTGTCATCCTTCCAGAAGCACCCGGCAGAATTTTTGGAGGGCGAAAGGAGTGACAAACACTGTCGAAATTCATATATTTCCTGTATAAGAGAATGAAACTTGACTCTGGCCTCTCAAATAGCAGCTCCTCCATCTTGAGTTGTTGCACAAGTATGCTTTGTGTGAATCAGCTTGTCACTCCACTGTCTTTCATCACTGCATGTTCTTGAAGTCCCACTGGCTTTGCATGCCGTGACTAGTCAGCCAGACCACGGTATTGCACGTGAGTCCTGTTGAGTGGTGTGTGGCCACCAGCATGCAGAATCTTATTTTCCATAAAGATAAGGCGAGGAGGATAAAACAACAATAATAACAACAAGCTGAAGAGTATGTTCACAGATAGAACCAGACTCCTTAATTGTCTGTGTGCATCTCTTAGTTTTCAGAATTCACATACCTACTTCTTTGCAATCAGGCTGACAAACTGGAGGATTTTCTTGCAGCCTTTTAAAGGAAGCCTTCTTATGTTGTGTGCCAGGTCAGTAAATCTGCTGGCAAAGACATCTCTTGTCTCTGCACACCATGAAAATGAAGCTTTTTAGGGGAAGTGTGTGCAAGGGAAAATTGAAGACACAGGATTAACCGTTCAGGAAAATGTTTAATTCTCATGTGTTATGTGCTACCTGGTTTTACACTAACTTTTACAGTTAAGTGTAATGCTGATACACAAAAAAAGTGCCTGTTGTTCTTAGGACCAAAAATGTTACATTATTAATAACCAAACTGCTCATTTTTTTCACAAATGTTACTTTTTATTTATTGACTGAAGTTATACTTTTTTTTTAATACGTGTCTTACTCTTAAATTAAGGAATTTGATACAAATGTCTCTTTCTCTTAGACACTGCTGCTTTTTCTTATTTTTATTATTTAAATTTTCATTTGGAATATTTAACTCTTCGTCCAAACAGTTTTAAGCCAACCCAAAAAACCACAGTCACACTTGAAGTGACCTCTTCTAGATCTTAGAATTGGGAAGGAATTTGAAAAGAAAGATGATTTCCATACAGATTTGGTTCATTTTTTACAAGACTGGTGATCCACTAAGGGTACAGCAGTCTGCACTTCATCAGAGATTCTGGGTTAATACAGTTTTTGGCATTTCTCTGTTTTGAGATTAATTGAATCAATACCACGGCTGCCAAAATGTTTAGTTAAAAGAACCTTGTTTTCAGTTTATGCTAAAAATAGTGCTAAAGTTGGCAGAAGCACTGCAAGCCCTAGAAAACTCTGTTTGTGTTTGCAGCTCACTTGCCATCTGTTCTTCCAATTTATTTTAGTAAAATATATTTTTTTAATCACTTTTCACAAAAGGATTTGGCTCAGTATTGAAAGTGAGACACCAAAAGCACGTGCCAAATGGAGTCATGATCTGGGAATTTGCAGAGCGAGCTCCCCACAAACCACACAGTGCACCTCCTATTTGATTTGCAGCACACAGCTTTGGCACTGGTGTGGCAGAGAAGTGCAATACGACATTTGCTAACTACTGCTGCTCAGTCTGACTGAAAAATGAAGGTCCACTTTCATTCTCATGTCACTGTAGGATAATAGAAGAGAAACCTCTGCCTCTGGAGTGCTGGCATTCTTCTTTATGTAGATATTGGGAGCACCTCTAGGAAACCTTTAAATGACTCATGCCTCTGGCTTCTGCCTTGGTGAGTGTCTGGAGCCTAAGACGTCTGCTTCCTGGAAATAGCCAAGCTGATAGAGCAGCACTATATGCAAAAGCTTTTTTCCCCCTCCCCCCCAATCTTTCTGTGTTTGTTTTTTATGTGGGGGTGACATTTTCTCTTTTGTCTGTGTACACTCTGGTTTTCAGGAAACAGCAGCAGATAGGAGTTTTTGAGAAAGGGAGGCAGTAACTTGTGGTCACCAGAGCAGTATGTGGGTGGGAGTTATATATTCTAATACACTTGAGCTTTCAGTCAGGAGCATCAATACATTGTTAGTGTTTAACCATAACTGGAGAAGATACAGCTTAGCTGCTAAGCAGTCCCTTGAGGAGAGACCATCCTCCTCATTAGAAGTGTGCCAGATACCACTCTATCCTGGAAATTTGGAGGGTTTCATTGTAGGCAAGTCATTGTGTTGTCCCTTTAAGCTACACACACATATCTTCTGTGAAGTGCCTGTCTCAAGTGCAGTTTCAAGCAGCACAAGATAGAGCCACCAGTGCAGCATGAAATGGTCTTACTATGATGTACCTCAGTGGAACAAGAGGCAACTCAGCAAGTAAAAGTTGTGTTGCCCTTAAAATTTTCTTTTCACTGAAGTGTATTTGCTCAGATACCTAATGCTCCTTCAGTATTGCTTTAACAAATAGCTGTTAAAGAACTACCTGACTTTTACAAAAGCCATTAAAAAACATCATGTTAATATAAGATTCTAGAAGACTCTTCAGCAGTAAGTGTGTTGGAACAGACTGCATGGCAAAGCATATACTGAAAAAGTGAATCCAGTCTTGCAAGAGGACTGCTGGCTCAGTCATCTGGCTGGGACTGACTGGGTAGGGCTGACAGTAGCTTCTCATCAGCTGCAGCTATCGTGGGGCTATACACCTGTGCCAGCTTGAGAGCAACTCCATCTCCTTGCTTCTGTGAAAAACCGTCTAGTAAGAACCTTGCATTGATCTGCTTGATGGCTTCATCCAGTCCTTTCTTTGGTGGGCTCCTGTGCAGCAGAGAGGGACAGAGAAGGGAGAAGATTTCAGCCTTCTGTAACTGGGGACCTTCTGAGAAGTGGCAAGAAGCAGAGTGTTTTGACCTGCGTGTCTTATTTTTGTGAGTTGTTTTATTTCTCTTATACTTGAGTGATTTTAATGCATCACTCTGTCTAGACTTTTTAAGGAATAAATTGGAAGTGTTTAGTGATCTGAGGATGTGAGCTAGCAAGTCTCTTACAGAGGCAGTGGCTGAAACATCTTGCTCCTTTTTTAGATTTAGTGGTGAAAGCTGAAAGCAGTTTCTCCAGTGCCTAGGAGTTCATTAGTATAATCACACTACTGCAGAAGAAAATTAATTCTTAGGGGAAATGAAAGTTGGGCTTTTTTTTTTTTTAAATTAAAAAAAAAATTAAACCTGGATTCTTATGAAGTAATATGCTCCTGTTCATTTTATTCAGGTTTTATCAACTTAATCTGTCAGAAGCCTTCAGTACAGGGGGCAGGGACTGCAGTGCAGCCCTGGTTACAATGCCGAGAGTTTGTTTTATGCCCCATTTGTAATATGCTGCACTTACCCTTTGCTATGTACTATTTCCTGAATCAATAAATAACCTGCAATGGTAAAGGCAGTATTTAACAAGGAAAGACATTTGATGGTTGCTTTTATTTACTTGTTTGTTTATTTAAAATGGCATAACCTCTCAAACCCATGAGAGGTTAGTTCAAATTACAGAAACTGGAGAATGGGGTCAGTTCATAGACACATTTTTGTTGTTGTTGCAACTGTTAACTATCTCCTGTTAATTAAACTTTTCAACTTCCAGATAAATCATATGGTATTCTGGGAGAACAAGAAACTATATTAATGAGCATCAACTCCTTAATTATGCTTGCGACTACATAACAGGGACACATTCATGTCACTTCTTTGTGCAATAACTTCAGCAAAGAAGTATTTTTAAACTGATCATTAATTTTATGACCACAGAAATGAGATGCAAAATTTATGCTGTTGTCATTGGCACAGGTTCAAGGCACTACTGACATTATGTGTGATTGTAATAGAATGGCTGCCAACTAATGAGTCTATAGACATTTTGTTTGAGCATGCTTTGCTTTTAGATGTCTGATTAGGCAGTAATGCTTTCAATTATGTCTGCAAATTGTATTGGATACACTTACCTGATGCCCGTTGTTGCTTTGTAGTTCGTTTTTTCTATTACATAAATGCAAGCTGAATGCTGTTCTTTAATTTATTGATGCTTTTCGGGTGTATTTTTAGGTACTTGGCACCTGAAGGGAGCTGTGGCTTGTGCTGCTCAACACTGACTCCTCTGACTGTTCCAGGAGCCACACGTTCAGCCCCGGCGCGATTCTGTCTAGATGGAGTAGAAAGTGCAGTGCAACAGGAGCATGTAAAGTGGAGAAAGGGCAGAGATTATTCTGGCTGGGAATGTAGGAGACTCCATAGAACCATGGCAAATCTTCTCTATGGACTGTCAGGAACAATATCCTTACATGTTAATAGGGTGTGCTTCTAAGGTGGCTTTGAGCAGTGTCACAGTTAGGAGGCACATCCTGAAGGCTGGCATTAGCATGTAGTCCTCCTGTGTAAGCATGGGAAGACCTTGTGAGAAGCTGCCTGCCTTAAGCTGCAGAGTACAGACTCAGTTCTCCTGTCAAGTGCCTGCAGTTCTGTACAGACATGGCTCAGCATTGCATTGCAGTGTACAATGTACGTTCACAACTGCACCTATTTACTGTGAAAGTGGAAGATGTTTAGTTTAACCTAGTCCTGCAGGGATACGAGTTGCTTGAATCTCTATTTAGTGTCTGTAACCTATTCTCCAGTTTCCACATAACTGTGGATACTTAAATGTGGTGTTGTATGGCTTGGGATTTATTATTTGTCCTAATTGCCTTTCTCAGCAAGGCTTTTCTTCATGCAACTCCACAAGCATTTATTTACAACTTAACATTCAGAGAGCGCTTTGAAAGCAAAAGTTTTCTAAAAGCACTGAGCATGTAATTTTTTTCTTCTAATACCTCAATCTTTTTTAAAAAAATTTGTTTTAAGAGCATTCATCACTTGGATATTGTAGAATTAGAACAAATATTTATTTTATTATAAATCTACGTTCAGTGTACCCATGTTTGGTTGTTTTGTTTTGTTTTTTTGTTTCAAATACATCTGGAATAGATGCATGGTGTGCCTTAGATATATATGTAAGTATTAAAAAGCCACTTGCTTCTAGAACATGGGACTTTTTAATATGAATACAAAGCACAAAGGTTTTACTGATGTTGAAATTCTAAGCATTTGAAATGAGAAAATGGTAGCATTGTGACTTAATGGAAGAGCAAGGTAACAGTGCAGCTATGCAAGCTTGCATAATAAATCACAACTCTGCAAGAGATTATGAATTGCTGAGTGGGTCCAAATTCTCTGGAGATATTCTTTGTACTTGCCTACTTGTCATCCAGAAGTGCTGCTCCTTTAGATGTACTCACCATGCTTAGGTTTACTCATACCATTCAGCCCATGAATTTTTGGTGCTGCAGTATGGGGTTTCTGGAAGTGTTTTCCTCTGGAAATCCACTCATGTTTTGAAATGATACTGACACCTTCATGAAGCTTAAATGATAGTACAGCTGATCGGAGGACATTTTTGACTGAGAGTTAGAGCTTGTACACACACATTCTACACAGTCTGGTACTAGTGGAAGTTTAAGACAGGGAAAGACTGGAACAACTTTTGATACTGTACAGGTTGTGAATATCATGTCTGCTCTTTTTCTGTAGAGTCTGTCATCTAATAAAGATACTAGATATAAATAGAGAGGCAACTGGACTGTGGCATGCAAATGTGAAAGATGATCATGCTGGTTGTAAATATGCGTAATGTTTTCTGTTCCTCTGCTATCTGTTCTCCAGCTTTCTGTTTGGAGGAAGATGTGAATCCTGCAGAGGCATAACTTACTTTTGGTTTGACAGGTGTGATGAAATGCAAATATTTTGATCAGATTAACATGATGGCTAGAGTGCTACTGGAAGATAGCAGTGTCAAAAATAGATTGGAGTCAGGTTCAAGTTCAAAGCAATTGCTGCATGGGATGGAAGCAAGCTTTCCCAAGAAAAGCATTCTAAACTAGCAAAGGGGAAGAGAGTTTGGTATTTAACAATCTGGGGAGGTAAAAACTCCATCAAAGCGAAAAAACAGGCTTTGTTGGCTTATTTGGATAGAAAACTTGCTGCTCCTTGCTAACAGCTTTGGGGCTTTTTGTGATTTTCTGTTGTTAAATGTGAAGAAGAGATGCAAAAATCTGAGCCGTGGGTAGGCAGCCCTGCAGGTGAATGCAACTCATATGTCTGTGGAGAGGAATCTTTTCACTGTGTGTGGGGTTTGTTCCTAATTCTGAGAAATGAGTTGTTGGATACAGTACTCAGAAGGAAGCACATGAATGGTGAAGTGTGCCTGGAGATCTCGGAAAAGATTTCTGCATGTGAATATGCCAAAAGGCAATGCTGAAACGATTTAGCCTTGTGTGCTTTTTGAGAAAAGGAAGGGCCAGTTAAGCTTTTGGAGAGGCAACTTTGAGCCTCGTTTGCTGATATTTATCATCTTTAATTACTGGATTTGGCTTCTTCACAAGGGCTTGATTTAAAAAAGAAAAAATTTTTTTTTGTTTGTTTTTAATGGAACAATGTAGTTTGTGTTGTTTTCCCACCTCTTCCTCACCTAGACAGTATTAAAAAAAAATAAAATCAGTAATACTGAGGTTTGGGAGAGAGGATGTAAAGTTTGTGTAATTAAATAAAAGCCTTGGGTAATATCGATTTAACTTTACCTTTCCCAGACCTCGGCACTTAATGCAGTCTGATCAAGTAGTGCATAGGTTAGCTAATAATGTAGGGTTTGTATGTATCGTAGTAGAGCTCTCAGCTGTGTTAGAAATTCATCAGTAGAGAGCTGCGTTCAGCTGCGGGTTCCGTCCGACCGGCTGCTGGCAGGCGGCGATCGCCTTTTTAGTTTGGTGGGAGGGAATATACATAAAACATTTCCAAAGTAGCACCTAATTACGGTGAGGAAAAGTGCAAGTGGGCAGAGGGCGACAAACTGCTGCCAACAGGAGTTTGGCAGTTCTTGCGCGGAAGTTGCCGCAGCTCCTTCCTCCGCTCGGACAGGCAGAACTTGGGCGCTTGGCACTGCCTGCTGTTCCTGGCAGGCTTTTCCCTCTCCTAGCTCTGTGCCATGCTCCTTCCCGCTCCGAGTGAGCAGCTCTCAGCTCTGCGGCGTGAGGAGTAGCGTTTAGGGAAACCACTTCAGCAGGATGCGCTCGGCCGATCCCGAGGCAGCCCCAAAAGAGGAGCTTGGGTGGATGCGGTGCGTGTTACAAGTCCATCAGCAGTGGGGTTGGCTTGGTTTCGGATGGGGATTGGTAGCCTTCAAAAGATTTCTGGGGTTTTGGTTGGGTTTTTTTGATCCTGTCAGTATGATAAGCTATTTTAACTATCAATGTATTACTGACTCTTGCAGTACTGGAAGACGGGGAAGAGTCTGGGGGCTCTTCGACTCTTGGTGACGGTGACTCGGTGGCATCTGACCAGGATGATGGAGAGGACGAAGCACTGCCGGATGGTATGTGACACTGTTTACCTTTAGAAGGTACCAGATTTACTAGTTTGCTACAAACTCGTGTAATGGGACCCTCGTGATGCGAATGTTAGTGCTGGCAATCAGACCGCAGAGAAGTGTCCCAGCCGCGGCTCTCACCTCCCCGGGAACCCTTACAGGCGCCGAGGAGCGCCCTCTAGCGGCAGTCGAGCGCAGTCAGCTGGCTCCAATTCACCTTTTTTTTGGGTAAAACTCCTGGTTTTTCGTAACAAAGCATCCTCTATAGATGCACGCGCTTTTAAAGATAGATCAGTGGCTAAACTTGTGTGCGACTATTTGTAGTAACAAATTGTTTGTTAATTCAGCGTTATCAGATTCTTGCTTAATTTTATTGTGCTGCTTAATGGCTTACTGTATTATTTATCTAATAAATAATGAAAGGGTTTACGTGATTGATACTTTTCTGCAAACTCCGTTCAGAATAGGTTCATAAAATATTAAATTAATTATTCCTGCGATGTTTTCTTCTATTAAGACAGTCTTTTGCAGAATGTTTTAGTGCTATAAATTTTAAACTTGAGTTTCCATTTTAAGAAGTCCAGGCGCCGTAGCTGTTTTTCATGTTATTTTATTTTATTCATTAAATTTAATGCTAAATGTGACTGTTCTGAGGACGTGAACAATTGAATATTTCAGCAGTTAACAAGCTTGCTCTGGTGTTCATATTTCTGGGATTTGTTTATTGTATCCATAACATAAATACCTTGTATGGATAATCTATGGCAATAAATTAAGCATGCGTGGAAATAAATTAACTTTGTATATTAATTTGTGGCACTGGAAGTTAGGTAGACTTACTGGTGAATGATGCTTTCTGACATGATATGATGATCAAACTGTGCAGCTCCATCTCAAAATACGATTGCTGAACGAAAATGTGCTTCCTGCAACATAGCTCTCCACATTTTATACTATCCAGATTATTCCCTTTGGAAACATAAATTGCTTTTATGAGGTATAAAATTATGTCTATTGCAGAACAGGGATAAGTGAAGTACATGCATAAGTGATAAACCTTCTAACCACTGATTCAGAATAACACAATTTTTTTTATAACCAGAACTCTGTAAAATGTGTAACAATAATAATAACAACACTTTTTCCTCCTTTTTTTTTTCTTTTAATATTGAGCTTGTTGCATTTTGGCAATATGACCTTCTGCTAAAAAAACAACCCAAACAAACCAAACCCAAACCTATTTGCTTTCTGGCTGAAATGCAATTATCAGTCAAAAAAAGCTAATTCTCCAAACTACAGATGGATGCAACTTTCCATGTATTTGTTTTTACTTACAAACATAATCTTAACATTATTTCTAATTGTAACAATAACACAGTGCTGATTGCATAAAGGGCACATGGCAAAAGTGTGTGAGTGTTTAATAGGAGATGTGATAGTGGATTTATTTCAAAACAGTTAATCAAGGGGGAAAAAAGGGATGGTATTAATAAATGTGAGTAATGGATGGCTGAAGAATGCTGGTGCAAGAGTGTATAAAAAATGCTGTGATTTTGTACAGATGACTGACTAAATTTTGGCCTGTTTTGGATGTCGTAGTTCTGAGAGTAGGTGTAAGAGCTGCCTAACAGTACCTTGGCTACTCATTCCAGTTTAGGCAGAAAGACAGTGCATGCAATTCAATTATATTTAAGATGAGTTTTACCTCGCTGGCCTTTCTGTGTTGTATGATAATCCTTTTTAATTATGCAGTGGGAATGCAACATGAGGAAGAATGAGATCTATAAAGAAGAATGATCTATAAATACTTTCACTGGCAGATCAAATGCTTTATTGGAGGAGTGTTTCTGTTTCCCTCTTTGAATGTTTAGTGTGCCATTTTAAGACTTGATTTGAACACCTCTAGTCCATCATTCAGGTCTAGCCACCTAGACTATGTATGAAAATATATGTTGGAAGAATCTCATAAGAGGTGAATTGATCTTTGAAGGTGCCATTTTTTTTCAGTTCTCATAGGCATGAATAGCTTTGAAGCTTAATAGTGTGTTTTTGTTTTGGTTTATTATTGTTTGTTTTTTGTGATCTGTCAATATTCAGTAGCTGAGTCTGGAAGGTAAATGTTTCATCTTCTGTGGTTACCAGTTTAGTTCAGCAGGGCTGCAAGCCGATGTAAAACCGCGTTTGTGTAGGCTCAAGGCTCGGAGCGTTGCTAGAGTGGCCCAGCTGCAACAACCAAGTGGAGGTGGTTTTTAATTGGTTTGAGTCCATATTTTTATGTAAAACCTCTTACATGTTTTCTGCCAATCAAAGCCAAAACGAGACAGGCATTTACCTTTTACGTACTCAAATTAGACCGCAAGGTTTGCTCAACCTCTGACGATGTTGCTAGGTGACTTTGCAGCGTCACTGCCGAAATAGCCACTTGGTAACAGAGGAAGAATTAGTGCAGTGTGTGTACGTTACAGCCAGTGCAGAATCCTGGAGGTTTTGTGTGACCTTTGTATAATGGTGTATTAATTACAAGAGAGATAATCCATTTAACAATAAGTATGGGATAACTAAATTAGCACAGGTCACTTAAAGGCCTTTTGTCAAATCTGATTGTTATGTTGTCCTTTTGACTTTTACCTTATGGTAGGCACTAACAAAGTATCTAAACTTTGATGGATTATAAACTCTAAACATGATATGTATTTTTCATAATGCTAATGTAATTTTCTAGGTACTGAAAAGGTCAAACCCCCACATCTCTCTGTGCATTCTAAGTCTGTCTTTCCTTTTAATATTTCTTTTTCTCTATTCCTGTGGTTCAAAAGTTCACTCAGTTCCCAAATGGCCACCTAATTTTCCAGTTATTCCCTCAAGCCATATGTGTTTTGGTTTCTTTATGGTTTATTAGGTACTGTAGGAAAGTAGCATAAGTTATATCATCTAATGAAATTCAAGCACACTTCAGTGATGCTTTGACTTGATTGCTGGCAGCAATTAAATCACAGCAAAGGAGAATGATGCATAGGCTTACATATCTGGGCACCCCACAGAATCTGGGAGAGGGATAAAACACAACAAAACGCCCAAATAAAACAACAAACCCAAGACAAAACAAAAGAGCACTGCCAAGCACTCAGTCCTTAACTTGATTTTTTTTTTTAATTGGCTAACAGCCTGATTGATAGCAAAATCATAACTTGCTGTATGCTAACAGGCAGAGTTCACTCGTAGGTTATTGTGAGCTGATAAAGGGTTAGATGGAGTTTTGATTTTCACATTGGTCCTTGGTGCACCAGATTAATGGAATTTCAATGAGAGACTGAAGTAGTCACAGCTTTGTCAGAAAAACAGATGGAGATTCTATAGCCATGTCTGCTCATTAATACCAGTTGCCTGAAAGGTGTAGTACTTCTCTATACAAAAGACTCAACATAATTGATTTTTGAGCAGGGTATTTTTTCACTTATTGATGACTAGGTTTCTTGCAATTTAAATGACAGGTTTGTGTATCGTACATTGTATAACAATCTTATGTCTTGTGACTTCTTACTCCCCTTCCATCTGTGTTTTGAAGAATGTGAACAGCGAAAAAAAGATAGGTCTTGATCAGTTGGAAAACAAAGTATACCAAAATACTTTCAAGACTGTCTTTAAGGTATGGTGGCCTTCCAGTATCTGAAGGGGGTGTACAGGAAGGCTGGGGAGGGACTATTTACAAGGTCTTACAATGACAGGATGAGGGGCAGTGGGTTTAAACTGGCAGAGGGGAAATTGAAACTGGATGTTAGGAGGAAGTTGTTTACAGTGAGGGTAGTGAGACACTGGGGGAGGTTGTGGTTGCTCCTTCCCTGGAGGTGTTCAAGGCCAGGCTGGACGAGGCCTCGAATGACCTCTGCTAGTGGGAGGTGTCCCTGCCTATGGCAGGGGGTTGGAACTGGATGATAACTTTGATTGAAATGATGGGGGGAAAGGACCTGGTTGTCACTTGGTTTTCATGTTTCTTAAGGTGGCATTAAGGGTAGGTTCAATGCCACGATGGAACTTCCCTGTTTAACAGTGCCCCCATCTTTTGTGATATCCAGGGAGTTTTGTTTAATAGTAACCCTTGCTTGGTTTGTGGTGCAGTACCTCTATTCCATAGCAGGGAGTGCCTTTAGTGTTGGTGGAGCAAACTTTCTGACTTTGTAAGCACTGCCAGGGAACTGATCACTTCTTCAGAAGATGTGTCTAGCTCTGCGGGGGGTGTGTGGCTGGGTAATTACTGGATCGAAAATGATCACTCTGAGTGCTATGGTGAAATAATTTAGATCATCATAATTTCTGTGGAAAGTCTAGAAATATTGCCTTGAGCATGTAGGGATGAAAGAAGTGCTGAAAATGTGTCTGGGGACTTTATATGCTCTTCACATTATCATATTTGGCCATAGCTAATGAATAAAATATGCTTTCTAGTAGAAATTTCTTAAGTAGAATGAGAATCTCATACTAAAGAATTCCCATAGTTGGAGTGAAGGAAGGTAGGACCTGAACAAGCCAAATAGGACATTTGTAGAATTTTTGGGAATCAGAATTAATGAAGTCTTGAAAATGAACAGAATTTGTTGCTCCCTGCAACATGCTTTTCTAGGTGCAGACTTAGACTGGTTAGACTTAGACTTCAACACTGGTTTTATGCAGCTCCTGTAGAAAAGTTCTGTATGAGTCTGTGCAGGCTTGAGTGAACAGATTTACACAGTCTATAGTATTTCTTTTGCATCAATGTGACATTTTGCATTTTGATTGATCAAGTGAGAATGACAAATTATGTGAGTAAACTCTGCACACTGCTTCTTGTGACGCTGTAAGTCCGAATTACAAGTACTGATTAAGTTCTCTTTCTTTCTTTTTCTTTTCCCCTTTTTGGTAGGTTTGAACACTGTCATGGAAGAAAGGTAGAGTTCATTGTGGAACTTTATCTTTATGTACAACGCCTATCCAAGCATTTTCCTACCTTCTCTTCACTGCATTCCTACTGAGTTTATTTTTGAACCTGTTACACCACCAAGCAAGTTAAACAGTGTTAGCAAACCCTAACAGAGAATGCAGCTGGGGTTCTTCTATCCTCTCTCCTTTAGACCTTCCTATCCTTGTGTTGTTTTACCACTAATGTAGTATTGTAATCATGTATGTGGAGAGGATGTTTGGCTGACTTGGGGATGCCAGCTTTGGCAGTTTATCTGAGCTATCCTAGGAGATCAGTTACTTGCTTTGCAATGTTGGAGAGAGTTCCAAACGAAGCACAGCAGCCATTCAAATGGGAGAGAAAATTCTTTACTGGGCTATCTTTTTTCGTAGGTAGATCTCTTTGAGGACAGAAAGCCACATATTTTCTTACTCCTTATTTTTTTTTTTTTTAGATAATCAGATTTTATTAAAAAAGATCAATTTGGGGGAGGGTGAGATCCAGATTTATTGGGGCACTTGGTCTTTGTCAGAGGGGCAGTAGCATCGGTGCCATGGGACGTGGCATGCCGAAGCTCAGCCTTTACCCAGTTTTGGTTTGAAGGGATACTAGTTCTTGTCAGAATTGAGATTGTGAGATAATGTAACTTATTGTTTGGATGTATGTAGGTAATTCTGTGCTTTCATCAGTTCTTTAGTAGATTCCTGCTGTGTCTTAACAGATGTCACATAGCAGAGGAAACACTACATGTTTGTTGCAAGGTGTTATTATTTTGCGTTTCTGAGACACTTATGGCTGAAAGGTCAGAAGTGTTGCTTGCAGAGATACAAGAAGCTGTGGCGAGCAACGTGGTCTTAAGCAGGAAGACTGCAGCCTAGAATTTGTGCTGTGGTACACTGAGGCTGTCGGAGGGAGGATGCACCACTGGGGGACTAGGCTCTGACAGTTGCAGGCAGTGGAGATGTCACCCAGAATGCAATCTTCTACAAGCTGATTTGACACAGTGAAAAGTAAAAAGAGCTTAAAATACGAAGGGCTTTTAAAAAAAGTTCAGTTGATGTAGGTATTGGTGCAGGTGGGACTGAGTGTGCAATAACTGCCAGATCCCAATCTGTTTAACAGAGGAGAAGGGGCTGCTGGCTTTGAAACTGTCAAAAGCTGTGAAGATCAACTCCTTGTTGGAGACAGCTTAGGAGTAAAGTCTACCTGAGACATTTCTTGGTCACACCTGTCTCATCTTTCCTGAAAATCTCCAATAGTGCAACTTCAGTCTCCTAAGGCAGCTTGCCCCAGTGCTGCACTACACTTGCTAGTGAAGGATGCATCCTTAAACTCTTTGTCAGCCTGGGATTTCACTCTCTCTTGTCCATAAAGGACATGATGCTGGCATGTTTCCTTTTTTCCTTCTGCTATTAATGTATTTGAAGACTGGAAAAAGTCTTTTATACAGTGGCTGCTTTTGAAACCTTATGAAAAGAGCAAGCAGCTCAAGTGCTTGCTGGTTTGTTCCTTGGTAGGGCCCAAAGCAGTGAATATAGAAAAAATGGTTTGCTTTGGGGAAGTAAGGGGTTTATGGGGTAGGGGGGTAGGCAAGCATGTGAAATATGCAAAGCTAATCTCATTAATTTTGATTTAAACCCTTTGTACAGAAGGGTAATTTCTGCTAGGAAGCTGAATTTTTTTTAAGTGAGATTTTGGCCCTGTTAAAGTCAACAGTAAAGTTAAGAGTGGCATCGTGCAGGGTAACAGCGCGAACAAATGGATGATACTGAAATGTTTGAACTTCTAATTATCACGATGAAAAACTTGCTGTTGAGCAATAAGCCCCCGTGTTCTTTTAGCATTTACCTTTCTCCCATGAGAGAGATGACATGGTTTGTTGCTTATTTTATTTCATCTACATTGCTTCAGTGACTACACAATAACAAAACATCTACATGGGCTCCGCTACCAATGCAGGACAATATCCGTGATTAAAAAACCCAAAGAGTGATCTGCTTAACTTTTTTATTGTTAAAAAAAAAAAAAAATTACACCCTGCTTTTATTTGAGATACCCAGCAATATTATGATAAAATAAAAAAAGCCCAGAAAGCTGAAGTGCAGTAGATTTTTCTGTTTGCTTCATGCTGCTTTTCAGCCTAATGTGTTTCTAGAGCCATTCTAATACATCACAAACAGGTGAAATAAAAAGGAAGAGAGAAGGTTTTCCTTTAGCCCTTTTGATTTGTGATAAGCTTTTAAAGTGTGTTTTGGAAGTTGTAAAAAGCTTAAAGCTCAGCCCTTAAAGCTGAGAGAATTTCTACCTCCTGGTTTTCCTCTAATTCTTCTTTCTTCCTGCCAAGCAGTAGTGGGAAATTAGCTTCCAGTAAACTCCTTATGCCTTCCCTCCCAGAACCAGTCAGAAGGGTCAATGTAGATGATAGAACTGCTTCATGCCACTCCAGTGGCACCTTGAGGTTGGGTACCCTTCTAGTATTCTTCCAGAGTAAGCTTGAGTACAACAGGTGGTTGGTGCCTGGCATTTATGGCCAAAAGCATCTTCCCCTACCGAGTACAGCAGGAAAAAGGCTCTCTTCAACATACAGCATGTGGTAGTTCCAACCACCTGAGGGACAACCAACCCTACAATGCTGTTGTGTTTTCTTTGGTTTTGACTAGATCAAATATATGTATAACAGTGCTTTGTGTGGTACTTCAGGAATGTTGTCTCCAGGGTGAGGCTTTAGAATACCTGGAAATAGCAACCAACTGGAGAGAAAAGAAAGTATAGTCTTGTAACAAACCAGCAACTTAAATTTGGTGTAGACTTTTCTTTCTCTGAGTTGGTAATTAGGAATGTGTTTAATTTCTTATCTGCACAGAATTGTGTGTCAGTTCTAATGATCAGAAAAATGGGTTGGTTGTATTTCTGGTTTTGTGTTTTAACTGATTAATACTCTCAGCAGAAGTGCAAAGTGTATCTGTAAAGCTCAGCCAAGTCCCCACCAGGCCTGTTTTCTGTCAGGCAGCATGCAATCCAGGCATTCATTTACTGAATTTGGGTTTGTTTCCTTTTAAAATGAGAGAGCTTGCATTGAATTAATGTTTGTGAGTTTTAAGATTCAATCTGAATGGAAAAGCAAAACTTTGAGTGGAGGGAGAAGTAAAAACTATGTCACAAAAAGGTTTATTGCAGTGCTCTGCAATGAAAAATACAGATCATGAATGAAATCCTTAGAGATCTGCTACATGGGCAATTTAATTGTTAGTCTCTTCAAGACGTTGCAGGTACTGTGTTGCCTAAACACCTGCAGCAGGAGCCACACTTTCTTTGGACATCTGTCACTACATGGTGTGGCCTTGGTTGGTAGTTCCCTCAGCAGTTCTTCAGGGATGGCTACTTGGGTTGCTTACGAGAGTAAGGAGTTGAGTAGAGTAGCAGACTGCAAATGCTCAATCCTGTCTTTTCTCCAAGCTAAAAATGCTGCTGGGGTTTCTTAACTAGTATTAGTCAGAGCCTGTTCACCACCAGTTACTACAACAATGGAAGAGCATCCCACAAGGATCTTAGCCTTACTCCTGTCAGTCAGAAATAGTTTGTGACCCATTTCAGGCAACAAATTGTGGACAATCTTGTATTACAAAATGGAGGAAATACTCTTATGGTCTAAACAAGATTTTCCTGGCAACCTTCTGAATAAAACATGTCCTTTTCCTTAAGGAATTTGGCACAGTCTAATACTAACTTTCCAGAGTTGCCATAGTCTACATGTAAAACATCTTCTTGCTTACTCCTCAGCAGTTATATTTTGTATTTCTGTATATGGGTGGTGTATAAATGCTCACAATAACAATCTGAAGATGTGTATTAGTTTGTGCTTGCTGTATCTACGCTTGTGCATCACCTCCTTAGTGCAAAGAGGCAAGGAGCAAAGGATTAGTGTTGGAAGGATGTGATTTGGAGCTGAAAGGTGTTTTAACTGTTTATGTGGCTGTGCTATGAGACAGAAATGGGATGGGAACAAGTGAAATGAAGGTGCTCCAAGTATTTTTGATAGGTGACAGATGAATTGTTCTTTCACAAGCACGGATAGAGGAAATGGGCCTTATTACAGCTGCCTGGAAAAGAGTTAATGGAAGTGTTGTCATTGACTTCCAATAAACAGAGAATCAGCACTGCCTGGTTTCAGGTGGAGAGTCTGAAATACTCTTCTAATTCCATCTGGTTTATGTTCAGTGATTTCAATGCATATGAAGTTGGTAGGCTGAAAATGTTGTCTTTTTGATTTCTAGAACAACTTTCCTTGTATGAAAGTAGGAGGGGACAAATGTTTCTCCCTACAACATCTCCTTCAGAAGCCAGCTTGTAACAGAAGAGTAATTGTTGAGAATAGCACAAACTTCTTCAACCAAAGCATTTGGTGTATGTATCAAAATGATCACTGTGTAGTCAGGTGTGTAGAGTAACGGCACACAAAGAGTTGAAATCACCCAAAATAATGTAGTTACAACATTGAGGGAACCTTTTTTTTTCCCCCTGTGACCTGTGTAGAGAATGTTTGAAATTTCAGGTCGAAAATAAAACCTGCAAAATAAACCCTGCAACATCTCTGCAAACTGCATTTGAAAAGAGAGGCTCTGAGATGCAGTTGAAGGTGCATTTAAGTACATATTGCTTTTTTTTTTTCCTTGAATGCATAGCTTACCTTTCCCACCCCCATCTCAAACTGCTGGAATATTGCAGTGCTCTCATTGATGTGAGTGATATTTAGGATGTGGTATAAAAATCCTGTGAAGATGCTGTAGTGAGCTGGCGATAATTGATTTACTCCATCACACTGAAATACCTCTTGTTTGCCTCTTCCTCCTCCCTTGGGCAATAATCATGGAATCAAGCTGCCAGTCTGTAGATATAATTTTTCCAGCAGTGCCATCTGGCTTCTTGGCACTGGAAGTTGCTTTGGCTTCTTTGCTGTTTCCACGGATTTTTGTCAAACGTTAGGCTGCTGATGAGATGTCTCTTGCTAGTGGGTGCTGATGTCTGCCTCTGCCAAGGGACTGTTTTTTTGTTTATATTGGTGTTGTGTAAGGGACTGCTTCTAATGTCTGCATCTGCAGGCTGGGTGGGTTGGTTTTTGGTTGTGTTTTTTTTTTTTTTAAACAGAATATAGGACTTGATGTGCAGTCTCTTTGAGGAAAAATGAGGATTTATGTGTCAATTGGTTTCCTCCACCCGTGCTTAGCATACAGCTTCTCAGGGTTTTTGCACTTTCTGCATGTATTTTTTTAAAAGTAGATCTTCACTGTTAATGTAGAATTGTCTTTTTTTTTTTTTTTTAAACTTCCACTTTTAAAAGAAATTATGGATAAACAATAATAATTAGTGTGGTTTATGTAACAGATGTACCAAGCTTTGCTTTTGAGCAAGCAGCCAATTGAGCTCTCTCTTTTTTTTTTTATCAGGGAGCTACACTTTTATTTCTGCTGTCAACTTTTCTTAACATAAACAATAAATTTCTAGAATGTGGTTCAGTAGAACAAACATCTGAGCTGCTTTGTTGTATTCAAGCCTCAAGATGCAATTCACTGCCACGCAAGATATACTAATAATATTGATAGGATGGTAAAGAATTCTCTGTAAATAGTATTTTAATGGTGGTAGGAGACAGGAGGAGAATTTTCTTCACCTAACCTATTTACGTTGTTCTTAATAATCTCTTAAATTTAAAAAAAAAAAAAAGTTTCTTACTTCCTGTACTGGTTATAGGAAAAAAAAACCAACCAAAAACAAATGGAGGAAGTGAGGATCCCAACAAGTGTGAGGAGCAGAGTTTTAGGTAACACTTTTTTATCCTGATTTAGAAAAAATAAAATTGCTTTGAATATTTGAAGTGAATTTAAAAAAAGGATCCAAAGCCCTTTGTGTTATTATCTAAGTGAACTCTTACTAGTCAGGACCAGGCTAGCTAATTTAAATCCTTTTTATATCTGTTTCTTTTTAGCTTTTATTCTAAAATTTCAAGTGCTGTCTTGAATGAATTCTACTTCTCCTTAGATCTAAATCTAAATTTTCTTTTGTGTTAAAAGCATTTTCTTCAAGTTGTTTGGGGCAACCTTGTGAACCCTCAAACATGAACAATTGTGTTTAGTTAGCCCGTTGGAATATTTTTATATTATTATCCCTAAAAGTAGAAAACAATAAGCACTATTTACTGAGCAGAGCCTTAGCCCTGCCCTGGCGTAATGCCTTTGTTAATAAAGCACTGTTCAACTAGGATTTAAATCACTACTGCTCTGCTTCCTGGCGCTGGAGTAGTTGCTCAGGACTGGAAAAGACAGAACTAAAAATCTTACATGAGGCAAGGAGAACCTCGATGAGGGTTTTATGGCAGTTGGCTTGAATTAAATGTCAAGGATCTCTTGGTGTCTGTTTATAGTAGGTTTTCAGAGATGGTGTCAGTGGGGGTGCTGGAGGTGGCTCTCCTTATCAGCAACTCGCCTCTGATACAAAGTGGCTATTTTTAACATATGAGTTCCCTCGAAAGGCTCTGTAGAAAGGGCTATGAAGTATGGCAAGCCTGGCTAAATGTGCATGATCCTTTGTAAAAAGTCTGAGTCTTGAGGTTGCCAGAATCTGTGCTTGCAGGAAGGAATTTAAGGGCATGGGTGTATCACAATTTTCTGAAACAGCATCGAATCCTCTTTTTGTTCTTAACTAAACGCGAAGATAAAATGCTGCTGCTAATCAGTTGTCTGGGATGCCACCTCGTTAAGATTTACACCATCATCAAAACTGCCCCGAATTGTTTGTTGGCTGTATCCTAATTCATATATATAAAGGGGATACTACAGCATTTTTCTTTAGAAACGCAGGGAGTTCAGTGACCTTTTGTGGCAAATTATGTAGAAAGAAAATATTTATATTCATTTAAAATAACCTCCATGAAGAAATAGTCTCATTACCCTGTTTGATCAATTCCTTGCAGCCTGAGCTGTAGCATGCTGCTATTGCCATTGCTTGATGGAATACACTGAGAAGTGGCTAATGGTGATGGTGCTCATCAGGACAGGGTTCAGCCAGCGGTCAGCAACAAATAATTCAAGACTGTTTCTAAGTTTGTGGCTGGTGGAATTTGCTTCTTGCCCCAAGCCAGCAGCATTGCTGAGCTGGGCTATTTGATTAGAAGGGAAGCATATTTGCTTCTTAGCAACTGCACATTTGCACAACACACAGACCTATACTGCCTCCAAAGGTTTTTTTTGTGATGGTGGAATAATACTTTTCTGTTGATTGACAGACAAAAGAGATCTTTGCAGTGCCGAGGAGTTCGCAACCAATTTTTTTTCTTTGTCTTTCGTAAACTTATAGGAGGTGCTTCCTAATTTAGCATTGCCTGATGCAGATTTGTATGTGCAGGAAGGCTGCCTGTTATTTGAGCTCCTGCGTTTAAGGTATTACTGCTATGCATTTTTAAAGGACAGATGCATGCTTACACTTAATCGTTGCTGCATACAGCTTTGCCCTCAGCAGATGTACCTAGTAGAAATTATTTTCTACTGTATTTTTAAATTTTAATATGTTTATTGCTATCTCACTGATCCTCCTATTACAGAAGATAATGACAAAGCGAAAGCTGTTTTGATCTTAGTGCCTCTTTTAATGTATTGGCGGAAGTGCAGCTGTGATCACATTTCTGTTAGTGCCTGTGTGATTTTTGATGTGACACTTCCCACAGAAGCTCAGCCTATGGAAGAAAATGTGTCTAGTCAGTAGAAGGCAAAGGCATTTACTACACCTGCAATCCTTGGAGGGGAAAAGAAAGACATTTTAGGAAAAAGAAAGCTTGAGATTTACAGTCCTAGGAGGCCAGGGCAAGAAAAAAAACCCAACTTTTTAAAAAATGGTTTTATAGCTTTTTTGATTCCTGGCCTGTATCTTATTGTGGAAGTTTCCATCGTGCCGTAGTGGAGCAGTAAATCGCTGATGTGGTTACTGAAATGATGCATGAAGCAGTAAGTACAGTTAGTGTTAATGTGGGGTTTTGATGCAGATGTCTGCCTGCCTCTCTTCCTAAATGAAAGGTATCTTTTCACTTTCATAAGCAAAAGCAGTGAGCACCTTTCCAAGCGGCTTCATGCAGCCTGTTAGCAAACTGCGACTCTTAAGAGCTAAGGAGAGCTAAAGCAGGAGTGCAAAACGAAAGCGTTGTGAGGTATATTAGCACTGCTGATGGAAGCATCCAGGAGTTTACTTTCTAGTAACAATTTCAGAGGCAAAAGAGGAGAGGAAGGAAAGCTCTCTGGTACAGCGAGGCAATAATAAGCCCCAGATGTCCCTCTTTAAGTCAACATTAAACCTACCAAAGTTTAAAACCCTTTTCCATGTAGGAATTCTTTCTATTAGTCAGACGAGCAATTTAAAATCATAATCCAAGATTTAGGCTTTTTAGAGAATTCCGGGGTTGGTGAGGGAGTGAGACAGAATGCAAGCAGTGAGGGGGAATCAGTGGCTGTCCTGGGGCACAGTTCTTCAGGGTGTGCAAACTACTGAGTGGGAAGCAAGGTGTGCAGATGCTGTGCAAGTGTTCTTTTGGAGGCCCTGGCAGGACTGGCTGGTGGCTGACTTCACTGTCTGCCCTGGTAAATTTGATGTCTGTGTATAAGAGATTTTTAGAAGAATGTTTTAGCCTGCTGGTAGGATTTCAGTCAGTAGGGTGTTAGCTTTGACTTGACTTCTGAGATGTTCAGAGTTGTGGTAGTGTGGTAAGGTGGCTGCTTGCTACCTGCTGAATTCTACCCTGTGAGATGCTCACACCTGGCTGGGTGACTTTAGTGCCTCAGTTAAGCTGCTCCTTGTGTCCACAACTTTTATACTTCTTGCAGTAATATATGCACATTGAATTAGTGGTTCAGTTTTGTGGGTCTTTTAGTGGCTGCTTTGTTTCATTTGGATTTTTTGGGAGTTGTTTGTTTTAATTTAATTTTTTTTAAGGTGCATGCTTTATTTTTGGCAGCAGAGAGCCTTTTTGAGCAAAATAACCAAGATGGGTAGGAATTACCACATCACTGCTATAAAAGCACAACTACATCCGGGCCAGAGCTCAGTAGCTTTTACAATGGCACTATAAACAATACCCAGCAATTTAAGAGCAGGGTGAAAGGGATATCTCACCTAATTGAAATGACAAAGGGGCTTTTGCATAGGTAGATGCCATTATTCATCTTGGAGGTGGGCCAGAACGCTGGGGTTATTCCCCTCATCTTGCTAATTAGACTTTCAGTTTCATTAACAGTCATTGAGTTACTGGGTGCCTGACTTGTGCATGAGCATGACTACAATACATCTAAAGAAGGGTTTTAAAAGAAGTTGTTATTCTTTAGAAACATCTCTTGCCTTACGTTAAGAAATCTGTAAAATTACTGTGAATGATTTTTGATTGTGTAGCTCAGGGTAGGTAGAAATAAAGGAGAGTTTTAAGATGTGCAGAACACTGAATGTGTGAAGGCTATGCCTATTTTTGGGGAGATTGTCACAACTAAACCACCACCACGTTGGTATTAGTGACAGTTTGAGTTTCTTTTCCCAAGATAGGATTTACAAGGATTTCTACCTCTACAAATTCAAATGTTGGGAGGGAAAGTAAGTCCAGCTCCCAGCCCTGTGCTCCCAGGATGTTTTCAGCTTGGTGAACTTTGACCAGATCTGAGCAATCTGCAATTCTTTTTGCCTTGAAACCCTCCTTTAGGAAATGTAACTTAATGCTTATGACATATTTAAATTCTTTTGCTGCTATAATACACTGGCATTGCATTTTTTTTTCTTTTCTCCTCCTGTTAATTGCCTTTGTCTGTCAGAAGCAGATGTTTTTTGCTTTGTCTTGTTTTCCTTTTAGGGAATAATAATGAGGTACCACACTACATGGGCACCAAATAACTGCTACTTGTGGTTTGGAAAGGGCCTTGAGTGTCTGAACCATAATGAAATTTTTAGACTGGTATTTTTTCAACTGACTTCTGCTTTTCTCAGTTTTATGATTGGTGTCTTCTCAGGAATGTCAGGTAGAGATTTTTTTCACAGTAACTGCAGTTAGTGATAAATGGGGTCTTAAATTAAAAATAGCCTTCAATGAAGAACATCACAAATATAAATCAAGAAGGTGGAAATGTTGTGCAAGCAGCAAATCTACCGAGTCAAAATGTTTTAAACCCTGAAAATCATGTCTGTGAAACTGAACAAGATAAAACCAGTAATCACCCAAAAAACTGAGAGCTGGAGTGGTTTATGTTGTTGTTTGGGCTTCTCCTGCCAATCAACAATTAGAAGAGGACAATACTGTTCTAGGATAACGATAATAATGAGTGTGGTTAGATTGGTGTACACCGTTATATAGGTGAGACTGCAATTTGTCCTTTTGATTTAATACTTGATTTGATCCTCCTTTAGTACTTCCTGGATGCTTCAGGCTGAAAGTGAGTTGTCTAGCTCTGATGGTCTTTTCATGTTGGCTTCCTCTTCTGTAAGGTTGTTCGAAGTAATTTAAAAGTGATTGGTAAATATTTTGAACAGTGTTGTCTTTGCTCATTGTATTTCCTTCCACACTCAGAAGTGATGTCTTTAGCCAGTATGTTTTATTCACCAGTACATGCAGTGTTGAATAAAGTTATGGCCATGAGATAAGAACAATTAGGACAGTGAGAGGTCAGTTTATTCATTCAGTGCATCTATAACCTTGCAGAGAAATGGGCTCTGGGAGTGCTGTGGCATAGATGATGCATGAGTAAGCTGATCCTGGAGCCCTGTGCATCAATGTTTGTGCTGCTGACTGGCTCCCACGTAGTGCTCCTCAGCACAATTATGTCAAGTGTTGTTCAAGGGTTTGCTGTTGAAATGTATTATTACTTAGAGGGTCACAGGTTTATGTGAGGAAATCTGATGGTGCATTAGCATAGCTGTTGTAGATGTGAGTACCTTTGTAAGAACCAATATAAAAAGAGTTATTTATAATGATGAGAATTTTATTTTGATAAGAATTTTGTTGCAAGTCATAGATTCATTGGCTTTTTATGGAAGTTCAGCTTGTGTGAAAACTGAAGCTGTGATAGAGCTTTTAGGGTGAAAAGGCTATGGAAATTGGCTAGGTGCCAATAAATGTGTAATGTATTTTCCATGTGTCATCTTATTTTCATTGGATGGAGGCAGTTATAGAACCCTCCATTCACTCTGTGCCTTTAGTTTGAATTGAGTCTATGCATCAGAGAACCTAACTGGGATAAAAAGAAAAGGTGGGAGGGAAGGTTTGTAAATGTATATGCAAGTACACTGGTGGAGGACCTGGGCTGTACAGGTGTGTAGCAGGGGCTGGAATTAAATCTGTTGATGAAGTCTGTAGAAATATCATTGCTCCCTTGCTGGAAATGTGGCTGTCAGCTATGAGAAAGCTCAGCTACTTAGGAATAGAGCAGTACTGGTTCATACTGCTGTGCTCAGGATTTAATGGGCAGCATCTTTTCTTGTGGTACTTGCTCACTACTGCAGGATGCCCATGCTCTTGATGCAGGGAAAACGTCAGAGGGGCAAAAACTCAAGTCCTTAAAGTGAATTTTTACAGTTTGTACTTTGTTTTCTGGTTGACAGTAAGAGTTAAAAAAGTGTATGTTCAACCTAAGAATTGTGGCTCTGATACCTGTGTATGTTCTGAGCCACAACCACTTCCAATGAGCAGTTTGTGTTCGTTAGGTAACAGCGTTTGTACTCAGAAAGGAGGGGAGGAGGAGGCAGTGTTGTTAGGATCAGGAATTGTTGTTCCAGGAAAATAACTTCATTTAGATGGTCAGATAGTAAGGATCCCACCTCATGGCTTCCCCTCACTGTGTCAGTGGGCAGTGCCCTGTGGCAGTCACAGCAGGTTAGAGTTTTCTGTATGAGTGGGTATGTGATGCCCTGCTCCTTGTGCATGCTGCCACTTCCCACCTCTTCTCTCTGCCTCTGGCTGCTGATACTGCTTGAAAAAAATGTGTGTGTGTGTGTGTGAGAAGATCTGTAAAGCACCACAGCAGGCCTGAAAATGAAATGTTTTTTGCTTTACACGTGTGTGCTGTGGTTGTGTTGTGTGGTGGTTTTGGTTTTTTTTTAAATCTACCCCAACCATAATGAAATCAATAGCATTTGACAGCCTCTCTAGAAAGCTGTGAATGCATCTTCTCTGTTCTGAAGAGGAGCAGTGGAGGCAAAGTAGCTTTGCCTTGTGCAATATTATAAAAGGAATGTGGTTAAGAGGCAGTCCTGGCAGTGTTGTGTAGCTCCTGCTTACATGGTCAGATCGCTTCGTTACGTCTCACCCTTTCCAGCTTTCTGAAGTTTTTGACAGTCTGAGATGGATATTAAAAGGACACAGGGTAAACTTCTTTTCCCCTCCCCACCCCCTGTCCTCAGAACCACATCATTTATTAGCAGATGTCATCCTAACGTGTATACAACTTCCATGGCTTTGAGTGTTATTGTAAATGGTAAAAAGGCTCTTTGGTTGGGTTTAAACTGATGCCACCTTCTGAAGTACAAGAGGAGTTTGGAGTTTTGTCTAATGCCTTAGTTTTAATAATACTGTTTTAGTGTAAAAATCTTGCTGTTACTTCTACTGTTTAAAAATAGTTTTTTGATACTGAAAAAAAATCAAAGCAGAGAGATAATTTGGATAAAACAAAGTATTGGAGACCCTCCCAACCCAGAGTCACAGCAGTGCTGTGAACTGCTGGTGCAGACACTAAAACTGTGAGTTTCCCTTGCTGGGTCATTTGAGGGCATTGCTTTTTTTGTGTGTTTACAAGGAAGGTGTTGGTGCAATTTAAAGGCTGCTCTGCAGACCATACAAAAAGTAGTATGTTCTGGAAGCAATAGTGTAATGCTTTGTGTCTGAAAGATCACAGCAAACTTACATAAACTGGTAGAAAAGTTTATGAAAGTTATTCTTCAGCTTGCAAGTGATTGAAGCGATTTGGCTTCACTTTAAAAACAGCAGCCCAAAGCTGAGCTGCCTGAGTAGTGTCATTATTCCAAAGCAGCATAATTACCATTAGGAGAGAATTGGTTCCTTTAAAAGAAAAAATAATGAAGGGAAAACTTCTTAAAATGAGTTTTATTACATTTTTCTTATAAAATTAGCCTTTCATTTTGTTGATTAATGCTTGAGTTTAAGATTTTGATGTAGGCATTTCACCATTATAATTCTGAAATATGGGAAGTCCTTGAAAACATTCCCGGATTGCCTTCTGTCTGTCTGCCTTGTAAAAGATCCTTTCAGTTAAATGGACCATCCTCCTTAAATGATGTCATTAGCTTGGATTGAAAAGACATTGCCTGCAGGGAAATCATTTAATTGTCTTAAAGTGCTCTACTTCTGTAGATCTCGAAGCAGCACCCTCACTTCCATCTTTGCACCAGATAATTCATCTGAAATTCGGGTTTTAATCTCTGACGAAATATTGAGATGTAATTTCCAGTTTTATTGGAGAAATTTGAGACCTCTTATGGTCTTGTCTCTGTCAAACGGGTGGAAAAGTTTCACTTGTTGAAATGCAAATGGCTGCAGTCTTCTTGTGACTTAAAGCATTAATTTAACTTGCATTTGTGCAGTGCTTTATAAATATTAATGTATTGAACTCCTACAGTTCACTGATACCAATAGATACCTGTTTGTTTGTTTGTTTTACAAACGCATTTCTCTAAAACCAAACAGCAAGTTTTGGGGATAAATGCAGCATTTTTGGTTTTGGTGAAGGAAACGTGTGGCATTTGGGAAAACAAAAATGATGCTGCTATCTGCTGCCTTCTTTTTACTTGGTGGTACCAATTTCTCCTTTGTGCACAAGTCAGACTGCCAGGGGTGCTGGGAGCTTTTCACTGAGTAGGCATCCAGACTACCAAAAGATGAAGCCTGTGTATAATGATCTGCTACTCTAGTTAGAAAGACAGAATGCTTGGAAAGATGTGATGTATTTTTGTCTATACTTTTTCATACTTAAAAAAAGCTGCCAGTCATTTAATCTGAAATACTTCAAAACAGGGAGAAAAGCCTAGTTCAGTACTCAGTGTTCTATCTGCAGTTTCTGGCTTGGAGGAATGTGCAGAGTGATACAGCTTGGTCAGAAAATGTTGGTTCTGAGAGACTGGGTTTGCCTATCTGATGATAAAAGTGGCATTCTTGGTGCTCGAGCAGGAGATGAGGGAGTCTCTAAGTTTGCATCTTTTCTGTTGTGGAAAGATGTCAAAAAAACTCTCACCGAGTACCCCTGGGTTGGGTTCTGATGAGTTGTTTTCTCAGCATGAACTTTGTTACTGTGACTGTTACTACTTTAATTCTTCTCACAGCATCACAGGATGTCAGGGGCTGGAAGGGACCTGGCAGGATCCTCTGGTCCAAGCCCCTGCCCAAGCAGGACCACAGCAGTAGTGGTCCTGAGCAAGAGCTGCTTGAATCTTGTTTTAAATCCCGCTCCTTTTTTTGCTCACATTTTCATTTCCTCTCAAGCTTTAAGGGAGTGTTTTGGTGGTATACTTGGAAACTGGGACTGAAGGTTTGATGTTTGTTGTTCTTTCAGGGCTGCCTACCAAGCTCCAAGAGAGACTGGTTTGTTTATTCCTGAGGTATTTTAATTGCAGTTTGTGTGAGTTGAACTATGCTAGACATTCCGTGTGGACTTCTTATCAGAATAAATATTTAGTGTCTGCTCCTGCTCCTCTTCTAACCAGTGTCAGTTTTCTGCAGAGAGGTACCAGCTCAGCAAGACTGCTCTGTTCTGCTGCTCTTGAGTTCCAGGAGTTGACTGCAACCCATGTCCAAAGGGTGGCTATAAACAGAGTTCTGAGCAACCTGCAGAAGTGAAGCTCCTTCCTAGGCCACACCAGTGAATCGTTTACACTTTGATAGAAAATATTTACATCCCTGTCCATTTTTTTATTCTGCCTAGCTATTGCAGTGTAGACACAAGCGTTTCTGTTTTCAGCCGCTGAGCACTGGCTCCCGAACAGTAAGGTCTGGGGATGGGTTGCTTGTTAAAGTGCCTCTCTCTTGGCCGCATCAGGTTTGTTGGCTTTCAGTTTCCCTGAACGTCTCCTTGCTCTGTACAATGCAAATGGAATTCAACTCTCCTGATCTTCACTGTTAGCTTCACTGGGAGCTGACTGAACAGCTACCTAAAAGCCCACTCCAGGCCCACTCTGGACTGGGGTGGGGGGCAATAAATTGGTGATGTTTACCCAGGAGTATCATATGTGTGTCCAAGGTTAAAAATCTGCATCTTTCCCCTTAGCTTAGTAAAGACATCTTTCCCTTCAGGGATATTTTTAGCTGCCTGTTCTTTGGTGGTGGATCTATAATTCTAATTTATACTTGCTTTTGTTTACAGTCTCATTAATAAGCACAGAACTAAGGCAGGGCTGGGGTGACCAATTTCGAAGCCCTGGGTTACATGCTGTAATTCCTGGTGGGTTTTCACATATTGTAGTATGGAGAAAGCACAGGAACTTCAGGAGACTATAAGGAGGCTTTAGGAGCTATAAATAGGGCAGTTGTTAATGATTATAATTTTTTTTTTTTGGGTACGTTTAGGTGATTGTTTAGAGTAAAATGTGTGTCCGATTTCTTGGAATTTACATGCATTTGGGTAGCTGCAATATGACAAACAAAGGCAGAATTTTAATAAGTCTGCTGTCAGTGAAAGGTCATTGAATAGTCTTCTGTACTGGCTAAGAAATAATAATACCAAAATGTCCCCTGTGTACAAGCAGGAAAGAACCTAATTTTTTTGATTAACAAAACCTTGCAGTTTTCTGCAATGAAACTTTTTTTTTTTTCTGGGTCTCTTAGAAGAAGTAATATCAAATTTGTTCCATGCTATCACCATTCCAAGAGTGTAAATCTAAACCTGAGACTTGTAAGGCCAACCTAATGATTTTGACAGTTCTGATATTATTTAGTTCTTTCAACAAATTGATATGAACCACACCAAGATCAGTCACAACAGTATCCAATTTTCTCCTAGTCACAGGTTCACTGCTGGGTCAGCAAACTCTTCCCGAGGAGAGAATGAAAGGGCATCCTGGGCTGCAGCAGGTAATAGGCAGCTTTTTGTGTCCAGGTGAGAAGGTTCCTAGCTTCCAGACCTGAGTAATTAGGGGGTAAGAATCCGCAGATAATTCAGCCAATAAAGGTGTTTAATGATAGTATGAACAGTTAGGGGTGATGATTAATTGGCCTGGGCATTTTGGGCTGGCTAGTGTGCATGCTGTACTACATACTGGCTATCAGCTGGTAGGCATGCAGGCTTGTAAAGGGCTTTCTGCTCTGACACTGGTCATATATCATTGCAGCTGTGCCCTTTGATTACTGGGAGGGCTTGCAGAGTGATTAATAGCCAGGATCAATGTTTCTGCCCAGCACATGACATTTGGTCACAGAGCAACCATATACTTATTCCCCTTTGGCACAACGCTTAGGAGAAATGAAGGATGAGACCTGCCAATTTATAGCTGAGGAGCTTCCAGTTTATAAAATGAGTCAACTTTGACTGTACAAAATTATTCCCCATTGAAATAATTAGTGCAGCATTAAACACAATTAGAACTAAAACTACGGGAGTATGCTTGCTGAATCTAAGCCAGTTGACAGATGGCTAAGGCCTGATATTTGGCTGCCTACAAGGTCCAAGGGTTATTATTTTGCTGAGAAAATGAAAAAGCTTGGAAATAGAGTGGATGCTTAGAGGGGAAAAAAAACAACCAGGAGGCATAATAATAACAATAATAATACAAATCTATTTTCTGTTTTTAAAACTGATATTTCCATTTAAGTTTGGATAGAATGACATAGACATAGATGGACAAATTTATTGTGTGACTTGTGCTGTCTGCTGTGGCCTTACCTGAAAAAAAAAAGAAGTTGTCTTTGCTGTATGCTTAAAATTCAGTCAGGTTTTGCCATTATTTGCCTTGAAGGCAAGCAGCTGATTAACACTCACTGAAGTTTATTAAGGTGAATTCAGCTCAGGTGGAAGCCTAACTTTGAGGCAAAGATAGCCTACTTGATCTTTTTTCTTGTACTTTCTTCTCAATCGTACCTCAAAAATGTTTTCAGAAGCACTCCTTTAACTCGCATGTTTGGTTAGAAAATCAACAGCACTGATTTTTAAGTTACTAGTTGAGATGTAGCTCACCTTATGGTCATAGGAATGGGTTTTGTGTCTGAGGCTCACTTCTTGGAGTGCTGTCAATATGAGAGATACTCAGCTTCAAAAGGAGGTGTAGGTTCCAGTTATCAGCATACTGATAAGATGTGTGAGACAGGGCGGGGACTTTCTGTGCTTAAAAGCAGAAGGTGGCTGAGGAACTTGCAAGCAGCACTTGGAAAACTGATTTTGAAGAAATCAAAATATTGGCATGAGAGATGATTTTTGGAGTGCAGAGCTGCAAGACCTCTGTGACAGTCATTTACATTTGCTCTTGTAATTATTCTGCATTGTGAGTGACCATTAATTTCCAGATTTTGGCTTGAGGAATGAGTAATCAGGCTTTTGATACTGGTATACGCAAGTCTTGTCTTGATTTCTTGCTACATTCTGCTACGTTAAATTAATTTCATATTGTATCCTTCTACACATCTGTCGGTGGAGATAACATCTTGCACAAAGATGGGAGGTGCAGTAATTGCTCAAAAATAGCATTTGTGAGTGCCTGCAGTAATCCAAACTGTGTTGTGTATGTCCTGGACTATTTGGCTATAGCAACTTGAATTTTTGTGTTGCCATAAAGGACAACCCAGAAGTGTATGCTGAAACTGAAGGAAGGAGCTGATTGAGGCAAGGCTTTTTTGCATGGAATTGTAATGTTTCTTGCTTCCCTGTCTCTTAACTCATAAATAAGAGCAAAGTTTCTGTTTCTATTAATTCTTCTTCCACTAAGCTAAGATGATTGTCGAAAGAATGAAAGTATGTACTGAGTTTGCCTGAGGTTACTGAAGTGAGGACCCTTGTGACTGTCAGGGAATTGGTGGCTGAACTCCGCTTCCCTCACAAAGTTCCCTTCCATGTTTGATTGCTGTGGTTCAGTGATATATATGAAGGCTATAGAGATGGTGATTGGTTAGAGTGGGAATTGTTAGAGTTGCCAGAGATGAGATCTTCAGAATTCCATTAAGGCTAGGAAATAAATACCAAAAATACCTGATACAGAAAAGGCAATCCAAGAGCGTGGTGGTTCCGAAGTGCGGCTGAGTCTGTAGAACCACAATGCTAGAGCCATTTCCCCATGGTGTCCTACAGAGAAGGAGGAGTGGGACACAAAAACTGCCCAAGCCAGAAAATTATGTAGATTTAAGGAAAATGTTCTGTTCTTGCCCAGTTTTAACTTCTGCTGTTGCTAATGGAAGTCTTTCACTTTCTGTTGAGACAACACTGAAATATTGGTTGAAGATGAATACCTCTATCTGGACTTGTTTGCCTTTGTCTGTCAGGTACACTGGCTCATTCCACAAATAGACATTAGCCCAGGTCCTCTTTGAATAGAGTCATAGAACCACAGCACAAGTGATGTGATTAACATATTAGGCTGGAAATTGGCTTCACTGCCAGAACTGTATGGTGCAGTTGCAGGGAATGCCATCACTGTGGGAAGATGTTGGTAACTGCTGAGGAGACCTTGGGGAATCTCTAGTTTGGGTCTACCTTCTGGTTAATGCTAATGCTCATCTCTGCATTTCCAGGAGCAGAAGATTTCATTGTGCTAAGTACTTCTGACAACTCATCTACATCTTTATGTTAAACTGCTTTGCCATTCCACAACAAAAACTGTCTATAATTCAGGCACTTCACTGAGAGCTGCACACAGGTGTTTGGTGTACTAAGGCACTAGAATAATTTATGTCTATTAGTCTGACCCTTCTTAACATTAAAACAAAACTCTTTTTGTTGTTTTCTTCAAAAAGCTTTCAGTATGATGAATCTGCAATAAAACCAAATGCAGCTTGTGATGATTTAAACTGATCTTTTGGAAGATAAATCAGATTCCATGGTTAGCACTGTAATCATCTTGTCATGCTTAGTGTGATTATTCACCTTTTAAAAGTAATAGCAAAGTTTTTCAGGTTCTGCAGTCTTCTGCAGGTTCCTGGAATGAAAGAGCAGTATCCCTATCAGGTAACAGATTGCTGGGTGAAGATTTGTATTTATGATTCCAAAACCCATAGGAATTTATATATTGACCTCATGTTTAATTCAGATGTACTTTAAAACAGAACAGATCTTTCAAGACTTAAATGAATTTAGTTAAGGTTTCATTAGAAAATACTGGCAGTGTATGCCTTAATTTGCTAGGCAATTAGTTGTGCCATTATCTGCCATCCTGCTAATAAACAGCTCAGAGTAAGTTAGGTTGTGTGCATTTGAGAGCTGCAGCTGTGGAAGTCTACCCTGGATATTTGTTTTTGAAGTGTATGTCTTAGTCTGACCTGAATTGAACACCAAATATTCAGTCAAAAAAACTACTGAAAAAAAATTACCTGCAATTAAAAATCCCTTGTGTGAGAAAGTGTAAGAAAGAGACAGTCACAATGTTTGTGCATCAGAGTCAGTCTTCTTTCTCATTTCGGGGACATGTTGGCTGCTTTGAGTGCATGCACTGGAAATGAACCCAAATTGTAGTTTTAATTTTCCTCCTTTGGTTTAGACAGTGCTGAAAGGTGAGGATTTCTGTGAAGTTGAATGTGTCCTGCTTTGTGCTAACAGAGCATAGGCAACAGCTGTAGTTAACATCTTATGAAATACAGCGCTAATAAATGCAATTAGCATTATTTTAATGGGCATTTTTATGTTGCAGCAATCAGTGTAAGCTTTCACAGTGAAGTACAGTTAGTGTGTATGGTACTGCTGCAGCACCAATCACATTTATTGCAATGGCTTTTGCTCTCCTTCAGCCATACTTTTGTGCAGTGGCTGTTTCACAGGAGCAGGCTGATATAGTATCTGCTGTGAGTGAAGCAGATGATATTAGAATAAATACATGTGGAAGTTGGTTATAGCTGTCTGAAGGGCTCTTACTTATGAAATACACATCAGTGTTGGTCCCGGGGGTTTTGAGGATAACTGTGGCAAGAGAATGTATGTTCTGCGTGGAGCTTTCCGGATCTGTTGATATAAGCTCTGTCACATACACTGCTGCTTATTTTTACTGTTGTCATTCCTCCCATCCTGAAAAGCTGGAAACAAAACAGAGTCCTGTTGTGGTAGGTGTTGTGCAAACCAAGAAGGCAGAGGTATGCAGCCCAGCATGGTGCCTGGGCTACCTGTACAGGAGTGCTTACAGTACTGCTTTTGGAATGAGCAGTGTAGTGCTGGCCATGCAGCAGTGCCCTGCAGCCACAGAACCATCTCAGAAGTGGAGTAGATGAGTCTGGTGCAGTGGGTGCACAGCCAGGTCAAAGCTCCTCAAAGAGAGTACTGGAAGGAGATGGTAAAGCCAGCAAATGTCTTTGTGCTTACATCGTTCCCTAGGGTGTCATAACCTAGAGGAGTGATGCCTCCTGACCGACAGGCTGAGCATGGCTCCCCCAAAACAGCTGACCTGTCCTGTGGCTCACTCCTGGACACTGTGCAACCCCTTTGCCTCAGTCCTGGGCAGGTGGCTTGAGGTTTCTATTTCTGTGAGTCTAGATGGCAGCAGGACCTCTGCCCAGTGGAGCTGTCACACCCATTTACAAGAACTGTGGCAGGAAGTGGGGATGTGTAGGAAATGGAGAGCTCAGTTGGATAATCCCAGGTGAATTGGTTTTACCTAGATTCTCTCTTTTTCTTAAGTGTATGTAGCATTTTATTTGTAGAGTATGTCAGGAAGAGCATGCAGACTTGTGTAACTTATGTGCAAGTTCACGCTTTTGAGTTATGCAAGTTAAAAGCTGCGATCAGTTTGAAGGTGCTGCAGCTGCGGCAGCCCTAAGCACACATCGGTTGGGTGAGGCAGAGATGCGACCTCAGTGCTGCTGCAAAAGATCTCTTGTCAAAGGACTTGGATTTTGAATTCGGGGCATTTCCCCAAAAAACCCAACAACCCTGGGGTTACAGTGGCAGCTTTTTATAGCAAGGAATTGTAGCTAATCAGTGCAGAGAATGGTGCAGTTTGGTCTGTGGCTTGTATATAGTTTTGGTGTGATAGATTAGTTCTTGTGGTCTGTACTTGCTGGTGTGAGAGGCAGGGTTGGTACTGAAACTTGGCTGGTGTCTGCAGAGTCTCAAGCTGTGAAAGATTTTAGTGCTGCTTCACCACCAAGCAAATGTGAACCACTTCTTTCCTAGCATTTATCCTCCCTACCCGGTGTCACTGATGCAACTGCTCTCAGTACTGCATAAACGGTCCCCTGTTGGAACAACTGACATCTGGAAGACTCTTCACAGCACTACTTCACATAGCAATGCTCTGACTCAGCCATTAGTTGTCAGAGCTCAAATCGAGGTCATCTCAAGAAATCTGTAATGCCTTTTACTTTCAGCAAGAGCCAGCCTGAGAATCTGCTTAATGTTGTCATTCAAAATTTACATGGTTTCATTAGGCTTATTAAGAGCAATGAAAAATGCAGCAGAATGTAGCACTGATAGAGCCCTTCCACCTCACCATTTCACATCACGTTTGTAGGCGATGAATTTAGCTTTAGCCCTGGGCAGAGGTATTAGCTCCATTTTATGGACAAGAAAACGGAGTTAAATCCAATGACTTGTCCAAGGTCACACGTAAGACTGATGGCATTCTGGGGGGTGGAATGTCCAAGGCTTCTCTCTTAATTACATGATAATTTTTTTGGAATAAATTCAGTGTCTAGGAAAGATGCATCTATGTCTTCAGGGATGGGGCAATTATTTTGAGGATTAACTCTGTGAAAATGAATCAGTATTTCCCTCAGAACCCTGATTCTCACAACTGAGAATATGAAAGACTTTTCATATCCTTTTTTGTGGTCTTGGGTTTACTACTGCCTACAAAAAACTTTGCTGTAGTCCTCTTTGGCTCTGTTGTTCCCTGCCCTCGTGCAATAAAGCTGCCTGCATTATTGAGCGTTCTCACATTTGCATACGTACAAGAGGGAACAGCTGCTTTCTGCAGGGATCTTATGTACTCATTCATATCCCCACAGTGGTGGCCTTGTTCTGAGGCACACTGCTACCCTGTGGAAAAGCAGAAGAATACATGGGCAGGACAGAAGTCACTCTGAAATTGTACGTTCTGAGGTGCGGCCATGAAGGGAAAAATAAACCGCAGAGTTACTTCTGAATCTGAAGCGAGTGCCTTCCTTTTTTCCCTTCCTTTTCCCCCCATTTATTGTACTTTTCCTAATGCACCAAGTCATATTGTTGAAATGGTGTTTACTTTTTCATATATTTGGGGGAAAATCCAACCAACCAACTAAATGCCAAAAATGAATGAATTCTTTCCATAAACTGAAGGACTGAAAAATCCCTAATCCATTTTGGATGTAAAGAGAACTAAAGCTGGAGCTGCAAGAACATGTTGAGGAATGTAATTTTGTACAGTAGTGTGAAAATGCAGCATCTTAGTGAGTTCTGAGAACTTCCCAGTGCCCTAGAAATAAGCAAATGCTTTGTGGTTTTCTCCAAGATTTTGAAGCATCTTAAAGTGGGTTTGAGTCCAAATTTATGCAGTGTTATCCTGAAGCACTGAGGGATTTACCTCTGGGGCTGTGACAACCTGTGTGGTTAGAATGGCAAGTGTTGGAATGTGAGGGTCACAACTGCACCAACACTTAAAATAACACAACACAAATGCAATTCTGAAGCATTTGCTGCCTTGCTGGAATTTTTTTCTGTATTGTTTTGCCACCTTCTACTGTTGGACTTCTTAGTAGCAGATAGTATTAAACCATCTGCAAGAGGGAGGAAAGCACTCAGAGAATTATTAATATTATGCTTATGGATATCTGGAAAAAAAAGGGGNGGGGGGGGGGGGAAGGTCATAGCCTGACCTAGAGACTTTGGCAGTGTCCTTTAAACAAGCATTAATCATATGTAGTGCATCAAATCATCATGGGAAGGTCACAAATGTTATCTTGCACAACCAAGAATAACAAATGACTCTTAATTTTCCTTTCTGTGTGTGACAGTAGTGCTGACAACTTCTGTCTGTGGTTTTTTTTTTTTGTCCTGTGCTTCATCAACTGGTCACTGCTAACACCAAGTCTTCCTTGGAGTGCATCTTTTCTGCATTATATGAACCTGTGTAGAGAACATGCAATGGGTCAGCATAAATGCATGCTTGTTTCTGCTGGGGTGCCTGAAAGGGAAGCGTTTCCTGCAGCTCCTACGCCGATGAGATGACATCCTGAACACGAGGAACTGGATGGTGTTGACTGCTCAGACTTACAGAGCAGTGCTCCACAGCTTGAGCAAGGGCACACCATGGTATGGCATTTCGGGGGAAAATGCATTTGCTTGGAACGTTTTTGGTACTGTCTTTAGGCACATGAGAAATCTAAACTGCTCCATGCATCTTCTACATGGCATGCATGAAAGGTGCTGGAAAGGCCTAGAGCAGGCATTTACTAGCTGTAACTGGAATTGTGATGCTCTCAGAGATATGCCTTTATATGCAGTGAGAGAGGCAGAGTAAATATTTCAGAGCTAAACTGAAGACTTAATTGCCTGTCAGCTTCTGAAAAGCTCTTGTTGAACCAGTTCTAACCCTGAGATGCCTTAGTCTGCTCTACAGCAGCCAGCACTGCACCTATGGGGGACTGAAGGATCGATGTGTGTTAAAGGGTTAACAGGCACCTTAGGCAATATCTTGTGGCTGCTGCTGCCTTCACAGAAATGGCCTCAGGATTTCAGCTTTCTGGCCTGTCAGTCTTGCTACTGCTGCACCACCTGGACTTGGATCACTCCAGCTGGTTTACTTCTCCCATTTTTGCAGCCTGGCCTTAAGCAGCAGCAGCGGCAGCTTGGCTGAGCCCTGCAGGGGCTTGCAACTTGTTTGCTATCCTGATGCTCATTCAGCTCTTCAGCATGGATTTGGAGGCATTTGTTGGCACCTTGAGGTATGTGGATCAGAAGTTTGGCCTCGTTTTGTCTTCCACTGCTAGGGCCAACTGTGATTTTTGGCTCCCCAGATGGAATGTTGCCGAATGGCAGTGGGACAGAGTTCACAGAAGTCTAATGTATTCTAAGATTTTGCTGCAGCTGCAGACTTCCTCAGTGGCATTTGTGTGCTGATTTTTAACACTCATGTCTTTTAGAGACCAAATTAGCTAGTTGCTAAAACCAAGTGGTTCATAGGAGAATGCACAAAGCTGGAGAAATCAGGCTAAACCTCAGAGCCCAGAACTCCAAAGCACTTTCGTGACATCTTTTTAAAGAGCCTCAGCGAGTGGCTAAGTAAACTCCAGGTTTTATCCATGTTACTGGAAGCTTTCAGGAAAACGCTGACTAGTGGTTTCAACCTCCATCCACCAGTCCTTCAGACTAAGTGTGGTTGGGCTTTTTCAACCAGTCAGCAGGTAAAATTGTAAGGTAGAGCAAAAGCCTCTTGTTGGATCACATAGGCAATGTCCAGGGTGCTCCTCAGGTTCATATCCTTTGCCTTGCTCGGGGGTGTTGCAAATGAGGGATGATTTGATACCCGTTCCATAACCCAACTAAATGTTGGAGGCACATTTGAGCTGTTGCATTACTGCTTTGCTGCAGACCCCTTTTAGAGGTTTACCAGAGGTTTGAAGTACCTAAGCCAAAATGTATTCTGTTACAGACATCTTTTAAAAAAATACTTCATGCTGCAGCTTCCAGCTCAGTGAGCTTCATCAGAACAGCAGAAGAAAGAGTAATAAATCTGAGCCTCTATGCAATTTATAACCTGTTACATACCTGCAAAATGCTTTTTCCCCCCTAATAAATTTTAAATTTTAAAATTTAAGTCTTAAATGTTAGCCTGCTTTCTAACCAGGAAGTTTTAGGTTTTGACTTTTTTTTCTGGTGACTTACCTCAAGAGAAGATCCAGAATTTTAATTCCAGAAAGTTGTGTACTCTGAGTTTCTGAGTCTGTCAGCACAGTGAGCTTCAGGTGGTTAGTCAAGTCCCTGAGTTTCAGAAGGCTAATTGCTTCTTAAGGTGGGGAGAGAGCCAGAGGGTGGATGGGGCTTTTTGTCTTGAAATGTGCTGGCTTGGTTTGTGCTGCAGCTTAGCCTCTTGGTGGTGTTCAAAAGTGACATATTTTTGTGTTTAGTGACCGACTGATAAACTTTAGGATGTTCCATAATAATATTAAATATATAATATTTATTATGAATATTAAATTTAAATGTAATATAAATATTAATTAGAATACACCTCTTCAGTCATGTGTTTTTGGTTATTAAGACTGACAGGACGACAACAGTTCCCCATCTGTGTTCGTTTTTGTTACTCTAAATCCCTCTGTTGGTCTTTGCTTTCATGGCCTTCAGTGCTGAAGTTCATTATTGCCCCTTCAAGTGAGTGTTTCTGTTACAAAGTGCTTTTTTTTTCCCGTGGATCCATTTCAAAGTATAAATCAAGCACATCAAGTTAGTGATGTCTGCTGTGGCTGTACCTGATGACTAAGTCGGTGTTTCCCGCGCTGCTGGTTGTGTTTCAGTGCGTTTCTGAATCTAGCCTGCATCTCCAGAGCCAGGTGGGTGAGTCAGGCTCTAACCTAGTGATCAGTGCATTAGCCAAACCAGCATGTGCAAGTCTTTGTTATGAGCATCACTTTATCTGATTTCTCTCTTAATGCTTCTTTTATCTTTCTAAACAAATTCTCACCTTGGGCTGCCTTCTTTTTTCTCTCTGCTGTCTTTCCACAGATCAAGAGCTGATGCTATGAAAAGTTAAGAGTGAAGCAGTTGTGCTGTTCTAATGCTGACTTAATTCTCTATGGACATTAACACTTTCATGTCTTGTGCAAACACTCCAGAGAAGTGTGATGCTGTATGAAGTTGACAAGAGCTGTAGGAACAATGACATGCAAATGAACATGTTAAGGAGTTCTATTTTGTTTGTCCTTAAACTTTTTTTTTTTTTTTTTTTTTTAAAATTGTACCTTTAAAAGTATTTTCATATTTACTCCTTTGGGTTATATCAAAGGAGATAAAAATTGCCGTTGTATGCAATGGCAAATCAGGCACAAATAAACCTGAAAGATTGGCATGAGTTTAGACTGTAACCAAAAGTCCAATCCATGTTGATTTTTCAGTCATTTAGAAAATTGTGCTTGGGTGGATATTTACCTTTTGTAGCAGCAGAACTCTCAAAATGGAGAAAAATCTTGAAGGACCACACCAATTTTTGTTGTAAAATCCAGTTCAGAGCTACAGTGATACATGTAGCTATGACTACCTTTTTTTTCCCCTGAGTTGTTCTAGTTAAACATGATTGCTTTTTTTTCCTTCTAGACTTCATGGTGATCTTTTTTTCCTATCTTAATTTTCTTTGGCTAATTAACTATTTTCTTTGAATAAAGGGTGCTAAAATATTTACACAGATGGTCATATTTTTAAACTTACTATACAACATATTCTTTGCTCTTTTTTTTGCTATTTCTTAAAATACTAATAAAAAAAAAAAAGGTGTGTGAGTGCATCATTCTGATTTTTAACCGTATTAATAAACCCCCTAAAGCAGTAGGGTTCCCTTTGAGGCCATGGAGTATGGCAGTGGATGCCACCTTCAAGAAATAATTCAATGGAAAAATGATAATATGTGTGAGGGGAATCTTTCTGAGACTGTAAACTTTTGGTTGCTAAATGCTGCCTCCAGGCTTGGTAAGGAAAGCTCAGTGTTTGTAAAGATTATCCTGACAGCAATATGCTGGGTCAGTTGTCAAGGCATGTTTAGCATGGGGGGATGCATTAATCTGCTCTAGCTAGCGCTGTAAGTGGTTGGAATAAATAGAGGGCTCAGCGGATGAAGAGGGATTAACTGTGTAAATTGAGCAAACTCTTCAATCACTAACCCAGTGATTTTAGAAAGGATTAGTCTGCTTTTACAAATATTGATTACTGATTTGTTACTTGGAATGAAGATGATATAAGTTATGCAGTTGCCATGTAGGATGCTGCCTGAAGTGTGCATCGTTCATATTAATGGCTTTGTCCGCGGCGTTGCAGAGCCGGACAGAGTCGTTACGCTGCAAGCATTGTCACCACTGAGTCCTGTCAGCATTTCCATTAACAATTCACTTCTTTTTTTGTGTGTGTGTCCAAAGATCAACTTTAAAATTTGTTCTGTTGAAATTTGGTAATTCCAGCTTATAGCTTTAAGACAGTTAGAATGTTTCTAATGGTTTAGAGAACTGCATCGACACGTTTTAAATCAGAGGAAAATACTGTGTTAAAAAATCTGCAGGTCTGAATTCTTTGGGTTTAGTGCAACTTTTGAGTGGTAGCTGTACAACAGAACAAGGGGACACAGCCTCAAGCTGTGCCAGGGGAGGTCTGGACTGTGCGTTAGGAGGAAGTTCTTGCCAGAGAGAGTGATTGACATTGGGATGGGCTGCCCAGGGAGGTGGTGGAGTTGCCTTCCCTGGAGGTGTTGAAGCAAAGCCTGGATGGGGCACTTAGTGCCATGGTCTGGTTGATTGGCTAGGGCTGGGTGATTGGTTGGGCTGGGCAAGCTTGGAGGTCTGTTCCGATCTGGTTGATTCTGTGATTCTATATTCAGTGGCTGCATGAAACCAGGTTTGTAGAGGACTTTCTGTGTTATAAAATGAAAACACCTGAGGAGTCTTTGTATAAATTAACTCTCCTTCCTGTCTAAGGGCTTGTCTGGCTTTTTACTAGTTATGAAGATTATCATGTTTCATACACATCCTGCACTGCTTATGTCCACAGACCATAATACTGCCACTAGATACTGCCACAGCCCAAGCAGCACTGTATTAGCAGGTTCAGGTAATTCACACACCTTTAATTTCCCATCTGGTTTAAGTTTCAGCAGTGGCATGTTCACTGGGTACTTCATCCTTCTAATCCTTGATTTAGAGATATATGCAGAGGTAGGTGGGAGGAAACTTCAGGTGTGGTGTGAGGATCAAGGGACACGAGAGCTCAAGGAGTTCTGGAAAACAAAGTCCCACTTTTGGATTTTAACTCTATAAACAACATCAAAGTAAAAATGTTAGTTGCTAACATTAGGTATTCCTACTTGATGTTAAAGGCAAGAAGAATTGCAGAGTGTCATGTGAGAAAGGCAGTGGTGATGTGACAAATGAAATCCATTCTGTAGCTTGGGTATCACTTAAACCACTGAAAAATTAAAGGAGACGTTTCCAGAGGCTCTGTGTAACAAAAAGGGACTTCTGGGAGACCTGGAGCAGTAAGTCTGATGTGTCAGCTCTTGTCCAGAGGAAAACAACTTCTTCCAGAGCTCTCCTTGCTTTCATCCAGAGTGTGATTTCTTCTGGAGCATTCCAATGGAGTGGAAAATGGTGTGGTCTTTGGGAAGGCTTGAAGTTGGTGTTGGAAAGTGATTCTTCTGCATCTGAGTGCCCAGAGGTGAATGAACACTGAGATTGGCCTCTGGAAAACTTTCAAGAAACACACAAATATTTGGATGGCTTCCTGCAGAGTTTCCCTTGTTCTCTTAGGTTTGGTCCCATGCGGTTACACTAAAACAGGAGAAGTTGTTGTTGTTGTAGTAATAACCTCCTCCTGAGAGGAGGTTTCACTTTAGTGGTGTGGTGTTTTTTTTTTTTTTTTCCCAGCAATAAAACCTTTGGATTTTCATTACCTCTCTCTGAGTACTCAGAAGTAAAGACACTCTGTTAGTCACTGGATGTTTTTATCTCTGCGCTTTCTCCTGGCCTCTCTCTGCAGGTTGTTGTGGGTTTGGTTCTGCTTTCTCCTAAGTGCAGTCTCATCATTGCAGGAGACTCAAATCCCACCAGAGCTTCCTACCTGGGCATGCTGGATGATATTTGCTGTGCGTTTGGTGTGCTGCTCTGGGAGAATTGGGAAGGCTTGTGAGAAGTTTTTTCTCTTTTTCCTTTTAAAGAGGCTTGGGTTTGCACACAAACCTCAGTGTAAAGTCATGCTTCTATCTCAGCCCAAATTAGCTTTCAGTGCAGAGGAGCTCTGAGTGTGGTAGTTCACTGATCATTGGGCATGGCTTTTACTTAAATGATCAGTAGTAGAAGAAATGTATCAGAAAGGAGGCAATGAGGCAGAACATTCAGGCCATCTTGTGTTTGCAGGGTTACATGAGTGCAGAAAATGAAAGCTGCAGCTCTCCTGGATCTCCGGTGGCAATGTCTGCAAGTGCCACTTCTAGAGATGTGAGTCTGTTGTCAGCTGGCTGCAGGAATTCTGCTCTTATCCCTCATGAAGATGAAAGATTTTTCAGCCTCAACAAGTGATGTTAGAACTTTTTTTTGATCAAGGGTATGAGCTGATGGAGCATTTGAAATGCCTGAAGTGTGTAGGTTTGCTTCTTTTCAGGAGCCTAAGCAGGCCAAGCCCCTAGCCAGGACTCGGATCAGCTGCAGCTTCACAGACCACAGCTAATGCGAGTGGCCTGACCCTTGGCAGAAGCCATTCCCAGCTATAAACACCACGCAGGATTTTTAGGCTTTTGTGGCAGGCTGGGAATACCTTTGCTTCCCCTGAATGTCTTTGGTGTTGCTCATTGCATTTCCAGCGTGATGTGCTCTGATGAAGGCAGCAGGTAAAAGGTTCCCCTGCTCAGATACCCCTGGCACAGGCTGAAATTCATCTGGGATGCTTTTCCTCTTCAGCTGGATTTGGCACTCCAAGCGTGCAGCAATGTGCTCTGGGGGCCAGGACGGCCAAGGCTATTCTGGGCTGCATTAACAGTCCTGTGTCCAGTTCTGGGCAATTTAGGAGAGGATGCAGGGCAGAAAAAAAAATGGAAAATGTAAAATGAAGAGGAAGAAAATGTGTACCTCTTCTGTTTAATGGCAGATTAGTTTGTGAAGGGTCTGGCTTGTGTGGTATTACCACAGAATTCACATGAGCATAGCTCTGTCAAAATGCTAAGTAATAAGCACTTGGATTACCAGGATTCTGAAACTAAAGGAACATGTCCTACTGATTTTAAAGTATGATTTGAAAAAATGCCTTGTTTGGCTTTGTAAAAAATGCCATTTGGTGTTTTTTCTGCTAAAGCATCTTGAGTCTTCCTCACACTCAGTTGAGCAGTTGTCATCCTTAGCCTCAGTGTAGGCTTTTTTGCTAACAGAATGTGCCAGTTGCACATAGATGAAATTTTTAGTAACTGAAAAGATGACAAAATCAAGGCAGTAATAGGAATCTTCTGACCAGCACAAGTTTTTCTGAAGGTGCTGTGGTGTGTGGTTATTCCCAAGGGATTGCTGTGCTTCCCAGGTGGCTGTTTAAAGAGAGCAGTTAACTGCAGTGTACAGCTGTGCTGTGGTATCACCTTTTCCAGATGTTCTGGATGCTAAACTGAAAATTGGTGGCTTTTACCTGAGCATATTAGATGTGAGCTTTTAGCTTGCTGTTTGGTAAACCTATAGACCTTCTGTTCCTGTTAGCCATCTGGGAATAGGGGAGACGCAGTGTGGTTAAAGATGCTGTCCATATGCAGCTCGACGTCGTGCTGCTCATGCTCCAGCTGGGGACTCTTTATTCTTGGCCTTTTAATTCTCTTTGATTAGCTAACAGCACCTTCTGTGGTGCAGCTATCATCTTGATAGTCTGGGTCTTTACTTACAGTTTCTAATCAAAATGGGTTGTGTGTGCCTGTCTGTGAGATGATGCTGGGAAATTTCAGCTTGCCTACATCATTTCATGAGAATTTCCAGTACCTCTAATTGATCCATGATGGTCTGCCCTGACTCGCCTCTGTCGGCAGTGCAGAGCCATTGAGCTTGTCTTGGTCTTTTCCTGCAGGCTTTGCTTCTCACAGCACAGTAGGCAGCTGAGCTGCTTGCACAAGCAGGATTTGTGTTGTCAGTCTCTACAACTGATACACTTTTCTGAGTGACTGAAACCTTTCTGTCTCATGCAGGAGTGATCTATGGAGATATATAAGCAAAACTTACATTTCTGTGCCTTACTTTACAGTGGTGTGAGCAGTACAAGAGGCATTTTCTTTGCTGCTGTATCCTCTTTCGGTCTGCTTGCCTCAGAATCGTTGAGAAAGAGCAGAAAGGGGAAGGGTGCTCCTGTGAAACATGCAGTGGCCCCTTTTATAACCCTGGAGGATGCTGTCTGCTCTCAGCAGAAAACATGGTGTTTCTTTTTTCAGCCACACGCTGTAGGCATCGTTCGTGAAATTTTAATAGTTACGTTTGTGGAACTCAAACTGGATCAAGAGGTGAAGCCCAGGAATTTCTCTCTCTGTTACAAAGATATGCAGAAGGTAACATTAGTTTGGCTTTCAAAGCCAGCAGGAGAATGCATAAGGCAGGACAATATTGGCTTATAAATTCAAAGCTAAGTTTGGGTGAGGAGTGCATTACCCAGGGTAATTCAGAGAGGCTGGAGCTTGGTGAATGGAGTCAGCCTGGCTGACTCTTGTAATTTATTTAAAAAAAAGAAAATGTATTTCTCAAAGACTAGCTGGACTTGTGCAGAGCTTGACACTGTCCTGCATGGTATATCTGTCTCTGACTTGGAGACCTGTGGATTGGATGGATGGAGTGCTCAGTGAGCAAAGGGTTCTCTGGGTGGTTGCACTGGAAGAGCTGTGGTCTGTGGCTTGATGTCCAGGTGGAGCCCAGGGCTGAGTGGTGTTCTGCTGTGCAGGTTCTCTGGAGAATGGGTTGAGAGCAGCTCTGAGGAAAAGGACCTGGGGGGTCAGCTGGTGAGAAGCTGAACACGACCTGGCAAATGTATGTTTGCAGCTCTGAAAGGCAACTGTGACCTTGGCTGCATCAAAAGGAGTCTGACCAGTAGGTTGAGGGAGGTAGTTCTGCTCCTCTGCTTTGCCCTTGTGAGACCCCCACCTGGAGTACTGTGTTCAGGTCTGGAGCCCCCCTGTAAGATGAACATGGACCTGTTGGGCTCAGTCCAAAGAAGGGCCATGAAGGTTATCAGAGGGTTGAAGGGGTGAAGACAAGCTGAAGAGAGCTGAGGGTTGTTCAGCCTGGAGAAGACAAGGCTCTGGGGAAACCTTGTAGTAGCCTTTCAGTACTCAAAGGGAGCCTACAGGAAAGCTGAAGAAGGAACTTTTACCAGGACATGTAGAGATAGGACAAGGGTAACAGCTTTAAACTGAATGAGGGTACACTTAAGCTAGATGTAAGGAAGAAATTCTTCACTATGGTGGTGCTGGAATAAATGGCCCAGAGAGGTTGTGTATGTCCCATCCCTTGAAGCCTTTAAGGCTAGGCTGGATGGGGCTTTGAGCAGCCTGATCTAGGAGAAGGTACCCCTGCCATGGCAGGAGGCTTGGAAAGAGATGATCTCTAAGGTCCCTTCCAGCCCAAACCATTCTGTGAAATGAAGTACAAATACTAACAGAACATAGCTCAGAAATCAGCTGAAGATGAAGAAGACACAGGTGTAAGAGTTTTTGGGTTTTTAATTAAAAATACACAGTTACTTAATGAAATTAGAGCCTAAATGAAAATGGCAACATGACAGATCTCAAGCATGCTAACTGCTTGAAATAGTGAAATATTTCTGTAAAGAGTATGTTACAAAGTTCTGGTGGCTGCCTGGCTCCACCCTCTGCTGAGCCTGTCGGAAGGAGCAGAGATGCTCACACCACTGCTCTCCCAGGGGAGGAGGCATGAAGACATGCACAGCACTTAGGTCTCTCAGGGTGTAGTATCAGCATCAGTAACCCCAACTCCACATCCCAAATTAGAATTAAAAGTGGAAACAGATGAGAGTGCTTCAAGTATTCTTTAATAAGACACACTGCTGGTTTTTCTTAAAGGCACATATTAAGGCAGGTTACTCTGTGAAGATTCTTGCAAAGGGTCAGAGAGCACAGTGGTGAGTGCTGAGGTGGCTCCAGAGACAAACCTCCTGCACAAGGCAGTCTTTGAAACAAGCACTTTGAAGACCAAAATGCAAACTTTTCTGGAACCATTGTTTCACAAGCTAAACATTTTCACTTTATTTCTCTGAATAAAAGATCTTTCACTTAACATTTATGTTGTGATTCTTGCACCTGAAACTAATTCAGAGCTATTAGGCTGCTACGTCTGCAAAGTACTGAAGTAGCCTTTGTGGAAGTATTAAAGACACTTAGTGATGCTCATTAGAGTTTATGGGATCTTCCTACTTAGAACTTTTCCTTAATCAGAAGGCTCTAGGAATTTAATTTTTAATTTTTTAAAAAAAATTTTTAGAAAGGCCCATATACATTAATCTTTGCTTTTTAGAGGAAAAAAAAAAGCAGGGTGAAGATTCACATGTGAAAGGAAAGATCTCCTCTTTAGCCTAGATTCAGAGTGCTTGTGCAACAGATGTGACCCCAATGTGCTGCTATGTACAAATCCAAAGATAATTGAATCCCTCTGCAGCAGCTATCTAAAATGCATAAAAGCTTTATTTCTAGATCAGAATGCAGTGGACAGATAGGAAGAGTTGTAGAAGTGTGTGAGAAGGAGGATGGGAGGGAAGAAAAGGAGATGAAAGGACTTTTTGTGTTGCTAAAAACATTACTCCTCTTTTGCTCAACTTTAACACAAATATTTGCAGAAAGTCTTTGCCAGTTTGGAATTCCAGCCTAAAAGATGTCAGGAAAGCCCTGAGCTGGAGGACAACCCCCTCTCTTTTCTGCATTCTGAAGGATATTTCAGTACTTAAAGTAGCAACTCCTACTTTTTTAGAGGAACATCCAGTTCCATACTTAGATTGCCAGAGAAATTCTCATACTGGCAGCATTCTTCTGTCTTTTCTAGCTGATGTCAAAGTTTTTACTAAGAGTAATTGAAACAAGAATGGATTTCGGTTTCTTTTTTGCTTTACTAAATGGGTTTTCAGTGTAGTAAGAAGGAAGCAGAAAAATAATATTCAATAATAGCCCTCCCCTCCCCTTTTTTTTAATGGAGATTAAAAAATTCCTGTTTTCTCCGTATAATCGAGGTAACATTTTTGTTCCAGCGGTTTTCTTTAACAAGACCTGAAGAACAATGAATTCTTCTTTGAGCAAGAGGTCTTTATCATTACGGGAGTTAAAGCTAGTCCTCTACTAGCAATGCAAGCTGTAATCAACCACTTAGCTGCTCCTGAATTACACTTATCTCCACTCCGCCTGCTTAACTCCCCATAAGCATGCTAAGCACCTCTTTAGAATGCATTGACCTCTAATTACTTCTTGCTTTATGTATCCCTTAGCCCACATTGAAAAAGTGAAACAAAAAAAAAAGGCTTATTGGTGCAAATTGCAGAATAGCACAACTTGATTTGGTTTCTTTTTTCCTTTTTATGTGCACAGAAGGAGATTTTAACACCTCTGGGTCCTCCAAAAACCCAAATGCCATGCGTTGGAGTTGAACTCAATGCTTTATCATGTGCAGTGACACTGCTCAAACTGTTTTGAAGCAATGGGCCAAATCCATCGTTGCAGCAGGGTGCAAAATGACATCATTCAGGCTTTTGGCTACCTTGTTACCAAGCTGCACAAATCGCAGCTGTGCTGTAAGTCTGAAGTCTTTCTGCGGTCACAGGATACACCGGACTCATGCAGTGCAATGTGGACACTAAGACACCTCTGTTAACAATGCTCCTGTTTGTCTGAAGTCAGAGCATGACTGGTAGAAGAGCTCTCTTTATGCTTGAGTGAGAGCATTTCATTTTCTTCTCACTGGAGGAATTTTTAGCCTGGCAGCAATAGCATTATAATAACTGCCAGCTGCTCACTTGGCACGAGAGTGCCTAGAACCAGGAGGAAGAACCTGGTGCCGTGTGTGTGTCATTTACTTTTCCCTGAAGCTCAAAGGTTTAGGCCTCAGAAATCTTTCGGTCTGGTCTTCGATGGCCTTTGTACACATCAGTCTGGGAATATGCCTGTGGAACATGGATTGCAGGTTTTAGTTTGGAATACGCTGGAGCAATTCCCACCATGAGAGGAAGAGAAATTATTGTGGGAGATTCATTTGTGAGTGGGTGGTTAAGGAAGAAGGAAAAGCTTTAATGTTAAGCAGATGGACTTCCCTCTGTATGTTTTATAGTGTGTATTTGGGATGCAAGATGTTATTACCCCCCAATATTGGATAGCATTAACCTGCTTTTCACATCAAAAGAATAAGGTTCAGGACATTATTGGTGCAGTAGAAACTTGGGAATATAAAGGAGACTTTTGTTTTTAATATCCTTAACTCTGTGCTTGTCTGATTGTCTGGGCAATCATAGAGTAGAGAGGAGGTCTGGAAAGAAGCTACAGAGGAGCAATGATTGTGCCCTTCCCAACCTGTGCACTTGCACAGCTGCAGGTTAACAGAGCACAACAACAGTGTACTGGGATATGTAAAGCCTGACTCACAGCACCACTTCACTCTGATATTTAACACTCCAGGCTACTAAGAGAGACTGAGGAAGACTACAGGCTTTGGATGACTTCATTTTTAAATCTTTGAGGCATATCTGGAAATAGACCATACCAGTGGGTAAGGAACTGTCTGGCTGGTGGCATGCAGAGAGTGGTGATCAAGGGCACAATGTCCACCTACAGTGCCAAGTGGCTCCCTCAGGGGTCAGTGCTGGAGGTGTTCAGGACCAGGTTGGATGAGGCTTTGAGTGACCTGTTCTGGTGGGGTTGGAACTGGATGAGCTTGGAGATTCCCTCCCAACCTAAGCCATTCTATGATTCTAAATGTAGCAAGTGGACAGGAAGATGATGATGGTCTCTGCTGGTCTGATTGTTTTTGGAGAGAGTTTTTGCTTGGATCTGGTAGTCAGCTTGACCATAAGTGTCTGAGAACAAACACTGAGACACCAAGAAAGTGAATACCAGCAGGTGCTGTTCTGCAGCTCTGCATTGCATTTCATGTGGACAGTCTCCACTGGAACTGATGGAAGATGAAGCTGAGGCTATTTCACTGGCATCCAGTAAGGAAAGGGAAGATACTGCTTGTCCTGAGGAGATGCTTGGATGTGCATGGTGTTCGGGAATTCAGAGCTCCAAACTCTAAAGGGCTATTTGATTTGAAACAAGCTGCTTCATGTGCTGCACACTTCTTTATGAAACACAGAGCAGTGCTTGCGCTCTTGGCAGTGTCTCTGTTAAATAGCTATAGAAGGCTGTGCCTTCGTCAGAATCCCAAGTGGTGGTCAACTAATGAGTCTTTGATCTCAGCTGCTAGTGTGATGTAAACAAATACTCCTCTAACAAAGCTCTAGTTCAGTGACTCTTTTTTTATTTCCCCCCCCCCAGTGTTTGTGCCAAGCCTGATCTATTTCAAATGGATGGGGAAGCAACATTTTGTTTGACAGCTACTGTGCAAAGCAACCTGCTATGCAAATCCAAACTTTCATCTGGGAGTTCTTCCATCCAGGGATTGGAGTACACTAAAGCCTGTTTGAAATGTGGACAAGAGAGTAAAGCAATGAAAACACCAAACAAACAGGGAAGTAGAAAGATGTCAGAGTTTAGAAGTCTTCCAGGCTGACCTCAGACAGTAGCTGTGAGGAAGTTCTCATTCTCTCTGCTTTCTTGCCCTCATTATTTCTGTTGCAATAGAGAGAGTGCATTTGTTTGTGCCACATATGCACAACACCTGCAGTTAATAAGAATCTGAGAAGGTGATTCTTTCTCTTTCCTTTATACTTTCCATGCTACTTATTCTCCCTCCCCTTCCTTCTGGAGGTAGAGGGCAACGAAAGAAGGAATTTTGTCAGATTTATGTTGCTGCTTTCACATGCAGCTGTATGTGTCTTAGGAGATCACCATTTGGTTTGTTCCTCCTGCCCTTCCACTAAAGTTCCATTCTGTTTTTTGGTTCCCAGGCTTCTCTAACGGAAGGATGATAATATGCACATGATCTGCTTCTGCCTCAGCTACCTGCAGATCATGCATGGTGGTGGGGATGACAGCTGCTGCTGCTTGCTTCCTGGGGTTACTGCTTCAGTTGCTTTGCAGAACAGAAAAAAGAAGGTTGAGGGTAGCAGGAGGACTTTTTCCTGCAGTGTTGTCAGANCCCCCAGTGCAGCTTCTTTTCTCACAACCCTTCAGTGCTCTGTGCAAAACAAATGTTGTTTCAGAAAATGCTCTCATCAAAGGTATCCTGACTTGTCTCAGCAGAATTAGCAAGATTGAGAATGGAATTTTGACTTGTAGTAGTCAGTTCAGATGGGTCTCCAGCTACAGGCAGAACAATGAGGAGCCTACAAAGCATGGACCTCTCTGGAGCCGTATCTCCCATGTGACTTGAGTCTTCACTTGCCGAGTGTACTCATCAAAACCCAAACAGAGGCAAACAATAGTGTGGAAAATTAGATCCAAATAGTGGTTGAAATTCTTAAATTAAAAAATATGAGTGAAGTGGCTTTGTCTGTTTGTTTATTTAGGTTTTATGCCTTCCACATCTGTGGGGATACAGCTCTAAACTGAGCCCTACTGGATGAGGTAAAGCTCTTAAGTGTTGCACACTGATGCCTCCCAATGACCGACATAAAGCAGCACACTGAGTACATCTGCAAAACTTTGCTCCTCCCCCACTCATAATATCGTCGTTAGATCATCTTATTAAGTGACTATTAAACTTAATAAATACCAACCCTGTTAAGTTCTCATTATTGTTGTGCAGAGATTGCAAATGATCAAGCAAGAGGGGCAGCTGCAGCACTCTGATGCCTCCACGTGCGGACACCAACTCTTGGGCTTTTACCAAATAAACCCCAGCATGAGGAGCTCCACAGACACTGAAGGAACAGCTGCTGTGCTCCTGACCTTTAAAAATAGCACCAGTTCGAAAATTCAGTGAAAATCTCAATGTGTATAAAACTCTACCCACTGCCTTGTGGCATCCAACAAAACGTTTTGTTGTCAAAAGAGCCAGCTGTTTGTTTAGGGACTGTGTTCTCACTTGGTGTGTTTTCATGCTTTAAACATTCTTTGCATGTTCCTGTGGGGTTTTTTTGCCCCTGTCCTTTTCCTCTCACAAATGTACTCCATACTTAAATTCAAGACCACCCTAACCCCCTAATTTGTGGGCACCAACAAAAGAAGTTTCTGTTTTAAGGGAAAACCTACAACTCCAGGAAGCTGGCATCACTTTCCAGAGACAGAGTTCTTGGTTCAGAGTCAGACCGCACAGCTTAGAGGGGCTGTCTGTTGAGACCAGTCCTTTTTGCTGTGTTTCTGTTGGTAGAAGTCAATGAGATTACATATGTTTGGATGAATTATTGCTGCCTTGTAAACTTGCTGTCTGCATACAGTGATTCCTATGAATATTTAATGACAAAAAGTGGTAGGAGCTTCACCGTGCTGCTCACACGCACTTAATTAAAAAATCTGCAGCACAGCAACAGAATTAGTTCTGCTGTTTTGCTTGTGGAAAACATTATGACATTTATATATGTATGTTCATTATTAGACACATCCAACGTACTCCTGTTCCTAATACAAGGAGTTCCATTTAAAAATCACAATTCTGTTGCTTTAGGAGTGGAAGGAGAAGAAAAAGTGCACTGGAGCATACTGTTTTGCAGGTGGAACCATGCTCTACAAAAGATGAAATGAGTATCTGTAGAGCAGCAGTTTTGTAGGTTTGCTTTTATTTTCTTTGATCTGTTTGGCCTTATAGACTCTCTAGGCAGTGCCTCTGTGTCAGACTGCACACCAGGCAGTGACCATCTACAGTCTAAGCATCACCTTTTAGCATCTTTTCATCTGATTTCCTGTTTATTTTTTTTTTCTTTTGTAGATGGTCTGAGAAGGAGTCCACAGCTTGTATTTTGTTGAAAGATAGTTTTGTATGAAGTTGATAATGAAACCCACAGTCCTGATTTGTATCAATTGTGGTGCTTGGGTTTGTTTGCATTTTGGGAACTTTCCACGCTCATTGTCCAGCTCTCTTTGCAGACTGTGTTCAGAGCACAAACTGCTGGTTTCTAAGTTGCTTTAGATTCTTTAAGTACTTATTTTTTACCTTCTGAATCTTTCAGAACCTGCTACACAGCGCTGACATTTATATTTAGAGTATATTTGTACTTAAAATAATCTACTATAGTAGTTTTCAGAGTTATTTTTCCCAGTAGGTCATGCCTATTGAGACTGTAAAATCCATGAATTCATTAGTGTTAATTTTTTGGGCAGTGCTAGGTTTGTATGAAAAGTTTAGTGCTTTACAGGCTTTATTCTTCTCTCAGGGAATCGGTTTGGTCCTGTTGCAGCTCAGGATCTGCAGTTTGTTCTGAAGGCTGGGTACCTGGAAAAACGCAGGAAAGGTAAGTCCCTGTGGACACTTAGACCTGGGAAGTCTGTGTGCCCTTATTTGATGCTGCATACACAAATACCTTTGATGCTGCATACACAAATACCTTTGTCCAGGAGTGATAAACAGAATGGGGTAAGGGCAGGGACCTGGACAGGCTGCATAGCTGTGCCCAGGCCAACCTCAGGACATTCAACAAGGCCAAGTGTAAGGTCCTGCACCTGGGTAGGCACAATCCCAAGCACAGCTCCAGGCTGGGTGGGGAATGGCTGAGAGCAACCCTGAGGAACAAGACCTGGGGGTCTGGGGTGATGAAAAGCTCAAGATGAGGCTGCAGTGTGAGTGCAGCCCAGACAGCAACTGTGTGCTGGGCTGCAGCAAGAGCAGTGTGGGCAGCAGGGCAAGGGAGGGGATTGTGCCCCTTTGCTCTGCTCTCCTCAGACCCCACCTGGAGTCCTGTGTGCAGTTCTGGAGCCCCCAGCACAGGAAGGACATGGAAGTGTTGGAGTGGGTCCAGAGGAGGCCATGAAGATGCTCAGAGGGCTGCGGCAACTCTGCTGTGAGGACAGGCTGAGAGAGTTGGGGCTCTGCAGCCTGGAGAAGAGAAGGCTTCCAGGAGACCTTATAGTAGAGGGATTACTGACAAGGTCTTGCAATGACAGGAGGGGGAGGAATGGGTTTGAACTGGCAGAGGGGAGATTGAAACTGGGTGTTAGGAGGAAGTCCTTCGCAGTGAGGGTGGTGAGACACTGGCACAGGTTGCCCAGGGATGATCTTTGATCTTCTGTGCTCCACAACCTCTCTGGAGGTGTTCAAGGCCAGGTTGGATGAGCCCTTGAGTGACCTGTACTAGTGGGAGGTGTCCCTGCCTATGGCAGAGGGTTGGAACTGAATGATCTTTGAGGTCCCTTCCAACCTTACCATTCTATGATTACTCCTGTGGTGTTAGAAGCAAATCCTATTTCTTTATTGACTAAAAAAAAGGTCATGTGGTGGGAAGTCCTCTGCCAGGCATAATTCAGAGAGTTCTGGATATTTTCATAGAAAACATTAGGAATGCATGTAAAAGTGCAAGATGTTGACTTCATGTTCCAGTGAGCATTGAGATTTATTTTCCTCCAAGAGGGCAAATATTGATCTCAGCTTTGATTCAGTCAATATTTATCCTGATTCAATAAATCTTATATTGTCACTTTAATACCAACTTAATGCTGCAATAACTCTAGGAAATATTTAGGAAGTTGTTCATTATTTCCTTATACTTAATGTTACAACTCACTTCTCTCTTGATATGAATTCAAGTTCCCATTTGTTTTATCACCAGCAATTTTTATTTCAAATGTCCTTCTCCATGCCATGCATTTCTCTTCTCTGTACCCAGGTTTTGTTACCTTTCTTTGGTGCTCTTCCTATCTCCTCCCTCTCACCTCGCCCCTGACAAGCAGCAATGTGTTTGTGCTCAAAAAGGAGGAAGTGCTGTAACTCAGGTGGTGTTTGTTGCAGAGCACAGCTTCCTTGGCTTTGAGTGGCAGAAGCGGTGGTGCGCTATCAGCAGGACAGTCTTCTACTACTATGGAAGCGACAAAGGTAAGGCCAGTAATGATGCTAAACCATGAAAGTGATCTTTTAATGTACAGAAGCATGTGAACACTTTAATGGGGCTGGAAGATGCGAATCCAAGTTCAGCTGAAGAAAGCAAATGCAATTGTTTTGAGAGTAGTGCATTCAGAAGAGTGTCCCCAGCAGATCAAGGGAGGTTCTCCTGCCCCTCTGCTCTGCCCTGGTGAGAGCTCACCTGCAATATTGCTTTCAGTTGGGGAGGGACAGGGATCTACTTGAAAGAGTCCAACAAAGATGAACCTATGAGGACAGGCTGAGAGTTGGGGCTCTTCAGCCTGAGGAAGAGAAGGCTTCGAGGAGACCTGATAGTAGCCTTCCAGTATCTGAAGGGGGCCTACAGGAAGGCTGGGGAAGGATTATTTACAAGGTCCTGCAACGACAGGACAAGGGGCAATGGGCTTAAACTGGCAGAGGGGAGATTTTGACTGGGTGTTAGGAGGAAGTTCTTTACAGTGAGGGTGGTGAGACACTGGCACAGGTTGCCCAGGGAGGTTGTGGCTGCTCCCTCCTTGGAGGTGTTCAAGGCCAGGTTGGATGAGGCCTTGAGTGACCTGTGCTAGTGGGAGGTGTCCCTGCCTATGGCAGGGGGTTGGAACTGGATGATCCTTGAGGTCCCTTCCAACCTTACCATTCTATGATTCTATGATCAAGGGCCTGCAGCACGTACCCTGTGAGTAGAGGCTGAGCAGCCTGGGACTTTTTGGTCTGCTGAAGAGAAGGCTTAGAGAGGGTCTAATAAATGTTTATAATTATATGAGGGCTGGGGGTCAGGAGGGAAGGGACAGACTCTTCTCACTTGCACCCTGTGGTAGGACAAGGAGCAATGGATATAAACTACAGCACAGGAGGTTTCACCTCAACATGAGGAAGAACAACTTTACTGTGATGGACATGGAGCACTGGAACAGGGTCCCCAGAGAGCTTGTGGAGTCTCCTTCTCTGGAGACTTTCAGGACCCATCTGAATGTGTTCCTATGTGACCTCAGCTCGATTGTCTGGTCCTGCTCTGGCAGTGGGAGTGGACTCGATGATCTCTGAAGGTCCCTTCCAACCCCTGACATCTGTGAGCTTATGACTAGTGGATCCTTAACGCTAGGAATTTTAAAACCATGGAAATATTCTTTGGAATCCGCGAGTGCTGTGCTTATGTTCTAAAGCAGAGGAAACTGATGAGAAAAGGCTAAGTTTCTTTTAAAGCTACTTTGTGCACCAGTAGCAGCTGGCTGTTGGGTCTGATGTGCCAGTGGTCAGTCAATGTACTGGGCAGGCAATGTTCCTTCTGTCAAAGTAGAATTTTAGTTTTAAAACACCCTCTAGCAATTATGCCTTCAGAGTTCTATAAAGGTGGTTTTGTCCAGGAAAAGGTTAACCAAAGAAATGCATGGTGGAGTTCTGTGTTTCTAAATAGCCTATGTTCTGAAAAAATAGAAGTGAGGTAATATATTTACCATAAGGGTATGAGACACTGGAACAGGCTGCCCAGGGAGGTTGTGAATGCCTCATCCTTGGTGGTGTTCAAAACCAGGTTGGATGAGGCCTTGAACAACCTGGTTTAGTGGAAGGTGTCCCTGCCAATGCCAGGGTGATTGGAATTAGATGATCTTTGAGGTCCCTTCCAACCCAAACCATTCTGTGAATCCATGAGTTTCTGCCAGGCCACCATGCAATTGGTGCTGCTAGTGTGGGGAGAATTAATGCATGATGGAGGGATTGTTTGGTCCTGCAGCTCTGGGGTGGCTAACAGTCATTCAAGAGACCTGCCTCCGAAGGAAGAAGCTTTTTCCTGGACTGGTCAGAGACGCTGGCTTCAGCCTTCTGCTGCTGCAGTAGGAAAAGTGCCTGCTGCAATGGAGAGTGTTGCTGCTGGGAACTGTGAGGAAACTGCACACTGGCAGCTGCTGTGGTTTCATGGCAAACTGGTTTGCCATTGAAAAGGAGCTGTCCTGGTAGTTGAAAGTGTGTGCTGCTGGTTTTTAGGCTGTTTAGCTGTGGATTGTCAGCATGGGTGAGACAATCCTGAGATCTGAGTCACTTCACAGGATCACCAAGGTTGGAAGAGACCTCAAAGATCATCAAGTCCAACCCCATACCACAGCCCTCAAGACCAGACCATGGCACCAAGTGCCATGTCCAAACCTGCCTTGAACACCTCCAGAGACAGTGACTCCACCACCTCCCTGGGCAGCCCATTCCAGCAGCCAATGACTCTCTCGGGCAAGAACTTTCTCCTCACCTCCAGCCTAAACTTCCCCTGGCACAGGTTGAGACTGTGTCCTCTTGTTCTGGTGCTGGTTGCCTGAGAGAAGAAGGTAACCTCCCCCTGGCTACAACCACCCTGCAAGTAGTTGTAGACAGCAATAAGGTCCCCCCTGAGCCTCCTCTTCTCTTCACTCCCATTATTATGGTCCCAGTATTGGGGCTCTTGTTTTGCTGTGGCCTTTGATGCTGTACCAGGTAATTTGGACCATGTAACAGATCTGTGCCTTCTTACCAAGTGTAGAACAGGGCTGAGGTGTGCAGTTGGTGGCTTCGTGCTGATTCCTGCCAGCTCCTGAATGGTTGGGATGGCATCTGCCTAAATGATGCTGCTCTGCCGTGGCCTGTGCACTGCCTGCAGATGTTTTGTATCAGCTGGGCCCTGATTTCTGACAGGGCTGATTTACACAACAGGAAAATTCCCTCTCGTTGATGTAAACCCAGTTTGAAGAGAGACAGAGATTCCATATGTGCTCAGCCCTGCTTCCTGCGTCGCTTTTCGTGGCTAATGGAGTGCTGGTGCCTGGGCTGTGGAACATAATGCAGGGAGGCAGCAGGCAGCTCCAGCTCCTGCTTGCCTTGTTTTCTCTTGTGTATGTTTTAAAAATGGGCATTTAGGTGAATAATCTGTGAAGGGCACTTTGTGTCTGCTTTGGTGTGTGTTTTGTTGGCCAGGGATTGATTTTCATGCCTAAATATCAGGGTGAATGTAGCTGAATGCTAAATGCGAGGTTATGGGATGCATTTTTGTTAGCTTCTGTGCTGGTTTGAGGCTAATTGGAATAGTTTAATGAAAAAAAAATTAGATTATAGGCTGTGGAAAGCAAACAGTGGTGATGTGTGCTGCACTCATAGGCTTGCTGAGATGTATAAAAACAAGGACACAAACATAGATAACAGAGAGAGTCTCTGATGCAGTCAGTGTGTCTGCTCCCTGGGGTTCTGCTGTTAACCCAGCTCATCACACTGCTTCTAACCTCCCCTGCTGATCTTCCAAACTCACCTTGCACAACCTGGGATAAGGTAGAGAGGTAGACAGAAGGTGGAAGGGTAGTTGGGAGCCCCTCCTGGGGACTCTGATTTCTGGGAGGGGAATTGTGTTTCTGTATTCCCTTTAACTTGTCTATGTCTGTAACTATTCCTGTCTGTTGTGTAAATATCTGCTTATATATTGTGCTAAGCTGTGAATACAAAGCATCAGTCCTTAAGTTCCATCTGGCTGAGTCTAGTCTGAGTGATTTAATTGTGTCAGGGATGGGTAACTCCAAACCATCACAGCTTCTGTGGATTTGTTGTTTTCAAACTCACAGAAGGAAGAGTTCCAAAATAAATTTAGATGTGAATGGTGAAAAGCGTGAGCCCTAGTTTAGGAAAACAGAGTGCAGACTAAAGCCTGTGGGAATATAGTGAGTGTCTGTGTGTGTTCACCAAAGGGTTTCCAAGCATCCTTTTAACAGTACTGGTGCCTGAAGGCTGATGAACCTCTTGCTCCCATTTCCTCCTCCTCCCTTTGGTGCAGTATTGGATAGTGAACAGTGTTATTTACCCCTGCAATACAGACAGGTCTCAGTGAATCACCTACATTTTTTCTTCCCTGATCAGTGGAGTGGATGAAGAAACAGGGCTTAAAGGTCTGATCTAATTAGGTGCCAGAAGTGGGTGCTAGAGGATGCAGATGTATGTTGTGCTGGTGTATGGTGGTCAGAACTAGCTTGAATTTCCAGAAGCTTGCCTGACCCTCATTTTCATAGTCTTTCCATAAACCTTTCATGGTCCTTTAGTCCCATTCTCTTGCATGCTGAGCTGGGTACTCGTTTGCCTGTTCCTGTGAACTGCAGCACCCAGGTGGTGTGGCTCAACGTGCCCGTGCAGAGGGGAAGTTCATTCGCTGCTTCGTAAATAAATGCACAGCTTTGCTGCTTCTTGCTCCACAATTTTGTAAGTCCTTCTGTCTTAACCTGCTGGAGAGACCAACTAAATGTTTAGCAAGACAGCAAGTCTGCAGGTGGCACCAAGCTATGTGGCACAGTTGACTTGCTAGAGGGCAGAGATGCATCCAGAGGGACCTGGGTAGGCTGCAGAAGTGTGCCCAGGCCAACCTCATGACATTCAACACAGCCCCTGGACAAAGCCCAGAAGGGGCCAAGCACCACCACCTCCTTCTTCCCTCCACCCCAGAGAGAAGAAACAAGAGAGGCATTAACTAATTCAACCAAGGGCAGTGCAGATGTCAGTCAGGGTGGAGGAGCAAGAGGAGAGAAGAGTGCACACAGCAGACAAATGGAATTGTATAGACTTGTTTACTGTTGTCCTTCTGTATCCAATATAATTCTGTATTTATAATTTCAAATAAAGCCAGACCTCTAAAACTACCACACCCTGCCTGCCTGCCAGCAGAGTGCTAGCGAAGAGGAGGCTAATTCAGACACTTTTAGAAAGGTCTGAATTCAGTTTACTTTTTTATTATTAAACATAGGTGTGAACACTTTTTACTTCTCTCACTAATGAGATACAGATGGCCAGACCAGTGGATGGACAACTTCTGTTTGTGCAGAAGAGGATCTTTTGAAGTGTTTTTAAGAGCTTGGTGACTGAGCAGTGCTATGGGAGGGGGCTTGCATTTGCAGGTCTGTTGCAGTGACTTGCCTGGCCTGGCTACTGGAAGTTCTGCCTTATGCTGAGCTTCCAGATTTCTCCTAGAGGTGAGAAGATACACAAACCTGATGGGAAAACTGCTGAGCTGGCATTTTACTTTTAGCTACAGACATCCTTCTTTGGGTCTTCCCTCTCTGAGCACAGGAGTGGCAAAAATCCTCGTTTAGTTGAGACTGCTGACAAAATCCATAACCAAAATCTGCAGGATCTGTGAACGTTCAATAGGACTTCGTTTTAGCAAGGGGATGGCAAAGGCATCAACCTAACGAGTCATGAATCCTCTGCTGTGAGGATGTTAAACTCAGACCTTGAAAGGCATGCTTGACATTAATAGGGTGTTACTTAAAAATAACTGTTAAGTGTTTATGTTTGGTTTGACTATAATCTGGTGCACTAAGTAGTCTGCTTAGCTGCATCCTTCTCTGCATGAACAGTTGTGTCCTTCTCTTCATTAAAAAAACAAAAGTTCAGAGGACTGGATTAAATAAGGGAAAACAATTCCATTTCAGATCTGCTATCTAAAATGGAAGAACTCCTGTAGATATGTTCAGAAAGGATTGTTCCAAGAGCTGGAAAAGAAATTACCATTTTGGAGATACTGACAGGTCCTAATTTTAGCAAGCAGACATCTGGAAAGTATGTGGAACTATGTTTACCATGAAGCTGTGGAAACCATAAGATCTTACAGGCTCCTAATTTCAAGAGAAGGAGAGTTAAATCCTGAATTCTGATAGCATTTATGAATATCACTCTCTGAAACTCTCCTGTTTGCCTTCGTTCCTCATGCCTTTGTACCTTCTGTACTTCCTACCACCAGAGTCCTCTCTCTCCTTCAGAGCTCACTAATTCCTTTTACATGTGCTAATAATATGGGTACATTGCCTTAGGCCTGGAGTTTACAACCCAATCATTTCAAGACCTGTTGAAGTTTTACCCTTCTTTGTTCCAAAAGTTCCCATGGACTCAGTTGTGAAAGGTTACTTCCAGACACTTCTGCTCAGTTTCCCTTGAGACTTCCCCCCTCCCCCAGTATAAGATTGGCTCCCTTTCTGTTGTTAAAAATATTTCACAGTTTTTAGGATGAAGTTGACATGTAAGAAAAATGTTTAAAGTGGTTCTTGAATTTCGTTAAGGTTTCTCTTTTCTCTATTTTAAATACAGCACCCTACAATTATTTCTCTCAACTATCTGTGTAGTAGTTTTGGCTCAAAAAAAACCAACACAAAACCAAAACAAACCCAACCAACCAAAACAAAACAAAACAAAACAAAAAACCCAAAGAGAAAAATGAGTCTGCTCTGTGGTGTTGACTTTTCACATTCTAAATTCCTGATCCAAAATGTTCTACACAGATCCAGACTAATTTTACTGCTGTGTGCCAGCTATGGGGATAAGGGAAGAGGAGGAGGAGATGAGTGCAAAGAGATGAAGACTGTTAGTATTGTGCTTTTTGCAATTCTGTTCTGTGTTCTTCTGGGATAGCTTAATTGCCACTTGCTGAATTGCAAAATCCCCTCTGGAGAAACAAAAGGGCAGCAAAATTGTTTTTCAGTGTGTGTTCCATCTGCATGTCCCTCCCTAGCTGCTTCTAGATACGCTGCTGGATTCCTGCTGAAGCAAAGCTCCAGCTCTGATTTGGAGCTTCAAAATGAAAGTGAAATCTCTGTAGTGCAAATGTGCTCTTCAGAAGCTGCTTTCAAACCTCCTGAAACAACTGTGTCTGATATAAATATGAAACCAACTGTATCTAGTTTTAAGTCTTCACAGTTTTTGAACATCAACAATTGTTTAACTCTCTCTGAAGTGAGATCCTCAGAAAATATTTCTGAGCAATTGTATAGTTCTGAATGTGAAGCTTCACCAAAGTCACCGCAGCACTAACATCATAGGGCAGCATTAATCTGGGAACCCAACTCTGCCAGCACACTTAATTCTCTGCAAACCTTTGCCATTCCATGAAGTTGAGATGATCAGGAGCTGGTGCTGCCTTCAGGTGCACACCAGCTGCTGACCCTGGCCACAGAGCTCCAGGAGGCAGCTTGCTCCCCACTGACACAGTTTGGTCTCCAGTCCTGCCAGCAGCAGTGATTTGTAGACCACTGGAAGAGGCTGCCTGGAGAGATTGTGGAGTCTCCTTTAGAGATCTTCAAAACCCATCTGGAGATGTTCCTGTGTGGCCTGCCCTAAGTGGTCCTGCTTTGTGGGGGCTTGGACTTGGTGTCTGGATGTCTCATCCAGCTCCTCATGCTCTGTGGTTGCTTGTCATAAGCAGAGCGTGCAGAGGAGCTATAGCTGACCTCTGTCCTACCGTGCAGCAGCTCTGGAGCCATTTCTGAGGACATCCTAGGTCTTACCTCTGGCTTGCAGCCACAAGGAGTGCGAATGCACACAAGAGTCTTTCTCTCCATTTTAATGGGCTCTAGGCCAGGGCTGTGAAGTCTTTCACTGTCTCCAGACTTCCTCATGGTCAGCGTTTTAAGCACGGTACTCTGGACTTCAACCAGGGGTTTATTGCACAGACAGAAGCAGAAGTGACAATGCTGTGAGTGGGCTGTGACTAGTCTGCTGCTGTAGTGGTCAGTAAAAGAGTTTAATTGCAAAAGGTGGTGCACACAGATGATTTTCGTTAGTGCTGGAACTGCATGTTCAGAGAGATAAGATAAGGCAATATAAACAATAAACCAACCAAATGGTGCTGCCATGCATTGTATTCTGCTTGGGTGCAAAGTGCAGCATCTTTGTGTTTTCACTGAGAGTAGTACAGAGATCATCTGAGGTCAGCTCTGTGAAGCCTATTGCCATGTAAGGGATCATGCATGTCACTGTCTTAGAAATAATCCAAGAGGATAAATTTGAATATTTGCTTCATTTTTATCTTGAGCAAATGCTTTTATCTTCTGAACCTGGTGTTTGTTTATTCTCTCTGTGTGCTCCTATCTTCTTGGGTTTCGATAAACCTCCAGCATGGGAGAGTGAGAAATTAATGTATTTCACTTCATCTCCTCCCTGAGGTCACAACTGAGGGAACAATAAAATAGTGAGGCAGGAGTGAATTTCATTAAAAGGAGGCCTAGTTAACTTATTGCAAGTTATTATTTTTAATATCTGCCTTGGTGTGATCCCATGAATTTTGCATCTGTGTGGTGCCTGATATAGGGCTGGAAGACTGAGCAAATATAAAATATTAGTCCTGTGTCATTAGGACTTAAAACACAATAAAACTTGCTGTCAGGGAAGGGAACACAGAACAGTGCCCTGGATTCTTTCATATAGTTTCGTTGTGTGATATTCACTTGCCTTGGGTGAGAGTTCCTGAAAAGGTGGGGAGGACAGGGGCTTTGTGTCCATGTGCATGTAAGAGAACCACCAAGAGTGTCTGTATGATGACTGCCTTTAGTCCACTGGTGCTCATGTTGCTGTGCTCTCACAGGAGGGGAAAGAGAGATGCTCTTTGTGTCCAAAGTGGTGACTTTCCCTGGTTTATCTGCTGTAGAAATGTTCTCCCTTTCTTGACAGCTAAGAATGACACACGCTCAATTTGCACCTAAGCTCTGCCCAGCAATACTTAGTTCTGATGTTCTGCCTGGTGCTTGTTGTTAATGAATGCTTTTTTATACGTGGAACATAACCCCACACTTCATGGCACGTTCTTGCATTTGCAACTGTGCTTTGGTTTTCTGTTTGCCTGAGCAAAATGTGACTGCTGATGCCTGTCTTCACTCGAATGCTTCCCTGTGATCTACAGAAACTGCAAACACAAATTACTTCTACTTTTTTGGGGGTTGTTTTTAATATTCTCCAAACTATGCCAGAGCACATAAAGGCAGTCGTGGAGGTAGGTCTGAAGAGCTCAGAGTGTAGAGGTGCCTCTTGCCCAACAGGCAGCGCATTTAAACTCAGGCCTGTTCTAAGTGATACTTCTATAAACCAGAACCTTTGAGAAGCAGAATTGCCTTCAAAACAACCACATGGCTCTACATAATAAACTGTGGTGGGGCTCAGTACTTTTATTACCTAATTAAACATTTGCTGTGCTGAGAGAAAGGCTTTTGGAACACACACCTGAATTTATAGAAAACTCCATTCTGCATTTCTGCCATGTGGAAAGGAGGCACATCTGGGAGTGGGAGGAAGAATGTGAAAAGGTTTTCCCAATGGCTTAAAAAGGAGTTTGAAGTTTATTTTTTGAGTGAAGTGGTTACTTTGGGAGGGAGCTCAGCAGGTTCTGAGCCAGACAGGTTCTCCCATTCCTTCACGGAACCCGAAAGAGAAGCTGATTTATGGAAAGTGTGCCTCGTGAGCTCCAGCTCTTGGCTTTCCCCAGGTACAAGTGTCTTACCAAATAAGACCACCATCTGCAGTCACTCCCCTGTGGAATTCCTGAGGCATCCTGGAGAAAAATGGACTTTTGTGCACATCTTCCTCAAAAATAAAGCTCTATCTCCAGAAGCATCACTTAATCATGTTGCTAAGAACCTCCCTGTCCTTTGTAAAATTCATGAAACAGAAAACAAAATCTGAATAAATGATAACCTGCTGAGCCACTTACGTTTGCTGTTGTAAATGAAGCTCTAACTTTGGCTTTTATCTCCACCAGACAAACAACAGAAAGGTGAATTTGCCTTGGAGGGCTACACCACCAGAATGAATAATGGCCTTCGGAAGGACTCCAAGAGAGATTGCTGTTTTGAAATCTTCGCAACCGATAAACGCATTTATCAGGTTGGGCTTTTTTATGTTGGCTTGAAATTAAATTGATAAAGCCATTACAATTCCAGTTACTGAATTAACATTTCAGTAAAACAACTTTCTCTGACATCCTAATGGAAAAAAAAAAAAAGAAAAAGAAGAAAGGAAATCCTCACTTGCTTATATTGTACATTCATGTTCAAATATTATCTTTTTGGAGGAGATATAGAGGGAATCTATCATCTTTATCTATTGGGCATTTCAATGTTACCATTTTAATATCTATTAAAACAGTATGTCTGTGTGATTTCTTGGATGAATTAAGTAGTGGGGAAAAAATTAAAATACAGATCAGTGTTAAATACATATTGTGATGGTCATGGCTTTGCAAGGGAAGATCTACGTGAAGGCACATATCGGCTGTGCGATTCCGAGATCTATCAGATAGACATCAATATGGAGTGTAAGTTTAATAAGTTTTAAATATCTGAGATTGCAGTTGAAAGCCAGTTAATTAAGCTGTCAGGTAGTGTGTTGCAGTCTGACAAGAACATTTTTAAGAAAACTGTACCCAGCAGTCTAAAGAAATTCATGGGTGTCTTCTAATTGTCAAGGGCAAATTTTGTTCATCAGTTCTGGCTTTGACATTGATGAAGAGAAGCAGCTTTTTTTCTGCACAACTGCCAGCTGCTGATCAGAGTTCCAAATCCATCATCCTCTCCTTCAATTACGTAAATTTGTCAAAATTAGCTGTACATTATAAGAAGCATCCTTGCAAGAAAAGTACCAGAAGACATGAAAAGAATTGCTAATGGTTTCTTGAGGAAGCGATGAGAAGGCTGCAGTCCCTCTTTTAATTGCTGATGAAATCGTAGTTGTGTTTTTGTCATTACTGCAAGCACTTATTAATAAACTTTTAATAGTTTACAGCTGCCACTCCCAAAGAAGCAGAGGAATGGGTGCAGCAAATCAGATTTGTAATTCAAGGTAAGCCAGCCAGTAGAGCAGTAGCTTTTACTGCCAGTACTGTGTGCTGATGAGAGTTCTGCCAGTTGATGTACCTGTGATGTTTGTGTATGTCGTGTTCCCACTTGTCCAGATTTTGAATAGGCAGTCCTGGTTCTCAAATGTGCAACTTCTGTAAGTCTTTGCTCCTTCTGCAACACTTTTCGCTCTCTCCAAGAACACTGGCTTAAAAGCTCTGCCTTAGGAACTGTTTAAGAAAACAAGTAGAAGGTATTGTAAGCATCAGGTCGTAGGAGAACTGTGTTTTCATGTTGGATACATTTCTGCTTGGGCATTTTTTTCTGGTAAACATTAACTTTTAAACCTACTGTTATGTAGATATGGAATCTAATACAATTCCTGAGGAGGAGGTGGAGGAAGAAGAGGAATATGATGATGTTGGACAAGTGAGCAGCGAATCAGTCGACGACAGCATTTATGAGGAAGTTAAAGGTATAGCTGATTGTAAAAAATTGTCCTTTTCTTTTACTTTGTGGCTTCTGACTGGCTAGAAGAAAGTGAGTAAAGCAACCCAGTGAATGAGAAGATAACTTTCAGATCCCAGGTTTTGCCAAGGCATTTTAAAATACTGTGTCTTCAACCAGACCCCAGCGAGGGCAACTCAGTCTTCTGCCACTGTAATAGTGATCTCGAGGGGCTTTTGGTTCATGAACATTTCTGGTGTGCTTTTTTTATTTCTAATTGTTCTTTATTTGTCATTTTTAAATTAAAAATTGCCTTACAGCCTTTTCCACCAACTTGCCCATCAGTTCTTCTTTATTTATTCTGGTATTTGTATTAAGCAAAAACTTGCTGTCACTCTGCACATTATCACCTGCTGCCTAATGCAGGATGCTCTAAGTCTTCAAGAAAGCAATCTGTTGGGTTTGAAAGCTTCTGGGGCTGGGCTGTAATTGGAGCAATGCAAGTACTGGCATAGTTTTATGTCTTCCAGCATGACTGTGATTATACAGCAACTTTTTGCTGTGGATTTTCTGATGTGGACAGACGATTGTACCTCTGGATGTCCAAGTGTATCAGATGGCTAAGCAAAAGAAAGGGAGCTTGGCAAACGTGCAAGTGTCAGCAGTAATGTACGAGGGAAAATGAGTCATGTCAGGTAATGCTGACTGATTTGCTGTCTCTGTTAGGTCAAACATTCTGACCAATGGTATGCTCTGATTTTCATTTGAAGGTCATTTCAGTGAGCCAAGGCAGCAAAGAACATGAGTGAGTGCTGAGAATGATTAACATAAAATCCCACATTCTGGCAGCTCACAGGTCCCTTAAATCTGGGTTTTCAGCCCCGTTTCTTTGAACTGTACCTGGACTAATTCAGCACAGAGCAGATGTGCAGTGTGTCACACCTGCTGGAAAACTTCCGCAGTGAATGTAGAAACTGCGTTAGAGGACTTACGCTTGTGGGTAGAGGATACAGAGTACCCCAGGCCTTACTGCGAGATACAGAGCAAGCCAGGCCTTACTGAGGTGCCTTTTGGATGCTCAAGCTCTTGCAGAAGGTAAGCTTGTGTACTTGCTTTGGTTTTGTTAGAGAAGCTCTAGCAGGTATTCTGGTGTAAATCTCTGGTTTCTGAGCATCACTGGGCACACCTCTCTCTCTGCATCTTGAGCAACAACACATACAACGTTGGGAAAGGGACCAACAGTTAATGTGTCCTTTGAGCTCTGCCTCTGGAAAATTGCTGCCTTGCTATGATTCTGCAAGGATCTTATATCCCATTTTTTGGCCAGTTTTCCAGAAACTCTTTTCTCCTAATGTGGCTAATAAATCTGAAGTGTAACAGAACAGCTGTCACAATGAAAGGAGAGCTTTTGTGTAATCCAAGGAATCTAGCTTCAGTTTACAGTTAAATTAATTTCTTCCCTCATGATCTTGGAGTGGTACTTCGTATTATCAAGTAGAGAATATATTCCCTTCTCTTATACTCTTTCCAGCTTGTATATTTGAACTGTAAACTTTTCAGTAGGGATCATTCCATCATAGTGGAACTCTTAATTTTGACTCTGTGTTGGCAGAACTAAGTAAAGCTACAACATACCTTTGGGATAGATTTTAGGTGATTAAAGCATCTTTTTATTTTCCGTAAGTGTGCTTTAGTAGTAATTTGCTTGAAGAGAACAAAAAACCTTATGGCTCTGGTGCCATAGAGCAGTCCTCCTGTTCTTAATACATTGCAGAGTGAAGAGCATTGCATGGAATGCCAGCTGCACACCTCACAGGAGCAGGCCTTGTTTGGATCTTGTTTGCTTAAACTTAATGGTAAAAGAACATACTCCAGGTTGGCCTCATCTGCCTTAATTAGGCTTGATTGGTTACATTCAATTCCAGTTGCCTGTTTTTTCCTTTTTTCCAGGTAAGGGAATTGCTCTTTCTTTTTATGGTCAGAGTGGAGCATCATTTTCCCTGCTGTTACCTGGCTTGGTAATACAGAGCAAATAAGGAGTTCTGAGTGCCTGTTAAGAGAACAGAAACCCACAATTATTTGTACAGCTAGAAAGCTCTGCTGATTTCTGAAGTGCACAAAGCAGATATGCCAGATCACTGCCAAGAGGGAGAAGTTACTTTTCATGTTGGTTTTATCCTCAGAGCTTCTTCAGGTTAGAGGTTTCTGATCCTCTGTTTCTGCAAATTCATTAGCTCTATAAATGTTGAATTTCAGGTGCTCAGTTCCTTGTGCCTCATTATTATTTATTTGCTATAATTTGCAATTTCTCAAGTGCTGCTTTTTTTTTTTTTTTTTTTTTTTCCTTATATCAGCATTTCATAAGCAAATGAAACCAGTTCCTGATGCAGTCTATTTCATAATGCTGGGTTTGGTATTTGAATAAAGAATGCTTGGATTGAAAAAAGGATAAAAAGGATATGGAAATTTTTACTTAGTTTTGAAAATTGGAGATTTTCAGGGAGTGTTGCAGTAATCGGGGCCGACCAGTGTTGTTGTCTCAGGCTATCTGGTTGCTTAGCTACTTCTTTTCCCCCATGCTTGTGGCAGGAGATAGTGTAGATGAATTTTCCAGGCAGGAGCTGTATAGCTTCAAACCAGTATCTGACATGGGAACAGTCTCTTAGCCTCTGAAGAGCAGAGATTTCAGCAGCATTCAGTTTGTGCTGTCTGCTGGCAGGAGTGGGTTGGTAGTTGGAAGGTTTGCAAAGAGAGGTAGGGAAATCTTTTGATCTGCTAAGTCACTTTCTTCTTTAATAGCATCTGCACATTCATGCTAACCATAGAAGCATCATTTCCCTGACTCTCAGTCAGTGTTCTACTGTGGTTGTTCAGGCACAAAAATGTCAGAACTGCCAAAGGTTTCCCAACTTGTAAAAGCTTCCTTGTGAGATTCTTGGGGAAAAGGAAGCTTTGTAATGTGTCTGACACACAAAACTTTTGTGGCTTTGGTCTTTAACCAAAACACCTGGGAAACTTGGTTAAGCAAAATTAAAAGTATTGTCAGTACAGGCCCTTTTATGCTTAATTTGCTATTTGTTTGCGGCCTTGGTGCACTCTCTAGAATTCTGCAGCCCACAGCTGGATATTATAAGCTGTAACATAAAATAACTTCTAAAATGGCAGCATCAAATAGCTATGGATGCAGAGAGCTTCTTCCTTTAAGCAGTGGGGGGGTCTTTGTCAGAAAAGAGAACACTTGCTGGCTTGAATGATCACAGAAAACATCTGGTTGGAAGAGACCTCAAAGCTCATCCAGTCCAACCCTCGACCCAGCTTAGGGTCAACCCTAAACCATGTCCCTTAGTGCCAGTTCCACAGGCTGCTTCAGCACCTCCAGGGATGGCGACTCCACCCCTGCCCTGGGCAGACCATTCCAAAGTTTGACAGCCCTCTCTGTGTTTCCTAGCATCCAGCCTGAGCTTCCCCTGGCACAGCTTGAGATCGTTTCCTCTGGTCCTGTTCCTTGGGACCAAGGAGCAGAGGCTGCCCCCTCCATGTTCCAGCCTCCCTGCAGGGAGCTGCAGAGAGCAATAAACTCTGCCCTCAGCTTCCTCTCCTCCAGCCTGAACACCTCCAGCTGCCCAGACACTCCTCACAGGACTGTGCTCCAGGCCCTTCAGCAGCCTCCTTGCCCTTCTCTGGACATGCTCCAGCACCTCAATGTCCTCCTTGTAGCAAGGGTCCCAGAGCTGAACACAGCACTCACGGTGTGGGCTTGGCAGTGCTGGGCACAGGGACAATTACTGCCTGTGGTGGTGTTGCCTCCTACAGCCCTTGAGAACCAAATTGTTTTTATGAACTCAGAGTTCCAGTGGCTTAACTTTTAAGGGTCTTCAGTATTGTTTTCTGTGGCCTCACATCTACATGGAGCAGATACAAAAACTGCTACTGCAACCTTGAACCTTTACATAACCTCAGCTCCGTGTGCTGTCTACAGCAGTGTTACACAGCCTGCTCTGTTGGTCAAGGGCATCCCTGCGTTGCTCATTTGTCTCGAGTACTTAAGCAATTCTTTACTTCATGTCCACAGAAGTTCTGTGTAATGCTGATGTTCTGTCAGTTGTTGGTTGTTGCTTGTTGTTTTGGTGTTTTTTTCCCCCCAGAAAGAATTCTAAGTGTTTTTAATTAGTAAATGAAGTGATTTCAAAGTTTAATTATAGGTAGAGTCTGGAATATTCAAAGCTGAAAAGACTGGATGTAAGATCAGCAGTTTTGAGGACAGTGCTGGAGGTGTGTTTCTAAAGTAACCTCTGAAAGTATCTTGAATATAATTTCCCTTAAAACATTTTTCAGACTCAAGGACAGAGCAGGGGATTTTTTTCTTACCAAAGCAGTCAGCGTAGGTCATTCTTCAAAACAATTTTTTCAAAGATAGGATCTCAGCATTGTTTTGTTTTTTTTTTTTCCCTATCTAAGATGTGTGGTTTTATTGTCTTGATCACCGGGATTTGGGGGGTCTAAGAAGTGTCTCTGGTTATAATGCCAGACATGGAAATCACTGAAGAACAACCTCTTTCAGCTGTGTGTTGCTGAAGCCCAAGTGCTCTGATGAATCACAGAATGGGAAGGTTGGAAGGGACCTCAAAGATCATCCAGTTCCAACCCCCTCCCATAAGCAGGGACACCTCCCACTAGTACAGGCCTATCCAACCTGGCCTTGAACAGCTCCTTGGGCAACCTGTGCCAGTGTCTCACCACCCTCACTGCAAACAACATCCTCCTAACATCCAGTTGCAATCTCCCCTCTGCCACTTCAAACCCATTGCCTCTTGCCCTGTCATTACAAGACCTTGTCAATAGTCCCTCCCCAGCCTTCAGATCCTGGAAGGCCACTCCAAGGTCTCCTGGAAACCTTCTCTTCTCCAGGCTGCAGAGCCCCAACTCTCTCAACCTGTCCTCACAGCAGAGCTGCTGCAGCCCTCTCAGCATCTTGGTGGCCTCCTCTGGACCTGCTCAAACACTTCAAAGTCCTTCCTGTGCTGGGGGCTCCAGAACTGCACACAGGACTCCAGGCGGGGTCTGAGGAGAGCAGAGCAAAGGGGCACAATCCCCTCCCTCTCCCTGCTGGCAGAACTGTGTCTGAATTCTCTGTCACTGGGTTTTTGAGACAGTCTGCTTGTGGGATTTGTCTGTACTTTGGAGTGTCCTTCAGCTAGTACCAAATGCTCATGAGACACGAGGTATGGTCCAGAGGATTTTTTGTGTTTAAAGATATTGCATCCAGAAGGTGATCAGGAGCTCAATATCTGGACCTCAGCTTTTGTTTGCTACAAGAATTTGGGGTTTGTCTTGTAATCCTGCACCTAAAGTTGGAACCTTTTCTTTCTGTTGATGGTAGGTGTCAGTGATGGAAGAGGAGGCAAAACAAGATGATGAGGCTCAAAAGAATCGGATATATACTGGGTGAGAAATAGTAATTCCTGGGCAGGAAGAACACGGTTCACAGGCTCTTCTGTGCTTCTTGTGAAGTTATTATAAAGTAGTGATCTGTGAACAAAAGGTGACCATAGCTGTCAGGAGACCTACTGTTTGTGCTTCCTCTGTGTCCCCTAGCACACACATGTTCACAAGTGTGCAAGCTTCAAGGCCAATGGAAGTGGAATAATAACTGACAAAACACTGAATGAATTCCTGTTTGGTCTGATTTGCAGGTGACCTGAGGTATATTCACTGACTGTACTGGGCTGGGGTTGTCTGTTGACAAATAGAGCTAGGAAAGTCTTCATCGAGTAATAGATTTCTGCTGCAGAAAGTTTGGTCAGCTGTGAGATTTGAAGCAGTTAGTTGCAATACCTGCAGTAAATGGAAAATGCATGTAGCAAGTTCAGGTACTCATTTGCCTCTGTGAAGTGCATGCAAGACTTCAGAGTTTCCAGCTTCATGGGTTTGGGAGTTCAGAATCAGAGAAACCAAGAAGAGATTGCTAAATCTACCTTATCTGTTGGCATTTTAAAGCTTATTTACTTAAAACAGAATTCATGGAATGATTTGGGCTGGAAGGTGACCTTAACTTAGGATCTAATTTCAACTCCCCTGCCCTGGGCTGGGACACTCCTTACTAGCCCAGGTTACTCAAGCCCCTCCTTGGTCTGGCAGTGAACACTTGCAGGGTTGCAGCCTCTATAACTCCTCTCATGGCCTCATCACCCTGATGTTAAAGAACTCCTTCCTAATGTCTACTCTAAATCTAGCTTCTTCCAGTTTGAAGCCATTGCATACCTCTGTAATAAGTTCCTCTTCAGCTGTCCTATAGACACCCTTCAAACACTGGGAGGCTGCTCTAAGGTCTCCCTAGAGCCTTCTCCTCTCCAGACCAACCTCAACTCTCAGCCTGCCTTTCTAGAGAGGTGCTCCAGCTTTCAGATCATCTTTGGGGTCCTTTTTAAGGAGAATAACTTAGTAATATCTAAACCCAAAGTTTAAAAAAATTATTATGATGCTGCTGCTTTTTTATATTTAAAGAACTCTTTTGAAACCTAGTTAGCACAAGCTCAGTGAAAGGAATTTACTTATGGAAGTAAGATATTTTATTGCAAGTACTGATCAATCATTTTTAGACTGTTTTCTATGCACCAGCACTGAACAACATTTGACACTATTGATTTGTAACAGCAAACTGATGTGAGCAGTATATGACAGAAGTTGTTTGTTATTAAGAGATAGAATCGTGTCTGGGAGAAGCTTGTCCTGGACAGACAAAATCACACCAATTACTTGTATCCTAGTTTCTTCACCGATGACTCCGCTTCTGACAGCTGGCTTCATCTCAAACGTGGGCAGAGATGTGTTTCTGCCTGTGAGGTTATGCACACAAAGTTTGTTCTTCTGAAAGCAGATTAGGTACCTTGGGCAGCACTGTATTATCTAATTAGGAAGCACAGGACTGATTCTAATGCAAAGCATTCAGAGGAAGTGTCTTGGTGTGTCAGGTAGTTGCTGGCCATAAATGTGAGGAGTTGCTGTAGCTCAGCAGGTTCGCTGCAAAGTGCCAATTGCATCATGTCTGTGACAGTAGAACTGCTGGGCTGGCTCTGCTGCTGGAGTGTAACTGTGAGGAAGGCTCCACAGATAGATGAGGGAACTCTCACTTTTTGAATCTGTGAAGAATGACTGCATATCAGGCTACTGAAACCATTAGGGAGAGCTTTTTGAGCAACAAGAGCAAGCAGAGGGTATATAGAGCCTCAGGCTGTCGCGTCTCAACTTTTCTGGTTTCCACAAGGTAGCTAATAAAGAACTATAATTTATACAACTGGATTCTCAAATCAGGCCCAGCAAGGTGGGCTTTAAAGGCTGAATTAATCACTCTGTTGCTGTAGATAAAAATCTCTTACTTGAAATTGTTCAGCCTTCAGAAAGTCATCTGCATAAATCCTTCTGTATGCCTTTTCCTCTCTTATGCTTTTTATCTGCTGCTCACTTTCCTTTGCACTCTCCTCAAAATGGAAAAACTATCCAAACAAAATACTGCTAATTAACCAGAGCTGTGTTAATTTTGCTGTCTGTACACAAATATACCTGACTTGCTTGTATGTATGAGTGTCCTATGTTTAGAATGGATGTCATGCTTAGTTTACACATCTACAAAGAAGACAGTGGAGGAAAAGGCTTCCCTGTTTCCCTGTCTTGGCTGCTACTCCCTGAGTTGGGCAGGGGTCTGAAAGGAGCAGGTCAGTTGCTTCTAGGAAAAAAAAATGGTCAGTGGGGTACAGAGCCCAGACCATAATGTGGACCAGGCAGAGGGCAGGATGTAGCAGTGTGCTGTGCCCCGGAGCAGAGGGGGATGCTGCAGGGAAGTGGAGGTGCACAGGTGAGTTTCAGCAGCCAAGGGAAGCATGTTTTCTTCAGAAGTCAGACTGAGGAGAAGTTTTGGCAAGTCAGTCAGTGACACTGGGATGAGACAACCTGATGGGCGAGAACTTTCTCATCCAACCATCTCAGCCAGGGTGGTTGGCACAGGAGATATTTGATTTCAGCCATTTCTTTTTTAAGCAGATCCTTTTCCTAGCAGATCTTGATTTTCTCCAGCTACAAACCTGGGGTGTGTGTTCTCATTAGGACTAGATTAAGATCTCAGGAACTTTAAACATCCTTAAGGAAGAGGTTCCTGGACTGGAAAGGTTTTATCTTAGCATGCTGAAACAACTCTTCTGGCCTTGAATCTTGAAGGCAACATGAGTAAAGCTGAGAATGAAAGGAAGTAATCTCGTTTTCAAAACAAAGCCCTGTCTACAGAAAAACCTTGGTATGGAAAAATCCTAGCATGAAGGTCATCCTTCCATTGTCCCAGAACACACTAACTGAATCTATACTTGCTTCCATACCTGGCTCAGATGGATTTCCTTAAGAAGTGAGGCATCTCTATTGCTAAGTGCTGAACAGCAACTTCAGATAACTCAGTAAAAACTGAATATGGATATGATTTGACCACAATTTTTGCCTACTAATGGCAAGTCTTAGAGTGCGACTGAGACTGTGCTGTGTCTCTGCTGTGAGAGCTGAGTAGTCCAAAGTCCCCCTTTGCAGTCATCTGGGACTCTGGGGAGTCCTGCTGTTTTTCTGAGATCCAGCTGCATGCCAGACCCACAACAGCATGGTGAGCTGCCTGGGGAACAGTTGGCATCTCCTGCTTGTGGACTGTTTCCAGATCCCTGCTGTCCCACCTCATCCCTCTGAGGTGTGCTGTGCTGTGTGATGTATGGGGCTACCAAGAGCTGCCATCCAGAGTTGCTGGTCCCACTCTGTACCTAATGCATCAGTGTAGGGGAATGGGAAAGTATTTGTAGAAGTGAATGTGGGAACGTTACCCAAAGTGTGGTATGTGTGAGCAGTTTGTGGTGCAGCTGTAATTTTCTGTGTATTTCCATTTTAACTTGGTTTTTGTTTGCTAGTGAATCATAACAAGAGTGTTTCTACTTTATTTCATAATTTAAGCTGGAGGAAGGATTTCGTATAGTTGGCACAATGTACTTTGATGGCATGACCCATAGACATGGAGAAGAGGCAGTGGGGTGGGCTCGTTACTCTTCATGACAATACTCAAAGAGAAAGCTGCTGAGTCGTGGTTTTGGTCACTGTGCAGTTAGTGATCAAGACAGAAAATGAAAAAAAAAATAAAAGTCTTGGTGGAAGATTTTAAAAGGAGTTGTAAGAGAAGCATCTGGAAGCCAGACCTCTCTTGTGGAAACGTGCCAACAATGGTATTGTGTTTCCTTTCACTGGAGGCAACCCTGCTGAAATGCCTTGTCTGCTGTCCCCTTTGCTTTGCAGTAAGCTCATTTCTGGAATCAGAGTATAAATTTGAACACTTCAGCCCTGCAGATTATTAAGGAACATTACATGGGTTAAACAAGATGCTGGCTTTGTGAGCCCTGTGTATGCAAATACTGTGTCAGGTCGCATTTGTCGCAATCAGGGATATGTAGTTTTCAGAACTGCCTTTTAAATGTAGATCTTGCTGCAGCTCAACAAGTATGGGAAACTTCCACTGGCATTTACTGACTTTGTTCTATCACATAAATTGAAGCCTGAGAAGTACAAGTAACACTGTCAAAGAACACTGCAGTACAGAGTTGTGTAGTATAGATTAGCTAATTGAATATTTGATTGCAGATGTATTTACATAGGGAACTATTTATATTTTCTGCGCAGCTTTTAATAGGCACCACATTTATTTTAGCAAAACATTTGAATAATAAGGTTTATAAAATGTCATGTCCAACACTTGACCTATTTACATAACTAAGAGCTATTATGGGTTGAGAGACCTAACAAATTTAATTTAGTTACAGTGGATCCACATAAATCTTTATTATGTTTATATCTAAGAGCCTATTTAGGCGCATGCCAGACGTGTTCAGGCAAGGAGTCTCCAGCGCAAGTTCCTGTGAACCTACAATGCAGCCGCGGAGTTGACTTCAGAGTTGTTGTTTGTTTTCCCCTCTGAGCTACCAAATTGCTTTCTATCCAATAAATGCAACTCCTTTTTTGGGAGACTGAGGAGGGCCAGTGGAGGAAACATTTCTTACTGCTCATTTAGATGAGCGTGCAGAAACACCGAACCTCAGAAGCGTTCCTTTGCGCCACTGAGGTGAAGAGCAGCATCTGAAAGTATTTCATTTCTCCTTTGAATATCCAAGTATGAATTTAGACAAGATGCCTTTTGCCTTCATTTTGTATGCCAAACTGAAGACCTCAGGAACACTTAGAAGTGGAGGCAAAATTGTGCTTTTGTTGGAAGTTAACATCGACTTGACCTGCAGAGATACTTCTGTTCCAGTGTGAAAGTTGCTCTCTAATCTCTTAATATAAAAACCTTCAAACATTTTAAAGAATTCCTAATAAAAATTAAGGACTTTGTGGGGATCTGGATTCTGAAGTCACTCATGGAAATTTCACCTCATTTGATGGTTCATCAAATAACTTTGTTGTCTTCTGACTTCCATAGGTTGTGACTCAGTGTATAGGAATAAACAGTTCTAAGGAACTTGATCTCTGAAAACAAATCTCTGAAAGAATGACTTTAATTGTAAATACAAAGTGCCTGTGAATGTAAAACCAGGAACAGAATGAGTGAGTTTCTGCAAGTGTGTCTCTCTAATTTCTTTTATTCTTCATTGTAATTATTGTGTGCATATCCACAACTAACTTGCTTATGGTGACCTTTCTCTTTTCTCTTGAGAAGAGTTTGTTATCAGGCCTTTCTTTACGAAGAAATAAAAAGGTCACTGCAAACTCCATCCTTATTTCAATGCCGTGCACACTGCACTTTGGCATATTTATATTGAATTTTATTAATAATTATTACATCATTTTGCCAAAGAAATGTTAATATTTCCAAATCAGACATTGTAAATGGTTCTTTTGCTTTCCCTGCCTTCTCTCCAGCCTTTTCCCTCTCCAGCCTTTTCCCCCTCCAACCTTTAATTAGTGAGAAGACAAATAGCATCTTCCTGCTTTTAGAAACATGTTTCTTTAATCTGTTGCCCTTGTATTGTTCATGTGGATGGGTATGTGTGTGTTAATTAATATAGGAGAAATACAGGAGAGATTTTTCTAATCAAATAGTTCTCCAAACATGTAAATTTCTCTCTACTACTTCACTCTTACTGTTTTTCATAGCAGTAGTGTTTGATCTGAACAAAGTTCTTCTGCACAGGACTAGAGAATTGCAGCCTTGATGTGCATTTGGTATTTATCCCTCATGGGACTACAAGTTTTATGTTTTTGGGGTTTTTTGGGGGGGTTGGTTTTGTTTACTTCACTCTCTAATTTAGCAAATGCTTTCTCCTCATAAAATAAGCATTTTGGAGTTAATGTTATATCTACTTTGTGGTTTTGATTAAGCCAAACTATAACATATGCTTGGAATCACTGAGTGGTGTCACAGGAAGGTTGTTTTAAGAGAGGCTTTTTTTTTTTTTTTCCTTCCAGAGAAGGGCTAAGTGACAAACTTGGACTCCAGTATCACTTCTGCTTCTCACCTCCCTTTCCTGCAGCATTGATCCTGAGTTAATTTATAACAAAATCTGCTAATCTGTTGGGTGAGAGTGATGAGGTAGCTTTTCCAAGGTCTTCTCAATAGAAGGCAGTGCTTGGTTTTTCTCTTGGCTGGCTCCTTTGCTTGTTCAGACTGCTCACACTATTTGGAGGAACAGTGATACACAGTAGAACCTTTTCAAGATAGAAAGAGGGCAACTAAGGAGGAAAAAAAAAAGTGCAGGCTTTCTCGAAGAATTCAGGGACCCTCACATCTGGAGACTTGGCAAGATCTGGACAAAACTGAATCATTTGAGCTAATCCTGTTCTATAAAGTCATTAGCTTCAGCTCTCTCATATGTGAACTATTAAAATGTACAGAGCCTTATAAACTGCTGCTGAGCAGCTTAGTATGGAGTACCAAAAGAAGCCAAATGCTGTTTCCTAGAAACTTGATCTTACTTTCAGAGTTAAAGCAGGGTATTAGGCTAAGCAATTTCCAGTGGCCACTTCTATCTCCAAGTATTTATTGATCTGAGCTTTTTCACTCTGTACAGCCAATGCTATTTATTTGAGGCCATTGGGAGGTCAGTGCCTTGTCAATAGTAATAGCAGATTTCTGTTGCTGTCTCCTGGTCAGTCAGGGTGGTGTGCAAACTCGAGTTACTCATTTGAGAATTTAAGTAATGGCTGATTTCAAAGATCTGATTTGGACTCACACAAAAAGTAGTAGTTGGAGGTCCCATCCAGTCCAGCTGGCAGCACACTCAAGTCAAACCTTCTACTTCCGTCTTGGAGTCAGTCTTGGATCAGAGGTGTTGGAAAGAGTTTGGGTTAGGAATTGGCTTGAGTTGTCTGTAACTAAAACTGAAGCATCTCAGTGTGTACAGTATTTTTCATTAAAATGTGTGGGTTTATGCTGTTGAGAACCTGAAGATCTCTTCCTGTGTTCAGTTGCAACACAATCGTCTGAAGCACAATTCCCATCATACTGTGGCGACCTTTTGTTCAGATGCAGCTTCTGCTTCTGCCTGTTTTGATGTCACCTCCTCTGCAATCCCAGTGCTGAGGCTTGCATTTTGTTGACTAGTGTCTGCCTCTGCCTCTTCTGCTTGAGTTGTGGAAATGTTTTAGTGTTTGTTTTAACTCAAGCTTGCCATGCAGGGGCTTAGCTTCTCTGTTCCAGCTGTTGGGTGGTAGTTGCCGACCTGTAGAAGTAGGAACAAACCAGGAACTGTCCTCTCTTCTGTCTGTAATGCTTACAGTTACATCCTATTTTCCAACTAGCAACCAGCTTGTTTCACACTCCTGTCACTGTTCTGGAGGCATTTCCCCCCCCAACCCATGCACAGCAGAGTAACCAGATGGAGTTCTCATGAGCAGAGCCTGCTTCTCTCTCTGCATACCACACCCCTGCTAGAGAATAGAACATCCAGCAGCATTTCAAAACTGTTTTCATGTGTGTACAGAGTGCTACCGGGAATAGAGGGTGACACTTCAAGCAGTGGAGTGCAAATCTTCCAGTAATCTGTCATTTGCAGTAGGAACTAGGGGAAAGGGACAAATCTGTGGGAATTACTGGAGGATTATCCCAGCTAGAGTTTTGCTACTTGGATTTGAAGATCTCTTCCCACAGAATGGGTGGATCTAGGAAAGAAGACAGCAGAAAGGAAAATCCCTGCCATTATAAATACAGCAGGGCAAATAAGCTTTGGATCAAGCAACAGATGGAGGATTTCTGGGATTTCAAGGTGCTTAGGCTAAAACCCCATAGGAGTTTGGGCGAAGTGCACAGCATGTGCAGGTGTGAATGTAGTGAGAATACTGCAGAGGATCCTTCCCCCCAGCTGGGGAGCACTGTCCCTGGGCAAAGCAATTTGCTGGCCATGCCTAAAACAGGTTGTTAGTTCTTGTTCTTTTGCTGCCAGCTGATCTCCAGCCCTCATTACTGTCACTAGCAGAAGTTTGGCCAAATGATAAAAATGGTCTTGTTCTTGAGTTTCATGTATTTATTGTTCCTCCTTTGGAATTCTTAAATGTTACTCTGTACCAATGACCCTGTTTGTAGGAAAGCCACTTGTCACTTTTTAATTTTTTATTTTTTCTAAGATGATGTAGCTGGCTTGATTTATGTCCTTTATTAGAGCAGTAACCCATCTTGGATGGAGCTAGGTCAGCTCATAGAATTGCAGACCTGGGAGAGAAAGCTCTTGACTCCCATGGTAGGCATTTTTTCATGTTTGTAAGTTCAGGTTTATTTTTGTGCAGTCATTATTTTGCAGGGAGAAAAAAGAGATGTGGAGGAGAACCTCTTGGTACCACAGCAGTTGAGACCCATGGTGTTTGGTTTCAGCAGAGCTGCTCCTATACACCTTTCTGACTGCATGCATCTGTCATCCCTGCTGAGTACAACAATAAAGACACTGCCAGTTTTTAAATGATTCATTAATAATACAAGGTTTGGGTTTGATTTTTTTTTCTTTTGAGGCAGTGCCTGTCTGACAAGACCTGTTTATGTGCTGCTAACCTTCTGACACCACCATTTCAGATGTGTATTAGTGTGCATTGTATGTGGGGGATTGCTTGTATCATTATGAAATAGGTGAAAGATTAGTTCACTGCAGTAGTTTTTATCTGAACTGATCAAAATATATTCCAGTGATTTTTTAAAGCAGTATGTGGTTGGAATAACAACTTTGCATGTTGTAGAGGTCCATGCTGCAGCTGAGGAGCATGTAAATATGAGCTGCTTATTTGCAAGAAGCTTCCAGATTTGCAATATGATCACTATGGAAACCACACAAAGAAAACCTTATAACCATCTGTGTGCTTTAGTAGTTTCTGGTGTGTGGCTGAGATGTTTTTGTTTACTGTTATTAAAAGTGTTGAATAGATTATGTTAATCCACAAACTGAGATTATCCAAGGTATAAACTGGCATTGTGCAGTGACAATGCACCAGAGACTGGAAGACAGTAAAATGCCAATTAATAATGGCATTAAATTAGTCTCATGTACAATGCTGCTCAAGTAATGTATTAGCAGAGGAAACTGCAAAGTTTCTGCATATGTATCATGGAGATCCCACATTCCATTGAAGGAATGCACTGTCGAAGCCAACCTCTTATCCATTTGATACTCAAGTAGTCTGATTTAGGGTTTTTTCCTCCCCCTTCTCCTTTAAGAAAAAGAAATTAGAAGGGAGAAAGAAAAAAAATCATGTGAAAACCAGCTAGTGAAAAAATGTGAAAACCAGCTAGTGAAAATGTCATTGTTCACTTTTCAAGTTGTGTGGATGCTGAAATCACCTAGGATTGGGGGGATTATTTTTCTGTTTTCCCCTCAGACTGAAAATTAAATAAGTAAATTCTTTTCAACAGTCTTCTAACTGAACTAAATGAAAAACCCTTGACAAGTATTGTTAGGGTCTTGTTGCATTAGCACTGAAAGATTTTTTTAAGGTTGCTTGCCCTTAGATTCTGTGAGTACCAGAAGGGAGAATGGGACATAACCTGTATCTCAAGGGCTCTCTGGATCTGCAGCTCTGGCAGGGTTCACTACTTTGATTAGTGCTGATCTGTCTCACTTTAACAGAGTGAGAAGGTGGAGATTATTTTTTCACTGCAGTGGTAGTGAGGGCGTGAAGAAGAGATACAGAGGAAACGTTGTACTACGTTCTTCTAACTGCCTGCATGACTCCTCTTACAGTGCCTTAATGCAGAAGGATTTTCTACTGTAGCTTTTAAATTTTAATTTCTCATCTTTTGACACCATTCCATGTTGCAACACAAACTTGAGTATGTTGCATCTGACTACAGCTGTAATTCCTGGGGTAATTGAGATTGTGTCCTTAAAGGACATCTCCTGCACATAGTTGATGCTTCAGGAAGTGGTACCAGTAAACACTAGTAAGAACCTTCAGTTCTTTCTTACCACTCTAAGCCAAGCCTGCTAAATCTTGCCCCACTGTGAGCATGATTGCATCAGCAAGTAGTGTGTACCATTTGCAACAGATGCATAGAGCTGTGGTGTGTGCTGAGAATCTGAGGTTCCTGCTGTGTATGTTTCAGAAGAGGTTTCCTATGGAATCACTTCAGTTTGGTTCAGTGAACTGCATGCTCATTAGCATCTGAACCATGTTCAGTGTGCTTCTGGAGAGCCTCTTCCAGTCTATCTGCACCTGAAAGTTTGTCCTCTCTGTGGCCACTCTGTGATGTAAAGCAGAGTGGGTAAGAGGGGATGGCTGAGATTCAGAGCAGCATGCTAATAAGGATTTTGTTGAATGTGGGACATTTTCAGTATTCAGAGACATTTCCTCATCTTCAGATAGGCAGCTGATGATGTCTTCTTTCTAGCAAATGTGTTTTTCAAGAAGGGCAATACAGATGTTCTGTGTTTCTCCGTCAAACCACAGTCTACATGGATTCAGCTGTACTTTGTAAAAACAAATCTCTTCAAACCTCCTCTGCTGTTTTACTTCAGTTAACCTCTACAGAAGTCAGTCCTCAGTTTATGCTGCCTTAGACCATGAAAGTGATAGAGTTAAAATCCGCAGTGTGTCCAACACATCAATTGATGTTGGTCCAAACGTTCAGTAACATGTAGTGTGGGCATTTATTTAATCAGTATACAATACTCTGTGTTGGGTGAAACTGGGTCGTTCTAGGAAAAGGGAGAATTCCTGGAAACTGGGAGTGCTACTGGGATGCTCCTTGTGAGTGGTGTAGCAGTGGTAGAAGGGAAGTCACAGAATAAGAGTGCCTCCTAGTGCTGCAGGCAGCACACCAGAATGTGCCTTTTGCAATCCTCTGCTCCAGTTGCCAGTTCTTAAAATAAACAGATGAGTGTACTTGGAAACGTGCAACAAGTGTTATGCCAACTGGGGGAATACATCTGAATGCAGGAAATAGTTCAGAGTGTTTAGTGTTGTACTGCAGCTTCAGATTGTCCTCGTTCCGCTGTCTTTCTGTTTTCTTGGCTTAAAGAATGGTTTCTATTCATCTCAATCAGGTTTTCAGCTAGTCAGGAGCTAGAGAGCAAAATCTCTCGCTGGCTTAGGGCAGAATTTCAAAGCTCTCTGTAGAGTGAATCTCATGATGTAATATTTGTAGGGCTGTGTACATAGGTTAGCAGCAATTACACATACTCATTTCAACAGGTCTACTCTTGTGCTTGAAACATCTCCTTTAATGTTTGCAGGAACAGTCTTGTGGATAGATTACAGTTTTACAAGGCTAAAAATCCTTTAAACTGTTGATATAAAGTGTACTCTTTGTCAGAGTAGATAGGCAATTACATAAAAGTTGCACAATAAGGAACACTTTAAGAGCTTTGAGTTCTTATCTGTTGCCTGTCATTAACAAAATATCCAAATTACTTGCTGAAATGTGTTCCTTGAGGAGCAGCATGAATAGCTGTGGAAGATGTGATGAGTAGCAAAGCCAAATGGCTTGAAAGTGTTACAAGTCCAATTCTTGTTTGAGAAGTGGGTTTATCAATATTCTATTTCCTCATTCAGTACAGAGACTTTGTCAGTTTTGATATACTGAAAAGACCAAGATAAATCTTTTTCTACTTCCCTATGAACCCAAAGAAAGAATACAGCTGAAAATCCTCATGGTGTGTTCCCTTTTTTTGCCTCATCAACAGAATGGTTGACTGTGAAATGTCAGGAGCCAGATCTCATGTCCCTGTACTGATTGGAGTGTGGATTTACTTCAGTGATAGTGTGGCCATGAGAGGTTTCTCTGCCAGCCAAGGGGCACTGAGCACATCTTTGGAAATTGCCTGTGGGGATTTCGGAGTGTTGGAAGCCACAAAACATCCTCTGGAGCTGAGTGCTGCTCGAGTTCCTCCTCTCTTTTCTCCTAAACTTGCACTGAGTTGTTTGATGCAGTCTGGCTTGCTTCAAACCGTGGTCAGGTGCATCAGGCAGGACCCTGAGAGCAGGCGTCTGTAGTGGCTGTGTCCCTGTCGTGCAGATGTCTAGCTGGTGTGTCCCTAAAGATGTTGAGGGTAAGATGTCCTCTGCCTTCTCTGCATGCTTTTCTTAAGAACTTCTGAATTCTTCAATGGGTCTGGGATACTCTTTCAGCCCTTGTTTCCCTTCCTTATCCTGGCAAGAACCATGCATGGCAGAAGAAGAGAGAATAGAAGCCTCATTCTAGCTGTCTCAGAGTGCCTGAAAACCAACTGAACTGCAGCTCTCTGTGATCATATTTGGAGCAGAGTGAAAAGGGAAGCAGCTGTTCACAACTGAGACTTCGAAAGAAAGCTCTTGGAGATTTGGGTGAGTAGGGGAGAGCAGAGAAACAACAACCTTCCAACTTCTGTGCAAATGCAAAGGAGAAAACAGGGCTTAGCATTTGGAAGAGTGGAGCGTGGCTCTCAGGCTGCTGTGGGCTGTAACTCCTGTCGCTGAGGTGTCCTGTCAGAGCTTCGTTTGCAGTTAGAGGTTTTGCAAAAGAAACTGTTCCATCAGAGGCTGCAATGCCGAGGAAACTGAGCCAGGGGAAAGTTGAAGTGTTTCAGGTAATTAAAATCTTCCCTCTCTATTTTGTGCATGCACTTTCTTTGTACCTTTATTTTCTTGTCTCTTCCCTTTGCTGGTTTGAAATAATGTTTTCACAGCTCTGCAAAGCTGTCTCTTTCACCTGGGTATTTGATGGCAGCAGGACTGCTTAGCACCACTTAGGATGCATGAAAACCACTCGAGAAGGATTTATAAAGTAAGCCAATTTATACAAGGTATTCCTTCCTGAATTACTTTGTAATGACTCAATTAGCTTTCATTTCTGCACAAAGGAGATTTAGTTGCATAAATTAGCTTATCATCATTGAGGAAGTGTCACTGCTAAAGGACAGTTTATAGATACAACATGCAGTTGCTGTCAAACCTATAAGAATGTAATATAGACATCTGTGTATACTTTGTGCTTGAGCAGAACAGACTTCTGCCATTCAGAGACTAACAGGGGACAACAAGTTGCCCAAGGGACTGGCGATGTAGACGTCTCTGAAAAGGTCAACTTGACACAGGCTCTGACAATCGACCCAAAGCTCTGTCTTCTTTGATAAAAATCAGATAAACTTAAGACCACTAATTGATCTGCAGCCTGTTTAAATGTTGGCCATGCATATCTTCATTGCATATGATTACCACGGAAAGCAAATGAGTTGGGTAAGAAATGCCAGAGTCCAATGACAGCAGCATAGAAATCGGCAAAGGACACGGACGCCCAGAAAGGCTACGGAGGATACTCTCTGGGCTTCAGCTTGGCAAAGTGCCTCCTGCTAATGATCTCTGGGACCGAGAAAATAACTGCAAACACCATGTACAATCACACGGCCAGGCAACTTTTCTTGACACGAAGGTATTTCCAGTTGTGCATAACAACAAGATATATATATGTGCTTCAAGGGCACAGACCTGTAGATAAACTCTTAGCTGCTTGACACAGCAAGTTGAGCAGACTTGCTCTTATCAGCCCCTACAGCTTTTGGAGCTCTGCTGCATTGTAACTGTGACCCGTGTTGACATGCAGTCCGCCTCTCCTTCCTCCATCATACAGAGCGCACATAATTCTTTCAGGGCTGTCAAGGAAAGGGTGGGCAAGAGGAGTTCCTTTAGGAAGTAGCTCTGTAGTGCTCTTCCTGTTGAAACATGTGGAGAGGAAACAGAGACCTGATTTCCTGACCCCTACAGGAAAGCAGGAGCAGGTTGCTGTGAGTAGTTTTAGGTTGCTTTTCTTGGAAAGGAAACAAGAGCCAAGTCATCAGATGCTGTTAGCATTGTGCTCTGCTAAAAACATGTGTAAAACAACATGACTCATTACGGTCTTAATACTTAGTGCTCATTTAGACATTACCGTAATTATGAGAGCTGTTGCCATAATGGAGCACCAGGTCAATCCAATTATAAAGTTGCCAACAGCATTTTTTTTTCCTCTAATGTATCATCTCAGGGTTCTAATTGTTGTTACTCTTAAGAGATCAAAACCTTAGCACGTCCATTATCTGAACAGTCTCAACTGCTATGGGGACAGGGGTATCAGTTTTGCTGGCGTTTGTGTGATGACCTCGAAAATGCCACAGCAGATCTCCCCAGCTGTTAATTTTGAGAAGCAGTTTTCTGATTGGATCTTACTTGGTTAACTATTTAACACTGGAAATGCATTTGACTTTCAGGACTGAGTTGACACAAGTGTTTCTGATAGGCATCACAGCATAAATATCTAACCAGAGGAGTTAATATTTCCTGATTTTCCACACAAACAGCACATACATTCTTAACATTCATTTGTTGCCTAACTTTGCCAAACCTGAATTGCACAGAAAATATTCTGCAAATTGGCTGCGAGTTCAGCCTGGTAAGTGCAAAAAATCTTTCTTTTTTTCCCTTCTCTTTTCTTGCCCTAACTCTGCTTCAGTTGACTTGCAGACTTGAGTTCTTTGTATGACTTCAGTCTCGGTGCTGACTTGCTGCTGGATAGCTTTACATTAATTGCTAGTGACCTAATTATTTAAAAATACCAAAGCCCTGAAGAGCCTCAGTTGTATGATATGATGTGCTGGGTCTTTTTTTGCTGCTGCTAATGGTGGTATAATTATGAGTTCCACAGTCACTGTTGCAGTAAATGTCATGTTCTGTGCTGTCTCAGTGTAAGTACCTTGATTTTAAAATAAGAGCAGCAGGGGAGGGGAAGTGAGAAAGATGATACTGAACAGGTTCAACTGGATTAGTGGCTGAGTCCAAAGAAACACACTGCAGTTATTTTGCCCTTATTTCACAAACTTCCTGGAAGGGGAAAAAGGGCAAGTGAGCAACAGACATTCTCTGCAGTTTAGGATACCACCAGGACAAACCATAACTGTTTTCTTTAACACAGTTTGTCTCATCTGGGCATTGAGACTCCACACCCAAGAGTCTCAGTCGCTTGGGTCAGACTGCTCATTCTGCTAGTGTTAATTCTGGACTTCACTTTCAAGCCTCAGCAGGGTAAATGGTGAAGGCACCATCACCAAAAGGTGGTACAATAATTTCCCAGACGTTCACACCTTTCAGTAGCACAGTAATCTACACATCTAATGTCACAAACGTCCGAGGAACCTGGTCAGAAGCAATGGGATGTGAATCGGAATGGCAAGCTGCTTGAGGTGCTGGGCAGCAGCCACAGTGGTGAGAGGGAAACACACACAGGTCCCTTCATTCCACAAGCAGTGCAATTCCATACTTGAGCTGTAATTCCTGGGTTTGGTGAGGTCAGGTTTGTTTTCTGCCAGGTTTGTGCTCAGAAGTGGCAAGTGCCAAAGCTGGCCCAAAGGAGGGGGCAGGACTGGAGCAGCCTGCAGGCAGATTGGCCTGGGCAGCAATGGGACAGCACACTGCCTCCATGTGCCTCTGTGCGCTCCTCTTCAGCTCCTCTTCAGGCTTTGTTTCTTCTGCCCATCGAGGCTGTTGGAATAGTCTTAAAATGTCCCCCTGCCCTGAGTAACCCATGAGCATTCTTAAGTCTTACATAGCCGACAACATCTGAAGTGCATGCTTGAGTAATTTACTTGTCAGATGTTTTTCTTAGCCCAGAATTGTTCACCTTCCTTCCTTCAGGCATGTCTTGTCAGGTGCCAGTGTTTTTCAGTGAATGAAGCAGTCTTGAGGCTGCCATCAGGAAGGCTACCAGCTGGTGCTGCTTGATCCTCAAATAAACTCTGAAGTGCTTTCATCAGTGAACTGGACAAAAAGATCTGTTCTTGCTAGTACTGCTACTGAAAAAACAGAGACAGAGAAGAAAAACCACAAGGAATTCTTTGTGAAAGTCTTGGAAACTCCTAGATAGTTGTTCATCCAGATAGCTGTCCTGGAATGAAAGAAATATTTCCTGGAGAAACAAACTCTCCAAAGTGCTCCCCAGTCACTTCTTGTGCTTTGCAATATTAAAGCAGTGTGAACCCAAACTGCTTTCTGCCCTCTGCTGCACTTTTTTTTTCTTTCTTATCATGTCTTACTCCTATTTGTGACCTAAGTGACCATGCCTTTGAAGTGCGACATGCTTCAGTTTAGCAGTTCTGTAATCACAGTGTTGTTAAGGCACAAACCATTTCACAGGGTATAAGAATGGAGTGTAACTGTGGCAGAATAATCCCCAGCAAATCGTTGCCTTTTGAATTGGAACTCTAATGGGCACACAAGTTCTTGATGCTAAACCCACAGCTGTTTCCAGGTATTACGTGTGTTTAAGAAGCTTCATGTAATTTCACTACCATATAAATGCTAAATTCCTTTACCCAGGTCTCCTGGTTTTGTTTTATTCAGTTCTTCAGAGGCAATGAAATGAAGCTTGGCAGCAACCTCTCTGACTGAAAGGAGAGCTGAAGTGGGAAAAATGGACTTGTGTTTTACAGAGGCTTTTGCAGCCTTTTTCCCTTTTGGTTCTACCTCTAGGTGAAGCAGTGTGAGTTGTGTTAGATGTTAGATTCTGAACGTAAATAGACAATTGGCTTTTGTGTGTGTGTAGATGTACCTACAGGATCTGGAGAAACTTGTGCTAGTGGCTGTGAGAGGAGATTTCTAATCTGGTGTTAACACTTCTTGGAAGACAAAAGTAATTGTTCACAGACTTAACAGCAGCACTTTATGTGTTTAATTTCTGTGCTCCCAGTATTCTGGTCCGTGGCTTCCCAAGAAAAGTGATATTCTGGTGTAAATAGCTCAGTCTTATGCTGAATTGTTGCTTTTGGTGTGGGGACAGGAGGAATTTGTGCACTGGCAGTCAGAATGCCCCCTGGTGCTCTACAGCCAGTGGTAGCTACTCACCACCAGGTCATGGGAAATCAAATGGTGGCTAACTTGAATAGCAGCTTTAAATTGAAGATTGGGAATATTTAGTCTTGTGAGAGTCTTGCCATCCAGAGCAGACAGCACAGAACACAGATTAAAATGAATGAAAACAAGCTCTTCTTGCTCATACACAGAAGTATTAAAAAGAAAATCACCATTTGTCAAGACAGGGAAAACCAAATTGAATAGTGGTATGTTTTCTGTAGCATTACACTTTGTATCCTTTGGTACTTGATATTTTAGTGGGATTTTTTCAGTAATAAAGTGAACCAATCATGATTAAATTGTAAACGATAAATAATGCTGCAGAGTGCTAACGACATGCAAATGTAGCTGCTCTATGTTGGAAGAACCAGCAAGCCTGCTGCTCAGGAATCATATAACAAAACTGAGATGACAGCCTTGATCCAGCCAGTTCAGTGATATTTATGTTATCAGAATTAGGAGATAGCTTTCCAGTGATGTAAATTATTGGTACATATACATTCTGTCTGGTTAGTGTACACATAATGTAACTGGTCATCTTAGTGGTATTGCTTACATTCCTTTGGCATTAACTCATCACCCTCCATTCCCAGGGAATTAAAAACAGGAAATAGTTAGCAGTGTAACAGAAGCACCCAGTGTATTTAACCGTGTGTAAGCACTGTGCTTCAATAGATGTACTCTGTTTTGTAAGTGCATGACAAAGCATTTATTACTGTGTTATTGCCGTATTACAGAGCAGAGAGTGCTAAATAATCAATCAGTTAATGGTCTGTATGGCAGCTTGAGCACAGCACATCCATTGTGCTTATGCTGTTAGAAGGATGAGTTTATGACTGTGGTGTAGTTGCATGTTTAGCCAGAGCTTAATATCCTAAACTGGAGCTGACACAAATACTTTTAAAATGCAGCTTCAGCAACAGTTTTGAAGTTCTCCAGTATTTCAGAGTAACAGTCCAGGACCATCTCAGATGTTCTCAGAGCTTCAACAACAGTTTTGAAGTTCTCCAGTATTTAGAGTAACAGTCCAGGACCATCTCAGATGTACTCAGAGCATTTATTCAGTTTTGTTGGCATGGGAGAGGGAGGGGAGATGTATCAGAAAAGACTTTGGCTTCCTCTCACAAATTATTATTAATTACATTCTAGCAGATTTTTCAGTTTCAAGTTGAGATACAAATATGGCTTGCTGGAAATATATTGGTAGAGGAAAAATAGCTGTTTTCAGTCACAGCTGTGAAATGCTTTGCAGACCTGTAGCTACGTGTCTGTGAGTGACACAAGAAGTGCCAGAGAAGGGCTTGCACATTAAACTCGTTTTCTGCTTTTGTGGTACAGAGGAGCGGCTTCTGAAAGGGGGGAGGAGGACAGGTGAGTATAAGAAATGTGTGCTGATGTTGCTTTGTACCAACTGGAGCATCAGTAACTCCAGTCCCTCGGTCTCTATCCCGTTGTCATTGGTGCTGTTTTCATTGCAGACAGCAGAAGTGCAGATTATGCCAACTTCTACCAGGGTCTGTGGGACTGCACAGGAGACTGCCCCGACGAGCTGAGCTTTCAGCGCGGTGATGTCATCTACATCCTCAGCAAGGTACGGGGATGCCACTGGGGCTGCAGGTGGCAGAAGGGCACATTCCCGCAGGTCTGTGGGGGGAAACTGGCACTCCCTCTCAGATCCTTTGTTTGCAGTCAGATATTCACTGCAATTAATTATTTTGTCAAATGAACTATAATCACATTTAAAACACAGCCGTGCAGCAGGAATTAAGTTGAAAGCCTGTTTGTTTACTTGTTGAACCTTGGCTGCCATTGCTTAGCTGATTTAACAGCTCCTAACCTTGTACGACTTCAAATTATCTTCTGTGTTATGTGCTTTCTTTCCTGTTTTATAGTCCTGGCTGTGCTGATTCTGACTTTTTGGACACTTTGCTACAGAAGATGCTTTAGTTTTTTTGAACTATGCTTTCATCTTTATTATAATTGTTCTGACAGCTCGGATTCCATACTTGTTTGTTGGGACAGATTTGGGTAATTTTTAATTTACTGCTTTCCTGCTTGCAAAGTGAATGGGAAATAGAATTCCCCTCATCTAAAGTGATGATAAGCAGTATAAGCATGAAATTTTATTCTGCTTTAATGTTGGCTGATTTTCTTATTTTTACTTAACTCCCCCAACAAACCAAGACCTCTCTTAACAGATACATCTCATGGTCTGTTGAAGTCTGCTTCTGAATCAAAGGAAATGTCTCTTTTCCCCACGTGCTAGAACAAAACCTGAGCTTTAAAAATTTTCATTAAAAAAAAAAAAAAAGTTAAAATCTATGTACAATGTGTATCTCAGATGTAATTGCTGTTCAGTATAGTTAGTGCCAAAGGTGTTGTAGGTCGCTTAACTATACCACTAGTAGGTGAAAGCTAAATGCACCTGTTTGTTTTAGTTTTGAAGCTTTCTGTTTTGTTGCAGTGGTTTAAATATTTCATGACAGCTTTAATTGCAGATAATAAATGTAACAGCTTCTGGTTAAGTAAATTTAGGATTTATGGATAGAAATATAGTCCTCTATAAAAATATCAACGATGTATTACTAATGGTAATGCAACTACTTATGTCTTTTGAGGTATTTCATTGTCACTTAAACTAATAACTGGATTGCATTACTGCTGGCCAGGTAACACTCTTGGATTGGGCAGACTTTCAAGTAGTTACACAGCACTGAAGAATGGCACTAACTTCAAATAACCACCTCTGCCCTCTCTTCCTCCCCCCAAAAGAGCCCATGAACAAGCAGGTGCCGCTGCACAAGTTCAGCAACTTGTGCTCTCACAGTATGTGGGGGCTTCAAAATCTTCAGCTTGCAGGTGAAAAAAATCGATTGCTACTCCTTCCCCCAGAGCAAGGAATTTGATTAAAAAAAAAAAGAAAGAAAGAACAGAATAGAAAAACAGTAGCTTAAGCTGTCCTCTGTATATCAACTGTCTTGTGGTTGTGCTGTGATTAATCCATTATCGGTCCTTGAATCAGGCTTGCTGCAGCTGCAGATATATAGAGCCTTTCTCTTTGGGAATGATTTCTGCTCCAAAATACAGCCCAGAAGATTCAGCCCTGTTTCTCTTAAAGATTGTTACAGCCTTTTCAGAAAAATGAGTGTTGGCCGCTACTGTCAGCTCTGAATTTAGGGTCCCTGGAGGGGAAAGTGCCAGAGAATCATACATCTTAACCCTGCACTTGGTTCAGTTTCAAGGCCTGACCGTTTATGAGCTCTTTGTCTGATGGGTGAACATATAACCGGAGGAGAAGTGAAGGTAGGCATCCTGATCGGGTCAGGACTTCGGAGCCCATGCCCTGATGCGCTGCGCTGGCGCTGGGCTCTGTGCCTTCCGCAGCTCCGCTCGGCGAGTTTTTAACTCCCCCGCGCCATCTAGCGGTCGGAAGCGAGAGGTGCAGGTGCTGGCCGCAGGGGATGTGAACGCAGCCAAAATGGTGTCATAAATTCAGCTCCAGCTTGCACCTAGCTGTGGCTTTATTGCCTTTCTATCATGTGCCACCCAGGTATGAACATTACTCTTGAAAATCACATTTTTCTGACAAGGAAGTAAGTACAGGTATAGCAGTGTTATAGTAGGAAGGGCGAAGCATTAACAAAATGCCAAACGTACTGTTGCAACACCTAGTAGTGCTTTGTTTTACAATTAAGTGTAAATGGTGTAGCCTGCTCTTGACAAATGTGGCAAGGCAGATATTTGTCTCTCCTACTAATAGTTATGCCAGAGCAATATGGTTTTACCTACTTTTTATATATCTTTATAGAAATGAGGGGGAAAACCATTTAATTTCCAAGAAATGAGATAATTAGCACAACAGAAGTAATTATGACCAGTTTAGCAAATTCTGGCATTGATACAATTAAAAAAAAAAAAAACCAAGAAGAGGAATATGTTACAAGTTTCCAAGCGAGTGCCTTGTAGAAGGTTGAGCATAGTTTCCGTTTGGCAATGTTTACTTCCTAGAGTAGCAAAGCATTATGCAAAGAGAAATCCTCCATATTTGCCTTAAACTGAGCATCAACATTCAGTGTTAGTGCAGTGAGCATGATTTGCCTGCTTATACTGTGGTAATACAAGTGCCTGTGCCTGGCTGGTGTAATCACTGTAAAGCAAAGCAAGTTTTTCTTGTTTTCGATTGCATATTGCATTCAGGAGCTGCTTCCCCTATTACCTAAATATTTATGTCTGTTGTGGCTTTTCAGCTGGTACCAAAAAAAACAAAAAACCCCAAGCAAACCAACCAACCAAAACCCCATTAAATTTCCTTCTAAGTTTTTCTGTGTTTAGGAGTTTCCTTCAAAAGCTGTGGTTTTATTCTGAACAGAATTAGCAGAGCTGCTGCAATAAGTTGTTGACTTTTGTGTAGGGAGTAGGTAACTTTTCAGATGAATTCATCAGTGTATTTGGGCAGATACACCATTACAATTTTAATTTCTAGTGTTCCTGAATATTACATTTGAGTAGTTTTTATAACTTATCCTGTGAACCATGTGAACTGTCAGGAAACTATGTACCCTGCTCCCTTGGTGCAATAGAGACCTTTTTATGGCTTCGCTGACACTGGTGCAGTTAATGTTGGCTTCTTAATAAGTATTGACTCTACTTGGGCATCCTGCTTTCTTAAAAGAGGATTGCTCTTAACTCCTCCTCACTTATGGGCTTGCCTTTACTTTCAAGGCCGTATGATAAATGGGGAAGCAAGCTGTGATGTAACAGTCTTTTTTATAAATCTTCCTTAGCTCTACTCAAGAAATCAATGTCCAGAAACAAAGACAGCTGTGAGTAGGGATAGCTCTATTTATTTATTTATTTATCTATCTATCTCGATTTATTTCTTTATTTCTTAAAGTTTGGTGTGCACTGTTAGTGCTTGTGCAGCACTTGCAGTATTTGCTTGCTCTAGGTGCATGTTTTGTGCTGGGAAGTTCCAGTTTCACCAGCCAAATGCATGTAGTAATGGAAATGTACTTAGATGTTGGCAGACATCCGCTTAGAAGAATTATTGACATTTCTTAACTTCTAAGCTAATTTAATTCCTGTCTCATTTATATTTTTACATACTTTAAACCAACAAATAATATTTCAAACTGTAGTTCTCCATCCCTGTTATTATTTCAGGCAATGCAACATAACGCTGCTCGTTCTGGTGTTATGAACCATGGTATTCTCATCTATGGCTTAACTCTTTGCTCTAGAATTTTCCATGAAACTATATATTGGTATCTATACTGCCCTTTACCCAGGGGTTCTACATTTCTCTTGTAGCAGAGTTGTTGTTTGCAATACAAGAAATGTCTGTTAAACTGCTCGCATGACAATCTCACTTTTGCTTTTCACTGAGCAAAAAAAGGTTTTTTTTGTTTTTTTTTTCCTTAGTGAAAAGACAAAACAAATGTCCATAGCTCAGATTACTGCTTATGAAAGAAAAGCCAAGTCAACAGCACAGCTGTTTCAGAAAGAGTGTGAGCAGTTTGCACATTAGATGTATAATCTTCCTAAAATGTGTTTATTCAGTGCTTTTCAAAAATCTGTGAAAGGCACACTGAAATCCCAAGTTCTTTTCTTTTTGACCAGGCTGTTTTCTGACCAGTCATACTGGTCCCATATTTAGCAGTGATTTCTCCCCATGCCCACACCACTGCTGTCTTCCTTAGCAAATAGGGAACACCAGTAGGAGCAGATTTGCAGAGGGAAGTGCGTAGTGCTGAGACCACAGTATCCACAGTGTGATTTCAAAGTGGTTTGATGTCCAAAGAGGTCCTGGTTGTGGAGAACTGAGAACACTTTAGTGGTTGGAGGGCATTCAGGTGCCTCTTCCATGTGTACTCTGAGACTGACAGCTCTGCAAAGTGAGCCAGGAGGAGGCAAGTGACAGCACTGGGATATTCCCTTCACTAGGACTTTCTCATCAAAGCTGAAATGCAATGCTGAGGTGTACCTTTCCTCCTGGAGTGTTCAGGGCTGTTCCTTACTAGAGAGATAAAAAGGGACATGTGGCTAACCGTAAGGTAAGGCAGAGGCTTTTAAGTGGAAGGTTAGTTAGAATGATGCAAAGTGGCTCTAGCTCTGTGGGCTTGCCTGCTGATAATATGTCAGCATTTACCTACCTCCTTAGAAAAGAAACTTGCATTGTGTCATGTAATGGCAGATAAAATTGCTCTTCTGTCTTCCCAGGGTGTTTCCAGGGACCACTTTGGTTTCTGAATTCATCCTGCACACCCTGGTTTACATTGGAACTCTTCAACTGGTGTCTCATGTTACTGCAGGAAATAAAACCAAAATATGCAATCATACAATAAATCTGAAGCTCATATTCCTAAAGATGAATGTTTTATTGCTGCCTTAAAACAACTCTGCTACCTGTGAAGAAGTCTCTTTCGGTTATCCAATGCATTTGTCACCTTCTGCATTTTACTGGGAATGCTGTGCCGTGCCAGAGTGCTCTCTGGCTGAGAGTGCATCATTCACCACTTCCACTAAAGGAAGTTCTGAAAGATTTTAGCTAGTTCAAAACTCCTGCATGAATTAGAGATATTCTAAAGCATTAGCTTGCCAAAATGCCCCCTGCCCCCTCAGCATATCCTTCAAAATTTTTCTCCTTGCTTTCCACACATGAAACCACACATGCAGGTTTCAAGTTTGCAGATACTTGGACTGCAAGTTCATGTTAACAGTGCCACTGGAAGAGGGCAGGAGAAAAATCCTGAATTCACACACTTCAGTTGTGTGTTTTTAAACCCCCACAACGCCTTTGTTTTCTTCAAGGCATTGAAGCACAACAAAGATTTTCAGCAACTCTTTTTAAAAAACCAAAATAAATATCCCTCCTCACCCCACAAACATGAGAAAACACACCAGATGTATAGAACAATAGGGATTAATTGCACAGGGACCAGATGTTCTTGACTTTTGCCAGAGTCAGTAGAAATTAATGTGGTGCAAAGGCATCAGGAGATCCTCATTTACTCAGAGGATCTGCTCTGGACATCCTCTTGCATATAAACATTTTCTTTCCTGACATATCAAAATTCCAAATAGTACAAAAATCTTGGATTTAGAAGAACACAACAGGTAGTGTGTTGCTACCTAGTGTGTTTTCCTCAAGTGAAAAACACTTTTATGGTCAGTGCCTCGTGGAGCCATAGGGTAACAGAGACACCAGTGCAGAGAAACTGCTGGGATGGGGACAGGGGGAAAGCATCTGCTCACAGTCTGTTCAGTTGGGAGCACTTAAGGAGCCTGTAAACCCTGATGGGGTTTTTCCCCTGCACTGGAGCATGCTGTACAGAGTTTTTTTGCCAGCATGTTAACTGTTAAATTGTAATCTCTTCCTTGCTGCCCTGTGGAATTCTTTCACTTTGGTAAATACATTTCTGCTGGAGGGGAGGAAGAGAAAAGCACTCTTACTGAAGACAGCAAAAACACAGAAGTAGCTTAGAAAGCATCTGGCCATTTCTTAAGGCTGGTGTGTGGTATTATCTGGCACAACATATTCCACCACCTTGATGCTTGTCATGCAGGGGTTGCAGTGGCCCCTTCCTCCCCCAACCCCTGCCTAGCATGGCTGGTATGGCAAATGTGCTCCCAGTCACATGGCAGAGCCCCGGCTGCACACTTGTGCATTCTCCTCATTGCTAGCTCTGGCCCTGCCCCCTCTCCTATCCCTCTGTTTGCCTTGGAGCAATTCATTTTGCTGTTATTGAATTTCTTTGGAGAGTTATTTTCATACACTGAGCATCACAGCACCTCTGGATCTTGATAGCATTTCTACATAGGGAGAAAGAAGCTTTGTGTTAGTAATTACCTAACATTGTCAGGAGCTGACTGCAGGCCTCTTTCTAGTGATAACAGAATAACCACATAATGTAGCTTTATAGCACATGATTAATAGAAAATAATTACACATCCTACAAAGGGATGCAATATTTCTTATAAATTGACTACAATGGTTTCCTGTAGATTAAAGGACTCTTTATTATTTTATCAGTCCTTCTGAAGTGCAGTCGCTCGCCTGCGTTAGCAGGGATGTTAAGAGCTGAGCGCGGTGAGGGATACCAGATGGCAAACCCACTGGTACCTGAGGTCTGAAGTGGATGCTTGCAAAGGCACCACGTTCACAACCCTTCAAAAGAAACCTGAAATTCCTAACTGTATGCACATCCTACTATGTATAAATCATCGCTGCCCACCAATGTGGTCTTTAGACTTCTACATGCTTTAAGCAGCGGTAATAGACATATGGGCCTCACAACAGCAGTGTATTAATTAAATTGCATTGCTGTGAAGGAGTTTATAATTGGTAACACTGATAGAAACAATGCATCAATCTGGATTTTATATGTGACTTCAAGAAAGGACTGGGAGGGACTAGTGCCTGACTACTAAGAGGGACCACCTATCTGCCTGACTGCTAAGCACTCTTTTGTGGTACTGATGACAGAAAGGAGTGGTTAGGGGGTTAAGGAGAAACGTCTTTACTTTAATCAGTTTAAAAGTGAGTGCCACCTTATGAGTCTAACCCCTAAGATTAAAGTTTCATGTTCTTGGTGGGCAGGTCTGCACTGTATTTTTGTCCATACTTCTACAGACCGCAAACAGTTTAATTTGGATTCATGTTGCTCTTGAGACTCGTGCAAAGAATAGTAACATAAAGTAAAAGCTTCTGTGTTGCAAAGCTGTCTGCATGGCATAATGGTTGCAGTGAGTCCTTAAATTAGTTTACAAGCCCGTTACATCAACATGCATTTCATCCTCCAACTTAGCTTCGTGCCAGAGCAAGAAGTGCTGTATTAATGAGTAGCAAACTGGAAAGTTTTGGTAACAGCAGCGTGGTTGTGATTTTAATTTGAGGTATCTGAATGGGTTCTTTAAAAACAATTGTTTCTATCTTCATGTAGTGCTGCTGAGTGAAACATTGTCAATGGATCATGCACTCCACAGGCATTTTCTCTGTGACTTGTCATATGCATTTAATGACCGCTTAACTCTTGGGCTGATGTCTGGCAAAACTTCCTAAATCACCCTTGTCAGTCACTTCACTGGTTCCATGTAACAGCTTAAAATGTTTTGTTGCTTTCTTTTGGAGAGATTTATTGCTGAGATTCCACTAGTGTATGAGAGTACTGCACCTTTCAACAATTTCCCACTTGAGACTAGAAAGCCACTTTGTATATTTAACTAGGC
>VWZE01005605.1:6879-19995 GCA_013396675.1 Eubucco bourcierii | reverse complement strand
GTCATCTACTGACTGTTTATCTATCTACTACTGTCCACTATCTACTATCCGCTATCTACTAAGGCCATCTGGCAAGCTAACCCTTTCATGCTGTTTCATTTGTGTTTCAAAGACTACTTATCAGCTCATTTCCTTACAGCAACAGAGCATCATGACTTCTGGTTCCCTCTTAGTTATCTCTTCTGCTAAGAAGGAATGTATTGATTTACATAGTCTATGCCCACAGTTTGTGATCTAATTGTTTCATGGTTAATAATTGTTCCGTGCTCACAGCTCGTGATCCCACACCATTCTATGATTCTATGAATATTTTGTTCCTTCTGGATGATTGGTGCTATTTTTTCCCCTCTTTACTGAGTAACAGGACATAAAGTCCCATGGTTTCAGAGTAAGGTCATTAAATCTGTTATACCAGAAGGAATTACGCAAGCTAATACAACACTAGGTTTACCCAGTGCCCTTTTCATTCTCAAAAGGTACAAATTTAAAAGTTCACAACAACTCATTTTCTAGAATGGTTTCTAATTAAACACACATTTACCATTACACATTACCATTCTATGATTCTATGATCTTAGACCCTGTCTTGCCTCACAACTCTCCATGTTTCATTTCTAGTCTGAAACTCAGAGCAACAGTGCAGCAGCTGGTCAAGAGCATGCCACCCCCGTGCCCACTAACAGATCCATGAGCCCTCGGCAGCGCCGTGCCCAGCAGCAGAGCCAGAGACGGGCTCCCACTTCGGCTGACTTCAATCGGGTACAGCAGCCCAGAGTCAACATGAACCACACTGGATCAACTGTTCTGATAGTCCTTTTGACTTTTGCCCTGGCGGCTCTTATATTTCGTAGGATATATTTGGCTAATGAGTATATTTTTGAGCTGTGAGGTTGTCAGTCGTGACTGCAGCCACTCGTGTGCTTCGCTGAGCATTCTGTGTTGGGTAGGACACGAGAACTGTTTACAAAGATTACTTTTTGTATTTATGCTTACTTAACTTATGTTACTTTTGAATGTACTTATGTCCTTTTGAATGTTATGTCCCTGCACATAGAGAAAAGCAAAAGCCTTGTGAGAAAAGCAAAAGTTGGGTGTGTAACTGTGGCAGGAGTGCCCACTGGGTACTTGGGGAAGTGGTGCAGTGGAATAGCAGCGTTAAGGTGTGTGGGAGGGGAGTCAGTTGGAAAAGTTGATCAACTAGAAAGAAGGCAATTTTTAGTTAAGTGTCTGACTCAATTTTTAATGGGATATAAATGCAGTGAATCACCCCATCTAAGTTAGACACTGGAGAAGGAATCACAAACTGAAACACTACTATGTGTTGGCATCCAGTGAACTCTAACTTTGAAAGGATGCAGTTTTGTAACCACTTTTTCTTTACCCTGATACATTTTTAGAGGGGGAACACACACAAATGGCTTGTGACACTGTTTTGTGTACGTGCTAGGGGAACAGGAGTAGGAGAGGGAAGAAGGGGCCAGAAAACTACTTACATTGTTTTGGTTTTTATTTTATTTTTTATTGGAAGAAAGATTGGATAATCTTTCTCAAGATTTGAATGTCTTCTAATCCTCTCAATTGTATATCTTGTTGGTTTGTTTGCTTTTAATTTGAAGGTTATGTAAACCATGTCTATTCTTGCAATAGTTATAAATATGTAATATAATTATTTACCCAGAGCTATTGTCTTTTAATGATACCAGAAATATATGTAATGTGTTAAACTGAATGTTTCACATGTGGTTTTATTTACTGAAGGAAACAGAAACCTTACTATGCTTAAACTCTCATATCTATGAACATGCTTAAGAGAGATATTTGTTAAAATCTTGGCAATAATAAAGAAATTCAAGCCAGTCTTTAGTTATGTTTGAAGTATCACATGGTTTTTTCAGGGGATTTCATTTCAGGTTTTTGGGTTAGTTTTCTTTAAATATAAAAACAATATTGGACCCAGAGGCTTTCTGCATCATTAATTTATTTTTTAAAAAAAGTAATTAGCAGTGCCCATGAAAGCTGTGAAATCACACATAAGCAGCAGGCCTACAATTGTTAAGGTTTTGAGAGCTTTTAAGTATTGCAGTGAAGTGGAAGCAAACAATCACTAGGATGATTTTCTTCTTCTTGTTATTGTTCAGATTTAAATGTATTCTAGCATGTTTATTTCAAAGACATTGACATTTAGCTCTCATCTTGTTGATGTCAAACGTGACAGCAGCTACTTAAGTGAGGTTCTCATCCCTGTCTCAGCATTTGTCAAGCTACCTACAGCTTTCCTGCATTCTGTTATGTACTGTTCTGTTATGTGGTAGTGCTTTGAAACACTAAAGTAACTCTGACTGCTTCTAAGACAGGGCAAGCCCATTGTGTCTCTAAGTGGCAGGGGAAACAGAGGGTGGGTTTAGAGGTTTTTATGTCTTGGCACTTCCTCTGTATTGTTTATTATTTTGTTTGCACGTGCAATGGAGCAAAGATTCAACATTTTTATCAATGACCTGGATGAGGGGATTGAGTCTACTGGCAGTAAATTTGCAGATGACACCAGGTTGGGAAAGAGAATTGACCTCCTGGAGGGTAGGAAGGTGCTGCGGAGGGACCTGCCCTGGCTGGGCCAATGGGCTGAGGCCAGGGGTATGAGATNAATGGGCTGAGGCCAGTGGTATGAGATTCAACAGAACCAAGTGCAGGGTCATACACTTTGGTCACAATAACCCCATGCAGCACTGCAGACAGAGGGTGAGTAGCAAGAGAGCAGCCTGGCAGAGAGGGATATGGCAGTGCTGGGTGACAACAGGTTGGGCATGAGCCAGCAGTGTGCCCAGCTGGCGCTGAACGACAATAGCGTCTTGGCTTGTATAAGGACCAGTGTGGCCAGCAGCACAGGGGATGTCATTCTGCCCTGTGCTGGCACTGGGAAGGCCTCAGCTGGAGCACTGTGTGCAGCTCTGGGCCCTCACTGCAAGAGAGAGATTGAGAGGCTGGAGCGGGGCCAGAGGAGAGCGACGAGGCTGGGGAAGGGGCTGGAGGGGAAGGTTGCTGGGGAGAGGTTGAGGGAGCTGGGCTGGGGTAACCTGCAGGAGAGGAGGCTCAGGGGGGACCTTAGCACACTCTGCAACTACCTGAAGGGAAGTTGTAGTCAGGTGGGGATCAGGCTCTGCTCCCAGGCAACTTGTGACAGGACAAGAGGGCATGGCCTGAAGCTGTGCCAGGGGAGGTTTAGGTTGGATGTTAGCAAGCACTTCCTCACAGGAAGGATGATTAGGCACTGGAATAGACTGTCCAGGGAGGTGGTGGAGTCACCATCCCTGGAGGTGTTTAAGAAACAGTTGGATGGATGTGGCACTTGGTGGCATGGTTCAGCTGATGTGGTGTTAGGTCATAGGCTGGGCTTGATCTTAGAGGTCTTTTCCAGTCTCAGTGATTCTGTGAGAGATCAAAAAATTATTTTCTTCTGACATTCAAACCCAAATAAGTAATTTACTCAGTCTGTTCAGCAGTTACTCCTCCTGTTGCAGAACAATTTGATATTGGTGTGTTAATTGATGTGGCTTTACCTAATGGATATAATTATTTCATTAGAAATAATAATTTAAGAAAAAAACAAAAAAACTAAGGCCTCCAAACACAAAAAGACCCACACCAAAGCTGCAGGAACCCTCTCCAGATCCTGTAGCTTCTAAAGCACAAGTGTTGTGTTTCTTAGTTCGTGCATTTCTTGAATGCTTGTTCTAATCCAGCATTGCAAAACTGGGCTCACAGAAGAGAGTTTTGGAAGAGGTGTGACCCAGAAGACATTTTTGCTGGATTTTGACCTGCTTACTGGTCTGGAAGCTTTGCTGTAAGTGTGCCTTTCTTATCCTAGAGACTCCCAAACCTTAGTTCTCCTACCTCTACCCTATGCTGGCTATTGGTTAAGCAGTTAAGTCTTTTGCAAAGGTGCAGTCTGCATTGCTCTCTGGATGGACTGTGAAAAAAATAAAGCTTCCAGTGCTTTCTAAAAGCAACCTCTTCTTTGTGATCAAACAAACATCTCCTTTGTAGCTTTTCATTTTTATTGCATCATTTTTTAAAAAAGAAAAAAAAATGCCTGCCTGTGTGCAAATACGTGTTTGGAAAAAAACATACAAATGGTGACTTGATTTGTGCCAAGAGTAAGCTGCATGTATGGAAGGGCTTTGGGGGTACTGTATTTTGTGCTTTCTTTAAAAGTTAATGGTAAATAAAGTTGTTAATTTCAAGGGAAATAGATCATCTTTTATAAAGAACCAGGCTACAGCAGGAAATAACAATGGCTATAAAATATCACAGGATGTTAGGGGTTGGAAGGGACCTCTGGAGATCATAGAATCATAGAATGGTAAGGTTGGAAGGGACCTCAAGGATCATCTAGTTCCAACCCCCTGCCATAGGCAGGGACACCTCCCACTAGTACAGCTCACTCAAGGCCTTCTCCAACCTGGCCTTCCACACCTCCAGGGAGGGAGCAGCCACAACCTCACTGGGCAACCTGTGCAGGGTCTCACCACCCTCACTGCATGCAACTTCCTCCTAACATCCAGCCTAAATGTCCCCTCTGCCAGTTCAAACCCATTCCCCTTGTCCTGGCATTGCAAGAACTTGTCAATAGTCCCTCCCCAGCCTTCCTGGAGTCCTCTTCGGATACTGGAAGCCTACTCTAAGGTCTCCTGGAAGCCTTCTCTTCTGCAGGCTGCAGAGCCCCAACTCTCTCAGCCTGTCCTCACAGCACAGCTGCTGCAGCCCTCTCAGCATCTTCGTGGCCCTCTTCTGGACCCTCTCCAACAGTTCCATGTCCTTCCTGTGCTGGGGGCTCCAGAACTGCACAGGGGACTCCAGATGGGGTCTGAGAGTAGAGTAAAGAGGGAGAATCCCCTCCCTTGCCCTGCTGCCCACACTGCTCTTGCTGCAGCCCAGCACACAGTTGCTGTCTGGACTGCACTCACACTGCAGTCTCATGTTGAGCTTTTCATCACCCCAGATCCCCAGGGCCTTTTCCTCAGGGCTGCTCTCAGCCATTCCCCACCCAGCCTGGAGTTGTGCTTGGGATTGAAATCATCGAGTCCTACCCCCCTGTCAGAGCAGGACCATAGGATCTAGTTTGGGAAAAATAATGTACATTTTGCAATGACACACGTGCCTGAAAGGCAGCAGGGACGGTTCCAAGCCCAAAAGATGCCCTGTGAAGGAAGAGAAAATCTGGAAAGCCTAATGAAAAGGGACAGCAGCCTGGTTTTACACAGTCTGGTAGGAGGACAGCACTGCCCTTGAGATTACGGGATTGAGCAGAAAGCCAGCATGCCGAGCTGCTGGCTTTTACATAATGGCTTTAGTAAATATCCTTTAGGACCCAGTGGAAACGTTCAGTGAGGCAAACTTCACAAGTAATGGCCAATCATGTAGCAGTGATGAGGGGAAAGCTTTTGAGTGAGAAGCTGGGGAAAGCCTGTGTCAAACGTTACCACATCACGGGGAATGCAGCGTTTCTGCCACCCATCGCTGATGTACAGCCAGTGCCAGAGTTCCACTTGATTCAATGTTCAGAACCCGGGGGACTTGTACCGCAGGAGGTTATTGGAGTGCTGAGTGCCCGGTTCCTGTTGCCAGCAGGATGCCTTACTTTGCAAAACTCCTTGTATTGATCTTTTGCTTAGTTCTTCTCGTGGAAAGCAGAAAACACAGGAGGAGGAGGTGGACGAACCAGCTAGAGGTGCAGAGGGCAAGGTAAGGGTTGCTGAAATAGCTGTGCCTGGAGTTTTATGGATTTGTTACTACCTAGCTCCCACCCTGGGTGTGTTTATGGGTCATTAGGATGTGGTGCTTAGGGATATGGTTTAAGGTGAATCTTGTAGAGCAGGGTTCTAGGTTGGGTTTGGTGATCCTGAGGGGCTTTTCCAACCTGGATGTTTCTGTGATAGCCACAATTATACCGAAACCTCCTTCCTAAGCAGTAACAGCTGAACTGGAGCCCATCACTACCTTAATATTGTTTTTTTCTGATGTCAGTGACATCATGAGATCTGCCTTAATTCTCTACCTGTAGTTCTGATTTTGACAGCCTGGACCAGTTTCATATCCTCTGTGTGATTAGACATAAAGGTCTGCCCTGCAAGTGCCTTTGTGTGCAAGCAGTTTTAGGGGTAAGGTTTTGCTGGTAGTTTTCTGGGAGTGCAATCAGTTTTAATTAAATAAGACACATACAATGCTGATGTTAATTAACCCTTACTGAGGTAAACTTTGCAGAGAAGTTAACTCTTTCAGCATGGGTTGTGGTAAAAATATTCTTAGCTCTGTATAGGAATTACTGAGAGAATTCAGAGAAGCTGCAATTGAGAAGTAGATTTTAATGTCTCTATTATTTCAGCGCTGTTTCAAGAGCAAGTTATTTACCCTGCTTGCTGGAACATCTGTGCTACTTGCATTCCCTTGAAGTTGCATTTTATTCTCTCAAAATATGAGGTGGAGATACTGATTTGCCACAAAGATGCTCAGAGGGCTGGAGTAGCTCTCCTATGAGGACAGACTGAGAGAGCTAGGGCTCTGCAGCCTGCAGAAGAGAAGGTTTCCAGGAGACCTTAGAGTAGCCTTCCAGGATCTGAAGAGGGCCTACAGGAAGGCTGGGGAGGGACTATTGACAAGGTCTTGCAATGCCAGGACAAGGGACAATGGGTTTGAACTGGCAGAGGGGAGATTTAGACTAGATGTTAGGAGGAAGTTCTTTCCAGTGAGGGTGGTGAGACACTGGCACAGGTTGCCCAGGAAGGTTGTGGTTGCTCCCTCCCTGGAGGTGTTCAAGGTCAGGTTGGAGGAGGCCTTGAGTGAGCTGTGCTAGTGGGAGGTGTCCCTGCCTATGGTAGGGGGTTGGAACTAGATGATCCTTGAGGTCCCTTCCAATCTTACCATTCTATGATTAGGATGGGTTACACTAATTAATAACAAATAGATCTCTGGAAGTTACCCAGGGGTTGTAGAATTGACATTTATTTTGAAGAAATACATGGAAACTTTTTTTTTAAAAAAAAGTGGAAAATTATGTATTTTAAAATGAAGCAAAGGCACAAGCAAGAGTTAAAGGTCTTAGCAGAGTTTATTAGATTTAATGTTGCTGAGATTTGTGTGGAGGTTTACATTAAAAAAGATAATCTTCCAAACCTGTCAGACAGTCCAAAGGATGTTATCCCTTTTGGGAGTAATGTCATTCAGTGGCAATTATATCTTGCATGACTGCTTGTTGTTCAAAGGGCTCAAAAGTAAAATTTGGTTAATCCATCTTATTAAATGGTTTCGCTCTGGCTGGAAACCTTCATCTCTCCCTTTGTGTTCTTGGGTGTTTGGTTTAACACTCAATGCTTTTATATAGGGAGTGTTGTTACTTGAAGGCTTTACAAAGAAATGCGGTGACATGGCTGGAAGCAAAGGACACCTGGCAGGCACTCAGATTTATGCTGCTTGTTGAAAAAGTGCAGTGGCATGTGCTTTTAGTTATGAAGCTGAAACAGCGAGGGTCTGATGCTGGAATCCTAAAGCCAAGTGAAGTTTTGCCACTGGTTTCCACAGCATCTGCAATACTGAAGGAGATCTTTCATTTCACTCTGAAATCCAACTTTTCCAAGTCTGTGTTCTGGGAAATGTGGTGGATTCAACAGCAGCAGTTGAATTGTTCACATGTGGTGTGAACAACTGCAATTTGCAATTTGTTCACATGTAGTGCAAATTGTTCACATGTAGTGCAAATTGTTCACATGTAGTACAAATCACCTATGTTGAAGTGGCAACATTAATCAATCCTTCAAGCATGGCTTTGCCCCAGAGTAGTGCCAGGCTCTGGGTTAAAAGCCCGTTGTGAAAACAATTTATGACTTAGAATCGTAGAATGGTCTGAGTTGGAAGGGACTTCCGAAGGTCATCTACTTCAACCCCTTCTTCAGTCAGCAGGGACATCCTTAACTACATCAGGTCACCCACAGCCCTCTCCAGCCTCACCCTCAATATCTTTGGGCCACAACCACCTCCCTGGGCAACCTCTTCCAGTGCTCAACCAACCACTCTCATTGTAAAGAACTTTTTCTTAACATCCAATCTCAATCCGCCCTGCTCTACTTTGAAGCCATTGCCCTCATCCTGTCCCTGCAGCCCTTTGCAAACAGTCTCTCTGCAGCTTTCTTGTAGCCCACTTCAGGCACTGGCAGGTTGCTATTAGGTCTCCCTGGAGCCTCCTCTTCTGCAGGCTGCACAACCCCAGCTCCATCAGCCTGGCTTTGTAGCAGAGTTGCTCCAACCCCTGAGCATTTTCATGGCCCTTCTCTGGCCCTGCTCCATCAGCTCCATGTCCTTCCTGCATTGAGGGCTCCAGAGTTGGATGCAGCAGTGCAGGTGAGGTCTCAGCAGAGCAGAGCAAAGTGTCAGAATCCCCTCTCTGGCTCTGCTGGCAATGCTGCTTTGGCTGCAGCCCAGGCTGTGTTTTGCCTTCTGGGCTGCAAGCTCACACTGCCTGCACATTTCTAATGTACCACTATTTTCATAAAGTTGTAACAAAGTGGAAGTCAAAGCACTGCTTAAACTGATTTATATAAATGAATTTACTGTAAAGAATAATTGATGTTATTTGGTTTCCTATGGAATTATGATTTTAATGAACAGTTTCCAGAGAGGTAGAACTTGTACATTCTTGCTTGTGCATTTGTGCCACGCTGTAACTATAGCTTCATTCCTTAACTTCCAGCCAGCTGAGTTGGTCTGGTGAATTCCTCTGTGTGTGTGTAACTTCCAACCTACCACAGAAAGGCAAATGCTAGTGCCAGGTTAGGGCTGTGAAGTTGAGAACCCAGATTAAGAAACACCAGGTTAAGGGTTGTCTGTGCATCCTTGATTACTCCTCCTTTGAAATCAATACTGAGCTGTATCTCATCATTCTTTTTTTTTTTTTTCCCATGAGCAATACCTTGCTCAGGATGCTGAATGGACAACATCTGCCCAACTGGTAGCTGTGGCGTGTTTCATTTTCTCTGAATCCTGCTCCCCCACCTCCCTGATAATGCAACTGTGCTATGAAACACAACATGGTGGGTTTGGGGCCCAGGTTCCCTTAAGAATACCACAGGGCTGAGTTCACAGGGCCAGGAGGGGTTGGGAAGGACGTGAAGGGGCTGTTGGGAGCAGCTGGTGTGGAGCAGGGCCAAGGCTGGTTCTGTGTGGGTCACCCTGAGCAAGTCGTGGCTGGAGTGGAAAAGGGAGGGGAGCATGAAAGCAATAAAAAAAACCCCAAACTTCTTCCTAAGGAGAGGAACAATTGTTTCAAGTGAAAAAAGCAAGACCAAGGAACACAAAGTGTGTGTGGCTTTTGAGGGTCTATTCATCTAGAATAATCTAGAATCTATTCCTAGATGTATCAAGGAATTTTACCCCAGCGTGAAAGAGAGATCATAAGCAGATGTGGGTTTGTCTCTAGAACGAAGTCTTCCCTCTGGGGAAGGGAGAGGACTGGGTTGATCCTCACAGCCAATAAAACTGCCTAGGGTGGGGAATCACAGAATGTGAGGGGCTGGAAGGGACCTCCAAAGCTCATCCAGTCCAACCCCCCTGCCAGAACAGCATCACCCAAAGCATTCACACAGGAATGCATCCAGGTAGCTCTGGAATATCTCCATAGGGGGAGATGCCACAGCCCCCCTGGGCAGCTCGTCCCAGGGTTCAGTCACCCTTGCAGGGAAAAAAAATCTTCCTTGTGTTTAAATGAAATTTCCTATGCCTCAGCTTCCACCTGTTGCCCCTTATCCTGGCATCAGACATCACTCAGCAGAGCCTGGCTCCAGCCTCTTGGCACTCACATTTACATCTTTATAAACATTGATGAGGTCACCTCTCAATCTCCTCTTCTCCAAACTAAAGAGCCCCAGTCTTCAGCCAGAGACTGTTTTACTGCCTTTGTGAGTAAAATTTAGTTCTGTCTGTTCATTAAAAAACTAAGAGACACAGAGGTATGGTTTATAGAAGCAGTTGTCTCTGTGTGGCACTGCCGTGACCGTTGCCTGCAGCAGCTCCACATTACGCTGTGGAAGGATGAGGCTTTGCATGGGACATTGGTGTGTGCTCACCCACTGCCAGCTCCTGGCTTCCTGCTCAGATGGTTGCTTTTTACACTTCCCAAGCATATCATAGAATGGTTTAGGTTGGAAGGGACCTCAAAACTCAGCCAGTTCCAAACCCCCTGCCACAGACAGAGACACCTCCCACTAGAAAAGATTGCTCAAGGTCTTATCCAACCTGCCCTTGAACACCTCCAGGGAGGTTGTGGAGCACAGAATCACAGAATGTGATCTTTGATCCCTAGAAGGGAGAGCTCAGAAGATGTTTGGGATCTAAATTGTGCCTGTGAATGTTCTGTTTCTAGTGACCTCTGTGCTGGGTAGAGTCTAACTCCTTGCCTACTTCTCTTCTAACATCTGTGTAAAGCCTCTTGCTTCACCTGCTTGACTCCTCAAACTTTCAGCCAGGTGTTGCAGAGCTCTCTTCTGGCCTGTGGTACCTTCCAGCCCCACCAGATCCTCTCAGCTGCATGGGGACATCATAAATTGCAGTATTTGTAAGGTGTTTAAATGTTGATAGCCATTTTTTTGCTGGTGTGTTGCTCACCTGAGGTTCAAATAGAATAGAATAGAATGGTTTAGGTTGGAAGTGGCCTCAAAGATCATCCAGTTCCAACCCCCTGCCATAGGCAGGGACACCTCCCACTAGAACAGGTCACTCAAGGCCTCATCCAGCCTGGCCTTGAAATCCAGGGTGCTGCTCAGCCTCTAGTTGTGCAATGTCTGATGCTTCCTCAGTTTCTTTTTCACCAACACCACAGATTCATTTTTAGGTTGGACTTGATCTTGTGGGTGTGAAGTGAAGGAAGCCAAGATCTTTTTGGTGGTCAGCACCAATAAGCCAAGGAGTAACAGATACAAACTGGAACAGAGAAGATTTCAGCTCAACATGAGCAGAAACGTTCTTTAGAGTGAGGGTGACAGAGCCCTGGAACAGGTTGCCCAGAGAGGATTGTGGAGTCTCCTTCTCTAGAGACTTTCAAATCCTTCCTGGATGCATTCCTGTGCAAAATACCCTGGGTGGTGCTGCCTTGGCAGGGAAATCGGACTGGAAGATCTCTGGAGGTCCCTTCCAACCTCTAATGTTCTGTGATTCTGTGATCTTGAAGGTCTTTTCCAGTGTGGTTAATTTTGTGATTCTGTGGTCCATAGCATCACCAAAGAGCAACTGAAACAAAGTTGTAGAGAGAAGTGTGTGTGTGTACAAATGGCAACAGCAGAACTGGGAAAGAGATCTGCTTTATCCAGGCTGTGTGATCCAGCTGTGGGTCATGTTTGCAGTTAGGATTTCTCTGCTGTTGCTAGCATCATTCCTTTTCCCCCAGAGAATATACTGAAGTGTGGCAAGATTTTCACTGAAAATGTAGAAACATTTTCCAAATTCCAATAAGAAATGAAATAATAGGAACTGGTCCAGAGGAGGCCACCAAGATGCTGAGAGGGCTGCAGCAGCTCTGCTATGAGGACAGGCTGAGAGAGTTGGGGCTCTGCAGCCTGGAAAAGAGAAGGTTTCCAGGAGAGCTTGGAGTAGACTTCCAGTATCTGAAGGGGGCTACAGGAAGGCTGGGGAGGAACTATTGACAAGGTTTTGCAGTGACAGGACAAGGTGCAATGGGTTTGAACTGGCAGAGGGGAGACTGAAACTTCATCCAACCTGACCTTGAACCCCTCCAGGGAGGGAGCAGCCACAACCTCCCTGGGCAACCTGTGCCAGTGTCTCACCACCCTCACTGCAAACAACTTCCTCCTAACATCCAGTCTAAATTTCCCCTCTGCCACTTCAAACCCATTGCCCCTTGTCCTGGCATTGCAAGACCTTGTCAATAGTCCCTCCCCAGCCTTCCTGGAGCCCCCTTCAGATACTGGAAGTCTACTCCAAGATCTCCTGGAAACCTTCTCTTCTCCAGGCTGCAGAACCCCAACTCTCTCAGCCTGTCCTCACAGCACAGCTGCTGCAGCCCTCTCAGCATCTTGGTGACATCCTCTGGACCAGCTCCAACACTTCCATGTCCTTCCTGTGTTGGGGTACTGTGCTCCAGTACAGTACACAGGACTCCAGATGGGGTCTGAGGAGAGCAGAGCAAAGGGGCACAATCCCCTTCCTTGCCCTGCTGTCCACATTGCTCCTGCTGGGGCCCAGGACTCACTTGGCATCCCTTGGCTCAGGGAGTTCCTCAAAACCTCTTTTTTTGCCCCAAAAGGCAGCATAGGTATCCCCCTGCCAGCCCTCTGAAGCCTCTGCAACCACAGACTTCTTAGCAGCTCTCCTGGCTGCTATGTGCTGTTTGGTGACTTGTAAATGAACGGCTCTGAGCTTGGCATTTCAGTGAGGTTGCACCATCCACAGACAAATGGCATTATCACAGATTACAGCATCTTAGGGGCTGGAAAGGACCTCACAAGATCATCCAATCCAACCCCCCAGCAGAGCAGGACCCCTTTATTATTTTTTTTCATTGTTTCATTTTTTTTTAAATCCCACTTCTCTCCCATCTCCCTCTCTATTTCCTCTTTCCCCTATCTTCTTCCTTTCCTCTCCACCTCCTTCCTTTTCCCCCATCTTCCTCTTTACATCTTCCTCTTTACATAGAATCATAGAATCATAGAATCATAGAATGGTAAGGTTGGAAGGGACCTCAAGGATCATCTAGTTCCAACCCCCTGCCATAGGCAGGGACACCTCCCACTAGTACAGGTTACTCAAGGCCTCATCCAATCTGGCCTTGAACACATCCAGGGAGGGAGCATCCACAACCTCCCTGGGCAACCTGTTCCAGTGCCTCACCACCCTCACTGTAAAGAACTTCCTCCTAACATCTAGTCTAAATCTCCCCTCTGCCAGTTTAAGCCCATTGCCCCTTGTCCTGTCATTGCAGGACCTTGTAAATAATCCTTCCCCAGCCTTCCTGTAGGCCCCCTTCAGATACTGGAAGGCTACTATCAGGTCCCCTCGAAGCCTTCTCTTCTCCAGGCTGAAGAGCCCCAACTCCCTCAGCCTGTCCTCATAGGAGAGCTG
>VWZE01005604.1:999688-1049106 GCA_013396675.1 Eubucco bourcierii | reverse complement strand
TGAGAGAGTCATTGCCTGCTGGAATGGGCTGCCCAGGGAGGTGGTGGAGTCAGCGTCCCTGGAGGTGTTCAAGGCAGGTTTGGACGTGGCACTTGGTGCCATGGTCTGGTCTGGAGGGCTGTGGGAATGGTTTGGACTTGATGAGCTTTGAGGTCTCTTCCAACCCTGGTGATACTCTGATACTTCAGCAACATGCTGCTGGTTGGTGGCAGTATCGAAGAAATCAACAATTTCAGGATCACAGAGTCACAGAATGTCAGGGGCTGGAAGGGACCTCAAAAGCACATCTAGTCCAACTCCCCTGCCAGAGTAGGATCACCTAGACCAGATCACACAGGAACACATCCAGGTAGATTTTGAGTATCTCCAAAGAGGGAGACTCCACAACCCCCCTGGGCAGCCTGTTCCAGTCTTCTGTCACCCTCAGAGGGAAAAAAATTCCTTCTCGTGTTTACATGAAACTTCTTATGCCTCAAAGGATCCTTTGATCCTTTTGAGTTCACTCCTCTGCTCCTTTTCCTGTCAGAGCCTTTCCGTTCTGTTTTCATGCCCTTCATAGATATGTGCCCCAGTTTTCCAGCACAGCCATGCACCAGGCAAGCTGTCCTGCAGCTCCCACACTCCTGCTTCAGCCACCCCTTGGCTCCATCCCTTCCTGCCAGAGGATCCCTGGCACTCGGAGCAGAAGAGAGCAGTGAGGAGCTGCTGCAAAAACCATGAAATGCAATTCACATGATCACAGGGTGGTAGAAAAGGTTGGAAGAGACCTCTGGAGATTGAGTTCAATCCTCCTGCCAAGGCAGGTCCACCTAGAGGTGGTCACACAGGAACACATCCAAGTGGGGTTCAAACATCTCCAAGAGATGGAGATTCCACCACTTCTTTGGGCAACCTGTTCCAAGGCTCCATTAATTTTTAAAGAACCTCTTCCTCATGTTTAAATGGAACTTCTCATGTTTAAGTTTGTTCCTGTTACCCCTTATCCTGTCACTGGGCACCACTGAAAAAAAACTTGGTCCCCACCCTCCTGACACTCACCCTTGAAGTATTGATCAGCACTGCTGAGCTCCCTCCTCAGACTGCTCTTTTCCAGACTAAAATCACCCGGTTCTCCCAGTCACAGAGATGTTCCAGGTTCCTCAGCACTTCTGTAACCCTTTGCTGTACCCTCTTCAGCAGGTCCCTCCTTCTTGAACCAAGGAGCACAGAATTGGACATGACACTCCAGATGGCCTCAGCAGGGCAGAAGTGGAAGAAAGCCTCCTTCAATCCACTGGCCACACTCTTCTTCATGCACCCCAGGATGCCATTTGCCTTCTTGGCCACAAGGGCACATTGCTGGCTCATGGTCATCCTGTTGTCTTCCAGGACTCCCAGGTCCTTTTCCCCAGAGCTGCTACCCAACAGATCAGCCTCCAACCTGTACTGTTCTGTGGGGTTGCTCTTCCCCAGGTGCAGGACCTTGCACTTGCCACTACACTCCAGCTCCTCAGTGTCCTTCTTAAAGTGAGGGGCCCAAAACTAAACCCAGGACTCAAGGTGTGAAAGATAGGCAACTTATGGCCCTTGCCCAGGGAGGTCCAGAGGAAGGCCATCAAGATGATCCAAGGGCTGGTGCACCTCTGCTATTAGGACAGGCTGAAGGAGCTGGGGTTGCTCAGCCTGGAGAAGACTTCAGAGAGACCTTCAAGCTGCCTTCCAAGAGTTGAGAGGAACCTACAGGAAGGCTTAAGAGGGACTTCTCATAAAGGTGTCTAGAGACAGGACAAGGTGGAATGGCTTGAAGCTGAGGGAGAGGAGAGTTAGACTGGAGCCGAGGAAGAACTTCTTCGGTACAAAGGTGGTGAGACTCCAGAGTAGGTTCCCCAAAGAGGTCTTGGATCACCTCCCTGAAAATGTCCAAGGTCACACTGGATGAGACCTTGAGCAACCAAGTCTAGCTGAAAGGTGTCCCTGCCCATGGCAGGGGAGTTAGAGTAGATGACCTTTAAGGTCCCTTCCAACTTCAACTATTCTATGATTACTTGTGACTTGATTCCATAAAATCCCCACCAGTTTTCTTTCTCCATGACAACTGCAGAACTCTGTCCTTCCACAATCATGACCAAAGAGCCTGTTCTTTTTCACAGCCCCTGCTCTGCAGCACACTCACTTCACCTGGTTCCTCTGCAGGGTTAATTACCTTGGGCAGATCTTTGTGCTAATGCAGCAGTATTGCTTTGACCACTTGTTCTGGCTTGTTTAGAGCCTCTTGAGTGCATCTCCACAGCACTGCACTGTGCCTCAGGGATGTATACCCAGAGTTGCATTGTTAAAAGCACCTTGAAGTTGTGCACCAGCTCCCTAAGCAAAAGCTGGATGCCTCTATCCATCCTCCAGGCACTTTTCAAACACCTACTCCTAGTTTTGTTTTATCCAAAATAAAGATGATAATAAGAGGTCTTGCTTCAGCAGGGTGAAAATTCTTAGCCAGCAGATGAGGAATTAGAGTGAGGAAAGTCTCAGAGCAGAGTATGCCTAATACACAGCCACTGACTCTCAGAAGTAATTACAAAGACAGCCTGGGATCAAGTTCTGAAGATAATTCATCCAGACCCCTAACACCACATCAATAATGCAGGGTAGGTGTTGGAAAGGACGGAGAAGAAACCATGAAACCTTTGCTAGTGTCCTCCTTGTCATGGAAATCCCTACTCTATAGCTTACTCCAGCAGAAGATCTGAAAGAGAACAAAGGAAGCCAGGGGTTGGATTCCAAAAGCTATTTTATAAATGGGATGGGGGGAATCATAATCTATGCAGAAGAATTAAAAGACAAAAAACCTTGGACCTAAGAAGCACCATGTCAGAGAGTGCTGGAAACTCAGCATGCAGGACAAAAGGTTCCCAAGTTCTTGACATATTCTTTCCTCAAGCATCTGTCACTGGTCTGGAGACCAGTGACAAGTGGTGTCCCACAGGGGTCATGCTGGCACCAGTGCTGTTTGACATCTTTGTCAGTGCCATGGACACAGGAATCAGTGCAGCCTCAGCAAGTGTGCAGCTGGCACCAAGCTGTGTGGCACAGTCACTTGCTAGAGGGCAGGGATCCATCCAGAGGGACCTGCACAGGCTGCAGAGCTGTGCCCAGGCCAACCTCAGGACATTCAACAAGGCCAAGTGTAAGGTCCTGCACCTGGGTAGGCACAATGCCAAGCACAGCTCCAGGCTGGGTGGGGAACGGCTGAGAGCAGCCCTGAGGAACAGGACCTTGGAGTCTGGGGTGATGAAAAGCTCAACATGAGCCTGCAGTGTGAGTGCAGCCCAAACAGCAACTGAGTGCTAGGCTGCATCAAGAGCAGTGTGGGCAGCAGGGCAAGGGAGGGGATTCTGCCACTTTGCTCTGCTCTCCTCAGACCCCATCTGGAGTACTGTGTGCAGTTCTGGAGCCCCCAGCACAGGAAGGACATGGAAGTGTTGGAGCAGGTCCAGAGGAGGCCACCAAGACACCGAGAGGGCTGCAGCAGCTCTGTTGTGAGGACAGGCTGAGAGAGTTGGGGCTCTGCAGCCTGGAGAAGTCTTCCAGGGGACCTGATAGTAGCCTTCCAGGATCTGAAGGAGGCCTACAGGAAGGCTGGGGAGGGACTATTGACAAGGTCTGGACAGGACAAGGGGAATGGTTTTAAAACTGGCAGAGGGGAGATTTAGACTGGATGTTAGGAGGAAGTTCTTTACAGTGAGGGTGGCGAGACACTGGCACAGGTTGCCCAGGGAGGTTGTGGCTGCTCCCTCCCTGGAGGTGTTCAAGGCCAGACTGGATGAGGCCTTGAGTGAGCTGGGCTAGTGGGAGGTGTCCCTGCCTATGGCAGGGGGTTGGAACTGGCTGATCCTTGAGGTCCCTTCCAGCCTTACTATTCTATGATTCTATGGTCAGTGTTACAAGGAGGATAGACACCACACGGAGCTCTGGTGTGGTGTGTTTGTGGTTGCTTCTCTGACCTTTACTTGGTATTTGAGCAGTGGTCACCAAGGAGAGAGGAATCTCAGGTAACACAACCCTCTACAAATCCCTAACACCCAGCTCCTAAAGCTGAGTTTAGTGAAATACAAGAGCTGAGGAACAGGGAATTAGAGGCAGTCTACCCATATGTCAATACACCCATGTGGAAAGGATACCTGGTATGGACAGTCTTGGTAAGAGGACAGAAGAAAGGAAGAAAATTAATGACCTCAGAGGTCCTTTCTGGCCTGGATGATTCTGTGAGAACAGCTAGGAGCAAAACAAGTGAGGAAGTTGATACTCCAGAAGGGAGAGCCACCCTCCAGGAAGGGGGCCTACAGGAAGGCTGGGAAAGGATTATTTAAAAGGTCCTGCAATGACAGGACAAGGGGCAATGGGTTTAAACTGGCAGAGGGGAGATTTAGACTGGATGTCAGGAGGAAGTTCTTTACAGTGAGGGTGGTGAGACACTGGCACAGGTTGCCCAGGCAGGCTGTGGCTGCTCCCTCCCTGGAGGTGTTCAAGGCCAGATTGGAGGAGGCCTTGAGTGAGCTGTGCTAGTGGGAGGTGTCCCTGCCTATGGCAGGGGGTTGGAACTGGCTGATCCTTGAGGTCCTTTCCAACCTCACCATTCTATGATTCTATAAGACCTGGACAGGTTGGACCTTAGGAAGTCCAACAGGGACAAGCGCAGGGTCTTGCATCTGGCAATACATAAGCCAGGAGTGCAGCTCAGATGGGGATTCACCTGGCTAGAGAGCAGTCCTATGGAAAGGGACCCCAGGTCCTGGTGGACAAGAAGCCTAGCATGAGTGAACAGTGAGCTGTAGGGGCAAAGAAAGCCAACAGGATGCTGGGTAGCATTACTAAAGGTATCACCAGCAGTGATAAAGAAGTCATTGTCTCATTCAGTGCTTGTCAGACCACACCTGGAGCAGTGATGGAGTTTTGGTCCCTGCTGTACCAAACAGATGTGGATGGCCTGGAAAATGCCCAAAGAAGTGCCAGGAGACCGATCAGAGGATCAGATGCCCTGGCATGTGAGGAAAGGTTAAGAGACGAGACCTTTTTAATGTGGACCAGCACATAAAGTGTGGCTGCCAGGAGGATGGAGACTCTCATTTGACAAGGAGTCCCATAGAGAAGACAAGGGCTGATGGGGACAAGTTACTGCTGGGGAGATTCCCATTGGACTCCAGAATAAAGTAAACCCCTATGAGAGCAGGCAGACACTGGAATCATCTCCCAAGGGAAGTGGTGGAGTTCCCTACACTGGGCAGCTGTAAGGCTCAGCCTGACAGGGTGCTGGGCCAGCTCAACTACTCTATCACCCAGAAAGGTTGGATCCATTGATGCTTGGGGTCCCTTCTAGCCTGGTTTTCTGTGAGTGACCTACACACAGCCTCTTTTACAGCTGCTGTGGCAGTCAGAGCACTGGTGTGGCTCAACACCAGGGCCCTGGATACAGGTTGCAGCTTCAGTACAGCCCTCAGTTGCAATAAATTATTCAAGTCTGCCTAATAGACATTTTCACAAACTATTTCTCATGGATGTTCTGCATCTGAAGTGCAGCTCCCTTATCTAACCCCTTTGGCACACAGCAATGAGAACCTTGCTCAGGTTCCTCCCTGGCAAGAAAACAAGAGGTAACCTCCGTTCAAGCAGAACACAGCATAAATCTTGCACTGCTGTGCAAAGCCAAGGAGAAAACAGTTGTTTACTTAGCAGCAGACAAATGCTGTGCACAGAACAGAACAGGGCAGAGCCTCAGCTGGCTTGGGTTTGCTTGTTTACAACAATTTACACACACACATATACACAAAATGCCACCAGAAGCTTCCAGTGCAGGCTCTATGAAAAAACACCAGCAGTGATTTTCATTTTCCCTTTATAATGTGAAGCCAACAAACCAAAGCAATTCTTTACAGCTCTAAAGCCAGATATCATTTGCACCATTTACACCTTCTGCACAATTATTTATCTCCTCAACGTAATTTCCCTTCCACTGCTCACAGAAAGAGCATACCACTAGAATTGTGCTTTGTGAAGCATGGGGATGGAGTTCATCAGGGAACAGCATCAGAGGCTCAGCTTCTTTAAATCACGTTCAGGTTTGGGTTCCTCACTACAGTAGAGACATTGAGGCGATGGAGTAGGTCCAGAGAAGGGTCATGAAGCTGGAGAAGAGTCTAGAGAAGGGCAAGGCGGCTGGTGAAGGGTCTAGACAACAGGGCTGGTGAGGAGTAGCTGAGGCAACTAGAGTTGGTTAGCCTGAAGAAAAGGCAGCTGAGGGGAGAGCTCATTGCTGTCTACAACTCTCTGAAAGGAGGCTGGAGCCAGATGGGAGTTGTTGTCTTCTCCCTAGTATCAGGTGATAGGATGAGAGGAAGTGGCCTGAAATTGCACCAGGAGAGGTTCAGGTTGGGTATCAGTAAAAATATCCTTACTGAAAGAGTGGTCAAGCATTGGAACAGATGGAGGTGGTAGAGTCATCTATGATTCTGATTCTTGAACAACTCCAGAGAATAGCAAGGTTGGAAGAGACCTCAAGGATCAACCAGTTCCAACCCCCTGCCATAGGCAGGGACACCTCCCACTAGCACAGCTCACTCAAGGCCTCCTCCAACCTGGCCTTGAACAGCTCCAGGGAGGGAGCAGCCACAACCTCCCTGGGCAACCTGTGCCAGTGTCTCACCACCCTCACTGCAAACAACTTCCTCCTGACATCCACTTTCAACCTCCCCTCTGACACTTCAAACCCATTCCCCTTGTCCTGGCATTCCAAGACCTTGTCAATAATCCCTCCCCAGCCTTCCTGTAGCCCCCTTCAGATCTTGGAAGGCTACTCCAAGGTCTCCTGGAAGCCTTCTCTTCTCCAGGCTGCAGAGCCCAAACTCTCTCAGCCTGTCCTCACAGCAGAGCTGCTGCAGCCCTCTGAACATCTTTGTGTCCTCCTCTGGACCCTCTCCAACACTTCCATGTCCTTCCAGTGCTAGGGGCTCCAGAACTGCACACAGGACTCCAGATGGGGTCTGAGGAGAGCAGAGCAAAGGGAGAGAATCCCCTCCCTTGCCCTGCTGGCCAAGCTTACATGTCTCTCTCAAACCTCCAGTGGTTGAGAAGCCTTTTAGTAAAGAAGTTTCTTCTAATAACCAATCTAAACTTCCTCTCAGGGAGTTGTAGAGAGCAATGAAGTCTCCCTCTTAGCCTCCTCTTCTCCAGAATAAACAAGCCCAGGTCCCTCAGCTGCTCCTCATCAGCCCTGTTCTCCAGGCCCTCCACCAGCTTCACTGCCCTTCTCTGGACACACTCCAGCCCCTCAATGCCTCTCTCATCAGCACTTCCAAGTTCTAAACACTACCCTTTCCCAGAGGACTGCGGATCCACACATCACAAACACACACTTCAACATTTAGAAAGCCAGTAGGACAAACAGCTTCAGTTCTGGAAACAAAGGACACAAGAAAGGACAACAGGTAACAAATCCAGGGCATTCAGAATACAGCTCAGGAATGCTGTTCCTATGGTGAAGGAATGGCAAATGGTAGAGCTTTAGTTTTACAAGAAATTCAGGCAGCACTTAAACACCAAAGCAAAACCAAGGACAGAAAACACAAAGTTCATTGATTTCCTGGCAAACCCTTCTACAGTTCCTCTCCATCATTCCCATGCCCCCAAGTAAGACAAACTGCAATTCATCAGAACCACAGAAGGACCATTTACAGAACAATAAAACAGACTTTAACTCTAAAGAAGCTGTGCATATGAACAAAAAAGCAACCCATATCTCTCATCACCATGGAAAACCTTTTCTGACTGTGTTACTGCTTGGGAGCAGTCCTGAGAGATCCTTCCCATACAGAAATGGAATCAAGGGGGAAGTAGTGAACATGTGGGCCTGCACTCATCCTTCTCTCCATGACATACTAGTGGTAGCAATTTACAGTTAGATCACAGAATCCATCAGGTTGGAAAAGACCTTTGAGATCATCGAGTCCAACCTACTGCCCAACATCATCTAATCAGCTAAGCCATGGCACCAAGTGCCTCATCCAGACTCCTTTTAAGCACCTCCAAGGATGGGCACTCCACCACCTCCCCAGGTAGCCCATTCCAACGTCAATCACTCTCTCTGGCAAGAACTTCCTCCTAACATCCAGCCTGAACCTGCCCCTGGCACAGCCTGAGACTGTGTCCCCTTGTTCTGTCCCTGGATGCCTGGCAGCAGAGCCCAACCCCAACTGGCTACAACTTCCCTCTGGGGAGCTGTAGAGAGCAATGAGTTCTGCCCTGAGCCTCCTCTTCTGTAGGCTGCACAACCCCAGCTCCCTCAGCCTCTCCTCACAGGGCTGTGCTCCAGGCCCCTCACCAGCCTTGCTGCCCTTCTCTGGGCACATTCAGGCATCTCGACGTCTTTCTTAAATGAGAAACTTAATATTTTATTTCATGCACACCACTGGGAATTAGAAGCAATTGCAGATGGAGTTAATTGAATTTGCAAAGGAAAGGAAGACTATGTCTGAGTTTACAACTCAAAAGCATCACAGAATGCCAGGTTGGAACAGACCAGGTCTAACCTTCCCAGGTGATAGTGGAGTTGAAATGAGCTGGTCCAGCAACCTGACAAGCTGAGTCTTACAACTGTCCAGTGTAGGGGAATACACTGCTTCCCTTGGGAGAGTATTCCATCATCTCAGTGCTTCCCATGCTAATGACTGCTATCCTGGTACACACACCCTAGCAAACCAAGCCACAGAACCATTATGAACAGAACAGAGAGTAGTTAGAGCCCATGACCTGCCTAGAGGATAGTCCTTTAGAATTCTAGAATGGTTTGGGTTGGAAGAGACCTTAAATGTCATCTAGTTCCAACTCCCCTGCCATAGACAGGGACACCTGCTACAAGCCCAGGTTGCTCAAGGCCTCAACAAGCTGCCCTCAAACACCTGCAGGGGGAGGCCATCCACAACCTCCCTGGGCAATCCATGCCAGTATCTCACTACCCTCACTGGAAAGAATTTCTTCCAGTCTAAATTTCCCCTCCTCAACCTTCAATCCATTCCCTCTCATCCTGTCACTACAAGCCTTTGCCAGAAGTCCCTCCCCAACTTCTCCCTTTCACCCTTCAGGCTTTGGAAGACTTCTCTAAGGTCTCCCTGGAACCTTCTCTTTCCCAGGCTTAACAGCCCCAACTCACTCAGCCTGCACCCATAGGAAGGTTCTGCTGTCTGCTCATCTTCATGCCCCCCAGATCCTCTCCAACAATTCAATGTTACCTTCTCATGGAGACACTGCAACTGGAAACAGTGCTCCAGGTGGAGTCCACATCCCTGGAGATGTTTAAAAGGAGACTGGATGAGGCACTTAGTGCCATGGCTTAGTTAATTAGAGGGTGTTAGATCATAGGTCACACTTGATGAGCTCAAAAATTTTCTCCAACCTGGTTAATTCTGTGATTCACCAGAGCAGAGAGGCAGAATCCCCTCCCTGTCCTGCTGCTCTCCCTGCTTTCGATACAGCCCAGGATACAGCTGCCTTCTGGGCTTACAGTCAGAGTCTGGACTTCACCATAGCTGTTCTGGAGGCTGTCTGGAAACCCTGCCCAGCTGCTCATTCTACATAGGTCTCTCCAAACAGGGCAACAATTTGGAGAGAACCAGAAAGAACAAGGTAACTCCAAATCTGCTCACCAGGTGGTGGAGTGTTCAACAACCAAACAAGGCATAAAAACAACCCCAAGGTACTCACAGCTGTCACAGCACATGCAGGAAACCATTCAGAGGCACAGAGAAATGAATAGCAGGAAGGCAAAAAACCCCACAGGATGAGCAGATAAGGTTTTATTTGCTACTGCTTTGGCATCTTGACACATACTGAAGTTATCTGAACTGCTACCCTGCTTGAATTTAAGGCAGGAATTTCAAGGCAGCTTCTTCCAACTGAAATTGTAAATAGTTTAAATGGGTCAAATGTAAGATTTCCTCATCAGCTCAGGTCAGTGAAAGAACCTAAACCAATGCAACCACAGTGATATGTTGGTTGGAAAAGACCTTTAAGATAATCAAACCCAACCATTCCCCAACTCTACCAAGGCTGGGGCTATATCATGTCCCTGAGCACCACATCTCTGCCTCCCTGAAACATCTCCAGGGATGGGAATTCAGCCACCTCCTGGAGTAGCCTGCACCAGCAGCTGAGAACCCTTTCACTCAGGGGGTTTCTTGTAATCTCCAATTTAAACCTTCCCTGGGGCAACTTGAGGCCATTTTCTCTCAATTCCATCACTCACTACTAGGGAGAAGAGCTCAACTCCCAGCTGTCTCCAACCTCCTTCAGGCAGTTGTAGAAGGCAATGGAGATCTCTCCTCAGCCTTCTTTTCTCCAGGCTAACCAACACCAGCTCCCTCAGCTGCTCCTCACCAGCCCTGTTCTCCAGACCCTTCACCACCTTTGCTGCCCTTCTCTGGCCACACTCCAGCTTGTCCATATCCTTCTTAAGGTGAGAGGCCCAAAACTGAGCCCAGGACTCAAGGTGTGGTCTCACCAGTACCCAGCACAAGATGACAATCTCTGCCCTGGTCCTGCTGGTCACAGTGTTCCTGATCCAGACCAGGATGCTGATGGCCTTCTTGGCCACCTGGGTGCACAGTGGCTCATCTTCAGCTGCTGCTGCTGAACACCCCCAGGTCTTTCTCTGCTCAACAGCTTTCCCTCCCCTACCCTAAGCCTGGAGCATTCAATGGATTGTTGTTACTCAGATGCAAGTCTCAACACTTGGCTTAATTGAATCACATACAACTGGCTGCAGCCCATCAATCCAGCCTGCCCAGGCTCCCCTGCAGAGCCTTCCTCAAACAGATCAATGCTCCCATCCAGCTTAGCATCATCTGCAACCTTACTGAGGGTGCACTCAATCCCTTCACCCATAGCATTGATAGAGTTAAACAGAATTTGCCCCAGCACTGAGCCCTGGGGAACAGCACTCGTGACCAGCCATCAACTGCATTTAACTCCACTCCCCAGCACTCTTTGGGCCCTAGCTCCTAGCTGCCACTCCTGTTTTCATTCATGGACAAAGCCTGCAGATGTATTTCATAAAATGGTAAGGTTGGAAGGGACCTCAAGGATCAGCCAGTTCCAACCCCCTGCCATAGGCAGGGACACCTCCCACTAGCACAGATCACTCAAGGCCTCCTCCAACCTGGCCTTGAACACCTCCAGGGAGGGAGCAGCCACAACCTCCCTGGGCAACCTGTGCCAGTGTCTCACCACCCTCACTGCAAACAACTTCCTCCTAACATCCAGTCTAAGTCTCCCCTCTGCCAGTTCAAACCCACTGCCCCTTGTCCTGGCATTCCCAGACCTTGTCAATAGTCCCTCCCCAGCCTTCCTGGAGCCCCCTTCAGATCCTGGAAGGCTACTCTAAGGTCTCCTGGAAGCCTTCTCTTCTGCAGGCTGCAGAGCCCCAACTCTCTCAGCCTGTCCCTCACAGCAGAGCTGCTGCAACCCTCTCAGCATCTTGGTGGCCTCCTCTGCACTGGCTCCAACACTTCCATGTCCTTCCTGTGCTGGGGGCTCCAGAACTGCACACAGGACTCTAGATGGGGTCTGAGGAGAGTAGAGCAAAGGGGCACAATCCCCTCCCTTGCCCTGCTGCCCACACTGCTCTTGCTGCAGCCCAGCACACAGTTGCTGTCTGGGCTGCACTCACACTGCAGGCTCATGTTGAGTTTTTCATCAACCCAGAATGAATCAACATTTCTTGGGGTATGGGGAAGGTCTTTACCAGAAATGGCATCAAATCTTATTCTTATTTAAAATTCTATGGACACATCTGCCCAGGGAACCAAACTGACTTCAAGTGTGAGTTTAAAATGCATTAGTTAAAACATATTAAACCCCCATGTGGACATCTTCATTCATAAGTCAAATGGCCTAGTTTCATCTGATTTAATTAATATGTTACAAATTCACCCCTTGTTAATTAAACTTCGTTTTCCTGAGCAGGTCCATGGAGTCATTCTCTGAAGGGCTGTGAAACACAAGCCCTGCAAGCTTCTCTCCCCAGCTATGCACCAGGTTTTGTGTGAGCCAAGATCAGCAGGAGGGGACAGGATTGTGCCCGCATTTGGAGCATCAGCCTGACAACAGGAGAGCTGGAAGCAGGAGAGGACTGGGAGAGTTTCAGACTCAGTGTGCAAGTCTGGACAAGGGTACAAATCTGCTGTAGAGCATCTGCTGTCATAAGGTGCCTGGCACAGGCACAACTGCTACCAGCATGGAAAGCTGCATTACCTGAATCACAGAACTGTTTTGGTTAGAAGAGACCTCTAAGATATCACATCCAATGGTCAAGAAGACTAATCTAAAGATGTTAGGAACAAGAATAAGTTCTTCACCATGAGGGTAGTGGAACACTGTGACAGGTTGCCCAGGGAGGTGGTTGAGGCCCCGTGCTTTGAGATCACAGGATGTTAGGGCCTGGAAGGTACCTCTGGAGATCTTCCAGAGCACGACCATAAAACATAGTTCAGGTCACACAGGAACACATCCAGACAGGGCTGCAAAGGCTCCAGAGAAGGAGACTCCACAACCTCTCTGGGCAGCCTGTGCCAGGGCCCTGGGATCCTTACAGTCAAGAAGTTCTTCCACTCCACATGTAGAGCTGGAACTTCCTGTGCTGTAGTTCCCATCCATCGTCCCTTGGATATTCAAGAGCTATTCAAGGTGAGGCTCGACAGGGTTCTGGGCAGCCTGATCAAGTTGAGGATGTCCCTGTTGGCTGCAGAGATGTTTGGACCTTTGCAGGTCCCATCCAGCTCAGACCATTCTCTGATTCTATGAAGTATTTTATCTCACACATACTTCCTACAAGATTCCAATTTATTATGCTCTTCTCAGCTGCATTTTTTAATTGTAGAATCATAGGATGGCAAGGTTGGAAAGGACCTCAAGGATCGTCTAGTTCCAACACCCTGCCATAGGCAGGGACACCTCCCACTAGTACAGGTCAATTGAGGCCTCCTCCAACCTGGCCTTGAACACCTCCAGGGAGGAGCAAACACAACCTCATTGTTTCATTTTAATTGTTCCAGGGGCAAGAAATTTAGTTCAGCATGCACAAAGCACAACACTGCAAATAAAAATAGAATATAAATGTTAGTCCTAAGCATCAATGATTCTATCTTCTAGAGCTCTTAAAGCACAGGTACTACTCACATCAGCTCAAAGAGAGCAGGCAAAAGGGCAGCATGATAACATACACAAAAACAATCCTTCTATTTTTTACTTACTCATCTGCTGTACTGCAACTTTAGTGTCATGGGCAAAAAAGGGACCTTTCAATCCTTGTTTTCCTGTTGCATCTTCACTAAGGCTTCCTTTAAGAACTCAAATGACTCAGAAAACACAGAAAGTAAGCAAAAATTATCCCCTCCTTAGACAAATACAGCATCCCTGCTTTGCCTCCCAACCACCTTCACACCTTCCTTACTGCTGCTGCTTGGTTTTATCCATGAAGGTTACAAACAACCGGAGCAGGGTTTGGGTTTTACCTGTGAAGTTCCCGGCACACTGTGGGTGTTCCATAAAGAAAAGATAGTGATGACCAAGTAAGCTAAGCTGAAATCCTTTTCCACACATTAGGATGGTAAAAAGAGGATCTTTGTGTCCTCCCTTTGCTCAGCTGCAAACAGCTCTTATCTGCAGTGACACTAATTCACCCCTCTGATGTTTGTCCTATGGTCTGTGTGAAAGAGTTGGTAGTTTCTCTTCCTACTGGGCAGGTATCCAAGCTGTAAAGCTACTGTTCACTTGTGGCTAATTGATACCCTTGGTAGTCCATTAGGGGAACTATGGGATGAATAAGCACTTCTCACTGGTAAAAATATGCTCGGGACATGGTAAAAAGATTGTGGCTCACTGGCAAAAGAGCATGAGAAAGGCTCCGCTGCTCCTCATGCTCCATCCATTCAGAAGATAAATAGAGGCCTTCATTCTTCAGATCTGTCACTGGCATCTTTCATAGAAATAAATTAGCATTTAAGAAAAAGCTACAGGAAAATGAGTTCTTCTTGCCAGCCACAAAACCCAATTCTCACACATAAACATAACAAAGGACAATCACTCCATAAAATATTCACTGAACAATCATGTTTTATTCATATGCTGAATCATGCTCAATTTCTCTGACCCTTTGTGCCCAGTTTTTTCTGGATGTCACCAACTGTTTTATAACTTTCTGGGATTTCTTTTTTTTTTTCTCATTCTTTCCAGCTTCATGTTAAATGCTGAGAAATTATCTGAGTTTGTAGTTTATAAATCACCACAAAAATCATCCTAGTAGAAATCCAAGAGGGGAAGCAATGCTCAAGCTTCTCCAGTCCCTCCCAACAGCTAATCATGAAAGCTTTGCTAATTGTTAAATAATCCTCTAGTTTGATTTTTGGCTTCTTTGGCATCATGTATTGTTAAATTACATTAACTCACTGAATAAGCATCTCAGCAGAGACACTTAATTTGCTTTGTAACTGATTCCAACAAGAAAAACACCATTTGAATTTACAGCCTCTAACAATCTGAAAAATTAATGCTCACTGCTAAACAGCTGGAAATAGCAACACTGAAGCTGTGCCAAACACCCAGAGACAACTCAAGCATTTCAGCTGCAGCTATTACACTCCATACAGGGGTAGCACATCCCTTTTACACTGTCATGCTATGCCACCAAACAGCTACACCAAGCACAATCTGCCCTGAAGGCAGCACTCTTCCCCCTCCATTTGTTTCTCAGATAATTTCTGGTTAGATGTGCAATGCCAGAATCTTGCACCTTTTTCCCAGGCAAAGCCAGCAGCCAGTCTGGCCCATGCACCCAGTCACCGTGCCAAGGTGCTGATGTTAGCTCCTGTGTGCAAATCCTCATCCTCTCCTGCCATCAGTTGCAAATGAGAGTAGCTGGAAGATGCTCAAGTGCAGCTTGGTGCAGTAAGAGTCTTAAAAACTCTTAGTGATGCTCCCAGACAGTATCAAGCCACAAATTACAGCAGTGACCATAAATCACAGTCATGCAGCAAGCAGTTGACACAAGTTTCCCAACAATTCAGCTAATTCTAATTACAGGCAGAATGACTTCTAAAAGAGAAGTACAGAAATAAGAGTTCTGAGTGTGGCAGACAACAGCTTTGAACTCTCCCAGCTTAAGTATTCAAATTTAGTTTGGAAAAAAAAACCCACACACACACAAACAACTCTCTTCATCTATTAAAAAGGAAAGAAAGGAAGAAAAGCAGAAACAAAAGGAACTCAGTTTTCATCTCAATAAGAGTGGCTTTGAAACTTTTACAAACGCTGTGCCCCTACTGCAATAATACCTCCCTTTGTCCCAGCTGCTGGGCACCCAGCAGGAGCAAGCAGCTTTTCAGCTTTTCTCAGAGCAGGTCAGTGAGAGACACACACAGATTTTTCCAGACCTTTACCATTCAAAGTAGCTCAGCAATTGCCAAGGCTTTCCAAGAACTTCCAGCTCAGGTATAGTCTATGTAACCCTTCAAGGCAAACAGCACATCCAAACCTGGAGTTAAGCAGTCACCAGGCTGTGTTTCTTTGCTTTGCCTTCTTCCCAAAACGTGATCACCTCAGGCTGGGATAATGGGGCGGGGGAAGAACACACTACTCCAGGTTTTAAAGTCAACTCAAAATCACTCTTAGAATGAGCCCACTAAGAATCAACTGTAGAATCACAGAATCATTCTGCCTAGAAAACATCTTTAAGATTGACTCCACTCATCATCTAACTATACAGGGGTTCATAGAACCACAAAACAGCTGGAGTTGAAAGGCACCTTCAAGATCATCCGCCCTTCAACCATCCCACCTTCAACCACCCTGCCATGGGACACCTTCCACTGCACCAAGTTGCTCAAGGCCTCATCCAGCCTGGTCTTACACCTCCAGGGAGGAAGCAGCCCCAGTTTCTCTGGGCAACCCATTCCAGGGTCTGACTGCCCTCATAGGAAGGAATTTCTTCTTACTGTTTAACCTAAGTCTACTCTGTTCTAGTGTAAAACTATTGCCCCTTGTCCTATTGCCATGCCCTTATAAAAAGTCCTCCTCCACTTTTCCTGGAGCCCCCTTCAGATATTGGCAGGCTGCTCTTAGGTATCACCCCAGAGCCTTCAGCTCCCTCAGTCTGTCCTCTTCATGGAGGTACTCAGCCCTCTAGACCTCTCCAACAGATTCATATCCTTCTTGACTTGGGCTCTCCAGAGCCGGGCATGGGATTTCAGGTGGAGTCTCACAAGCACAGAGTAGAGAGGCAGAATCACCTCCCTTTGCTTGTTGGCCACACATCTCTTGATGTTGCTCAAGAGGCTATCAGCTTTTTGAGCTGCCAGCTCCCATCAAGTGCCTCACCAACCAGCTCCCCCAGGTCCTTCTCTGCAGGCCTGCTCTCAAACCACTTGTCACTCAGTCTGTATTTGTGCTTGGGATCAGCCCAACTGAGGTGCAGGACCTTGCACTTGGCCTTCTTGAGCTTCATAACATTGCCATGTGCCTATCTCTCCAGGCTGCCCAGGTGCCTCTGGGCATCCGTTCCCTCCAGCACGTCAGCTGGGCCACACAGCTTAGTGTCACCTGCAAACCTGCTGAGGGTGCCTTGCTCCCAGTGTCCATGTCACCCAAGATGTCAGTGAAAAGGCCCCTCTGCACTGTATATAGAGGTCTAGTTCTCAGATATGCCCAAGATACTGCAGATAGACCTGTGCTTGTTCCCATGGAACACAGGGAATTAATTCCTTTCTCTACCACCTTTATAACAGTTGATGATACAAAACTGCAAGACTCCAGATGTCTTGGTTTATTTAAGTCACTGCTGGAAAATTCTCATTCCCTCCTAGGTGAGTTTTTTTTCCCTTAGGTAGAAAGAGGTCTCAGAGATCATCTACTCCAGCCTCCCTGTCGTGGGCAAGGACATCTCTCAACTAGATTTGGTTGTTCAGGGCCACATGCAACCTGGCCTTGACCATCTCTAGCAAGGTGTTCACATCCACAACCACCCTGGGCAACCTATTCCAGAGTCTCACCAACCTCATACTGAAAAACTTCTTCCTCAACTCCAGTCTAACCCTGCTCTGCCTCAGCTTCAAACCATTTCTCCTTGTCCTGTCTCTGGACACCCTTATGAAAAGTCTCTCTGCAGCCTTCCTGCAGGATCCCTTCAGGCACTGGCATGTAGCTCTAAGGTTCTCTGGGAGTCTTCTCATAGCAGAGGTACTGCAGCCCTTGCATGATCTTTGAGGCCTCCTCTGGCCTCACTCCAGCAGCTCTGTACCCTTCCTATGCTCAGGACAGAAGCACTGGAGGCAGGATTGGAGGTCAGGTCTGAGCAGAGCCAAGCGGCACAATCTACTCTCTTGCCTTCTGCCCACACTGCTCTGGTTGCAGCCAGCACACAGTTGCCTGCTGGGTTGCATGAGAGCACTGCTGGATCTTGGGGAGCTGCTCAGCAACCAACACCCCCAAGGCTTTTTACTTCAGAGCTACTCTCAACCCACTCCACATCCAGCCTGGGTTTGTGCCTGGGACTGGCCTGACCCAGATGCACTTGGAATTGCTGAAGCTCAATGCAGCCAACAACAGGTCCCACATTTTACACAGCCTTACACACAGAATGAGCTCTGCAGGACTTTGTCTTAATATGAATCTGTTTTCCACCACTGCCCAGTTCTGGTAGAAGTACTGGTATGGTATTTCAGTTATTCTAAGATCATAGAATCATAGAATAATAAGGCTGGAAGGGACCTCAAGGATCATCTAGTTCCAACTCCCTCCCACAGGCAGGGACACCTCCCACTAGTACAGGTTACTCAAGGTCTCATCCAATCTGGCCTTGAATACCTCCAGGGAGGGAGCAGCCATGACCATCCTGGGCAACCCGTTCCAGTGTCTCACCACCCTCACCGTAAAGAGCTTCCTCCTAACATCCAGTCTTGTCCTGTCATTGCAAGACCTTGTAAATAGTCCCTCCCCAGCCTTCCTGTAGGCCCCCTTCAGATACTGGAAGGTTACTATCAGGTTGTCTCGAAGCCTTCTCCTCTCCAGGCTGAAGAGCCCCAACTCTCTCAGCCTGTCCTCCTAGGAGAGCTGCTGCAGCCCTCTGATGGACAGCTGGACAGCTGAAGGAGCCAGGGGAATGATGCAGATGTACAGGAGTTTGTACAGTGACAGCTAAAGCTTCGCCCCAGCCCCTGTTTGAGCATGACAAGATGAGAAATGGATCAGGCATACCCCACGTAGGGCTGTGAACATAAACCTACTACAGTGTGTGGGAGAAAATAGTTCACTGCAAGGAAAATGTGACAGTGGAAATTTCCATTCCTTGCATACTTGAAAGATGAACTTGGCTCTTAGACATGGAAGTATTTGAAACTGGGAAACCAATCCAGTCAGTGTACCTGGAGCAATAGAAACAGAAGTGAAATCAGCAATTCCTATAGCAAACTCCAGGTTTGGGAACTTCCAGCAGTGCTCATCTCCCAGTCACCACACAGACAGATGAGTGGCTAAGTAAATGTGTGTTTACAGCTTCACAGATTGTATTGGGTTGGAAGGGACCCTCCAAGGGCATCTTGCCCAACCCCTCTGCACTCAGCTGGGACACCTCCAACTAGATCATGCTCCCCAGGGCCACATCAAGTCTGATCTTCAATGCCTCCAGGCCTGGGGCCTCAACCACATCCCTGAGCAATCTCTTCCAGAGTTTCTCCACTCTCACTGTAAAGAGCTTCTTCCTAACATCCAACCTACATCTGCCCTGCTCCAGTTTCAAACCATCACTCCTCATCCTATCCTCACAGGCCCTTCTGAACAGTCCCTCCCCAGTCTTCCTGTTGGTACTCTTCAGATATTGAAATGTAGCTATTATGTCTCCCCAGAACCTTCTCTTCTCCAAGCTGAACAACCCAAACTGTCTCAACCTGTCCTTGTAGGAGAGGTGCTCAAGCCCCTCTGGTCATCTTTGTGTCTCTCATGTTGAGTGTCCCACATCTGGACACTGTAGTCTAGGTGAGGTCTCACTCACTTGGCAGAGAAGCACAGAGAGAGACAGAATCACCTCTCTCAATCTCCTGGCCATGATTCTTTTGAAGCAGGGTGGATATGCTCAACACAGATCAAAACAACTATTCTCACACACACTGCAGTCTGACTCCATTCCTGGCTGACGTGTCACCTCTTTTAAAGCCATCTCTAGTTTCAGCTGCCTTGACTCAGATACATGCATCTTGGCTTAAGCCTTAAAAGGGATGGATGACCCTTCCCATTTCCAGCAGATTCTTCAGTTTCCACAGGTTACTGAATGGAACCAAGGGCATCACCAACAGAGATAAAGACTCACTCTCCCTCTCTATTCAGCACTTGTTAAGCCATAGAAAAAGGACCTGGGGGTAATAGTTGACAGTTGAAGAGGAGCCAGTGTGTGGCCAGGTTGCCAAGAAGGCCACGAGCATCTTGACCTGCATTAGCAACGCTGTGGCAAGCAGGAGTAGGGCAGTGATTGTGCTCCTGTACTCAGCCCTGGTGAGCCCACACCTTGAATACTGAGTCCAGTTCCGGGTCACTCATTCCAAGAAGAACATTCAGGGGCTGGAGCAGGTCCAGAGAATGGCAATGAAAGTGCTGAAAGGTCTGGAGGCCAGGGCTGGTAAGGAGCAGTTGAGGTTCTTCAGACTGGAGGAGACTGAGGAAAGATCTTCTACATCTCTACAGCTTCCTATAAGGAGATTTGAGCCAAGTGGGGCTTGATTTCTTCCCCCTAAGTACCAGGGGACATAATGAGAGGCAATGGTCTGAAACTGTGTCAGGGGAGGTTTAGGTTGGGTACCAGGAAAAATGTCTTTGCTGCAAGAGTGGTCAGGCATCAAAACAGGCTGCCCAGGAAGGTGGTGGAGCCATCATAACTGAAGGTGCTCAAGAAACATGCATACGGCACTTGGGGACATGGTGGTCTCGGGTTGAAGCTTGGACTAGACAACTTTGAAGGTCTCTTCCAACCAGAACAACTCCATGATTCCATGAAGGTGCACACCACAGGAGTCATTCTATTAGACTAACAAAATGCTAATAAAATTCTAAAAAAAGAGAAGGATCTGTCAATGTCAAACACTAAAATGTACCCGATTTAAAAATGGGCTCCATTTGCTAAATCGTCATCACCATCTTCTCTTTATACAACACCCACAGTGTGCCAGGAGCTTTGCAGGTAAAACCCAACCCCTGCTCCAGTTGGTTATAAATCAAATAAGCAGATAAAACCAAGCAGCAGCAGTAAGGAAGGTGAAGGTGGTTGGAAGATAAAGCAGGGATAGTCTATTTGTACAAGGTTAGGAAGGGTTAATTTTTGCTTACTTATTATATTTTGAGTCATTTGAGTTCTTAAAGGAAGCCTTAGTGAAGATGCAACAGGAAAGCCAGGACTGAAAGGTCCCTTGGAGTGCTTGTTCACAAAGGAGGGGTTTGAATGAGAATGGAATAAAGACCCAAAAGGCAGAAGTGGAGGGAATGAAAAGAGGAATTGGTAGTTAGGTATCATCCAGCAGGCACGGTCAAAACCAGAGACAAAACAGTGCAGCACCTGGTCACACTTAGAAAGGTTAGAGGGAGGCAAGAGATGGACCTCTGTACATTTAAATAACAAAAAAGTGACAAACAAACCACCAAAGCCAAGACTACAGTTTCAAACCAGAAGTGGAGACAAGGAGGACACTGCTGAAGATGCAGTGGATAAAACAGCATCAAGCCGAGTGAGAAAGAAGGGAGGTGAAAGTTCCAAGCCATTGTTCTGCTTACATGGGACAGGTCTTGAGTAACTTGTCCTAGTGGGAGGTGTCCCTGCCTATGGCAGGGGGTTGGAACTAGATGATCCTTGAGGTCCCTTCCAACCTTACCACTCTATGATGGCAAAGCCAATGACCCTCAAGGGAGCACAGAAGCACAAGAGCCTGCCCACCTCCTCCTCCTAGGTTTTGCCATTTCTGTTGGCAGAACACCAGGTGGAAGGTCTGAGGCAAGGAGGGGAAGATATGGCAAATCCTTCTGCGCACCTTGCACAAAGTGTATAAAGAGAGGCCACAAAGATGATCAGAGAGCTGGAGAACCTGCCTATGGGGACAGGCTGGGAGAGCTGGGGCTGTTCAGCATCAGAAAGATAAAGCTCCAGGGAGACCTTACAGCAGCCTTCCAGTACCTGAAGGGGGATACAGGAGAGCTGGGGAGGAACTTTTGACAAGAGTTTGTAGCGATAGGATGAGAGGGAACAGACTGAAGCTGGTAGAGGAGAGAGTTACACTGGAGATTAGGAAAAAAATTCTTTGCAGCAAGGCTGGTGAGACACTGGCACAGGCTGCCCAAGCAGGTTGTGGATGTCCCCTCCCTGGAGGTGTTCAAGCACAGGTTGGATGAGGGCTTGAGCAACGTGGGCTAGTGGACGGCCCATGGCACAGTGCTTGAAACTACATGATCTTTAAGGTCCCTTCCAACCCAGACCATTCTAGGACTCTCTTAAAGTCCCAGTATGACATGAGGTCAGCCAGGGAGATGATTTATCAAGTTAAACAAGGAGGTGCCTGATGGTCCCAACACCATAAATAAGACAGCACATAAGGCAGTGGAAGCTACATAAATGCTGGTAAAGCTCACACCCAAACCTGAGATGAAATAAAGAAAAAAAGAGAAAAAACCCCAACATCGTGAAGCCTGAAAGAAAAAAGCATTTTCGAAGTGATTGACTACTCTGATGTCATCAGAAACAGCCAGATGAGTGCAAAGAGGTCTGTTCTGATGTGGCCAGGTAAAAGTTGTTGCTATCAAGTCTCAAGTGCAATTTGCAAGAGATTGTCAGCCAGAGAAGCAGCAATGATGTCAAGGATAAAAGAGGAGACAGCGTTTCCGAGCAGCACAGAAGCACATGGAGAAGCAAAGCACAACTGCAGCTGCTGAGGAAGCTGGAAAGAGAAGAGAAATGTTGCCAACTCTCCAATTTACCAGACCCACTAACTTCTGCTGATAAAAGGGTAAATAGAACTCTTCACTTGGCTGTGTCTGTGCAGAACACCACTCCTAGTGCTGCAGACTCCAACAGTAACACTAAGTTGAGAAGCAGAAAATCATCTGATTTCAACATGGTGTCTCTTCAGTAAGCTTTAACCCCCAAACTTGCACCTCAAGATGAAGAGGTCACAGAACCACCTGGGTTGGAAGGGACTTCCAAAGGTCACCAAGTCCAATCCCCCTACAGTCAGCAGGGACATAGAATCGTAGAATGGCAAGGTTGGAAGGGACCTCAAGGATCATCTAGTTCCAACCCCCTGCCATAGGCAGGGACACCTCCCACTAGTACAGGTCACTAAAGGCCTTCTCCAACCTGGCCTTGAACACCTCCAGGGAGGGAGCAGCCACAACCTCCCTGGGCAACCTGTGCCAGTGTCTCACCACCCTCACTGTAAAGAGCTTCCTCCTAACATCCAGTCTAAATCTCCCCTCTGCCAGTTTAAACCCACTGCCCCTTGTCCTGTCATTGCAAGACCTTGTCAATAGTCCCTCCCCAGCCTTCCTGTAGGCCCCCTTCAGATACTGGAAGGCTACTCTAAAGTCTCCTGGAAGCCTTCTCTTCTCCAGGCTGACATAACTAGATCAGGTCACCCAGAGCCCCATCCTTTAATATCTCTGGGGATGTGGCCTCAACCACCTCTGTGGGCAATCTGTTCCAGTGCTCAACCACTCTCATTGTAAAGAACTTTTTCCTACCATCCAGTCTAAATCTGCTCTCCTCTGGCTTCAAACCATTGCCCCTCTTCTAGTTGCTCTACTTCTCAACATCAGCTGATTTTCCTAAGCACATCCCCTCTTACATCTTGCAATTCCCCTTCAATTTTACTCTCTTCTCCTCCTCTTTTTGCTTGGATCTTCTCCCGCATGGAGCTGACACCCTTCCTTTATTTCTCATTCCTCCTCCACAGTTTCTCTGCTTTCCTTCTGCCTGCTGCCCTCTTTTCCAGCTCTCTGTACACTGTAAGAAATATTTAAATAGAAGCTCTCACTTGGAGAACTCATCTCCTGTGGCAGCCCCCACGGGCTGGGGTGGCTGCATGTTGCTAAGCAGCACTTTAGCACCCCATTTGAGGGAGCAGGGCTCAGCTCTGCTCCAGCCTGCTGCTCTGATCTGCAGACAGCAAGGGCCTGCAGGCCTCACTCAGAGGAAGAACACAGTCCTGCTCATTTTTGGAGGCATGTAGGACAGAGCTAAGAGCACACTGCCTTTTTAAAATGCAAATAAGCTCTCCTAGTGTACCCCTTCCATGGTACTCCCACCACGAGAAGACAAGCAAAGCTCTGCAGCTAAAGAACTTTCAGATAATGGTTCTTGTGCTGAGGTCACAGAGAAGTGAGGGTGGTGAGGCACTGGCACAGGTTGCCCAGGGAGGTTGTGGATGCTCCCTCCCTGGAGGTGTTCAAGACCAGGTTGGAGGAGCCCTTGAGTGACCTGTGCTAGTGGGAGGTGTCCCTGCCTATGGCAGGGGGTTGGAACTAGATGATCCTTGAGGTCCTTTCCAACCTTACCATTCTATGATTCTAAGCATCTTTTAAAACCAAAGCCACCAACCATTCATAACCTGCTTGCCAAATCAGACACATTCTCTGCTCCTTTCTAACTTAGCCATAAGGGATAAAAAACATCCTTACAGTGAGGGTGCCAGCACACTGGAGCAGGCTGCCCAGAGGGGCTGTGGAATCTCCTTCTCTGGAGACTTCCAAAATTCACTCAGATGCATTCCCCTGCAACATGCTCTAGGTGAAGCTATTTAGCAGGGGGGGTGGGCTAGGTGATCTTCAGAGATTCTTCCCAACCCCTACAGACTCTTCCAGGTCTGCTGAAGCCCACAGCATGGGGTGGTCCAGTGTTTTTTGGGCACTCAGTGCAGTGTTGAGTCTCTGTGGGGTAAACCTTTAACTGCAAAGCAACAATATCCACAGGGCAGGGTCATAGAATCATAGAATGGTAAGGTTGGAAGGGACCTCAAGGATCATCTAGTTCCAACCCCCTGCCATAGGCAGGGACACCTCCCACTAGTAGAGGTTACTCAAGGCCTCATCCAATCTGGCCTTGAACCCCTCCAGGGAGGGAGCAGCCACAACCTCCCTGGGCAACCTGTTCCAGTGCCTCACCACCCTTACTGTAAAGAACTTCCTCCTAACATCCAGTCTAAATCTGCCCTCTGCCAGTTTAAGCCCATTGCCCCTTGTCCTGTCATTGCAGGACCTTGTAAATAATCCTTCCCCAGCCTTCCTGTAGGCCCCCTTCAGATACTGGAAGGCTACTATCAGGTCCCCTCGAAGCCTTCTCTTCTCCAGGCTGCAGAGCCCCAACTCCCTCAGCCTGTCCTCATAGGAGAGCTGCTCCAGCCCTCTGATCATCTTTGTGGCCCTCCTCTGGACCCGCTCCAACACTTCCATGTCCTTCCTGTGCTGAGGGTTCCAGAACTGCACACAGTACTCCAGGTGGGGTCTGACGAGAGCAGAGTAAAGGGGCAGAATCACCTCCCTTGCCCTGCTGGCCACGCTTCTCTTGATGCAGCCTAGGACTCGGTTGGCTGTCTGGGCTGCATGTGCACACTGCAGGCTCATGTTGAGCTTTTCATCAACCCAGACTCCAAGGTCCTTTTCCTCAGGGCTGCTCTCCAGCCATTCACCACCCAGCCTGTATTTGTGCTTGGGATTGTGCCTACCCAGGTGCAGGACCTTACACTTGGCCTTATTGAATTTCATCAGGTTGGCCTGGGCCCAACTCTCCAGCCTGTCCAGGTCCCTCTGGATGGCATCCCTGCCCTCTAGCAAGTCGACTGTGCCACACAGCTTGGTGTCATCTGCAAACTTGCTGAGGGTGCACTCCATTCCTCTGTCCATGTCACTGACAAAGATGTTAAACAGCACTGGTCCCAGCACTGACCCCTGAGGGACACCACTTGTCACTGGTCTCCAGGTGGACATTGTGCCGTTGATCGCCACTCTCTGGGTTCGACCATCCAGCCAATTCCTTATCCAGCGAGTGGTCCATCCATCAAGTCCATGCTTTTCCAGTTTGGTGACCAGGATGTCATGTGGGACAGAGTCAAATGCTTTACTCAGGTCCAGGTAGATGACATCAGCTGCCTTTCCCTTGTCCACTGTCGCTGTGACTTCATCATAGAAAGCCACTAAATTTGTCAGGCAAGATCTGCCCTTGGTGAAGCCATGCTGGTTCCCACCAATCACCTCTGCTTTGTTTTCCATTTGCCTTAGCAGGACTTTCAGCAGGATCTGCTCCATGATCTTGCCAGGCACAGAGGTGAGGCTGACTGGTCTGTAGTTTCCAGGGTCATTCTTTTTACCCTTCTTGAAGATGGGTGTTATGTTTGCCCTTCTCCAGTCAGCAGGAACTTCACCAGTCTGCCATGACTTTTCAAATATGATGCACAGTGGTTTGGCAACTTCATCTGCCAGTTCCCTCAGGACCCGTGGGTGGATCTCATCAGGCCCCATGGACTTGTGCACATTCAGGTCCTGCTGCAGGTTCTGCCCAGCGGTAGCACTAGGTGAGACTACTATCACTGTGTCTTCCAGACAATTTCCAGGTTCTCTCTGAGCTTTCAGATGTCTGCTACCTGGACACTAAGCCATCCATAGCGTAAGAGCCATAGCCTGGATCCTATGCTGTTCTGAAGCCAGCTCTAGATGGTCTGTCTCACTGAAAATCATGAATACAAGCACTGAGCCCAGAACAGTAGGCCTTCATTTTGGAAAAGGATGGATATGGAAATGGCAGTGTCTTCCCAAAGGATATCTCCTGCTTTCTCTCCCCCTGTCTCTTCTGAATCATAAAAATCACAGAATGGGTTGGAAGGAACCTTAAAGAGATCAACTAGCTCAAACTGTGCTGCCATGGGCAGAGACACCTCCTACCAGATCAAGCTGTCAAAGCCCCAATCAACCTGGCTTTTAATACTCCCAGGGTTGCAGTTTCCACAGCTAGTCTGGAAAACCTGTCCCAGAGCCTCACCATCCTCCTCAAGAAGAGCCATCTCCTAATGCCTAACCTAAATCATGCTTCTTCCAGTTTGAAGTCATTGCCACTTCTCCTGTCACTCCATGCCTTTGCAAAACATCCCTCTCCAGCTCTCCTGGAAGGCTGTTAGGTCTCCTCAGAGCCTTCTCTTCTTAAGGTGGGACAACCACAACTCTCCCAACCTGTCCTCACAGGTGGACAATCATCTTCATGGCCCTCCTCCGGATCTGCTCCAGCAGTTCCACATTCTTCTTGTGTTGGAGGCTCCAGAGGTGGACACAAGACTCCAGGTGATTTCTCCCCCAGAGTAGAACACAGGAGAAGAACCCTTCCCTGACCTGCTTACCACACTGTTTTTGATGCAGCCCACTATATGGTTGGCTTCCGGGCTGTGAGCACATATTGCCAGCTCACACTGACCTTCTCATCATCTTGCATCCCCAAGACCTCCTCCTCAGGACTAATTTCTAACCATTCTCCAAACAACTTCTATTTGTGCTTGGAATTGCCTTGACCCAGGTGCAGGACCTTGCACTGGGCTATCTTGAACTTCCTGAGGTTGGCTATGGAGGTGTCTCTAGATGGCATCCCTCTGCTCCAGCATGTATTTAATACCTATGTATGTGTGCAAACAGTGCACCCAGAAGCTGCCTGAACAACATCAACATTTTCCCATACTCTTTAAATGCAAGAGCAGTCCTGCTGGCTCTGCTGCCCAGCCCACACCACTCAGCAGCAAGCCAGGCAAGGCACAAGAGCAGGGCAAACTGCACACTGGCAGCAACAGCACTGCTCTTAGCCTTGCAGCTATGGAAGTTTCAAGAACTGAAAAACTATTTTCTCACTTTGTTTCCCAAGCTCTCCAGCACAGTTAGCAGAATGTGGGTATCCAGGGATACAGGCAGAGTTCTCTTCCCTTAGAAGCAAAGACTCCAGTACAAGCACCCTGACAGCTCACCTTTTCCAGACAGTCTGATGCCTAATTATTCAGCAAATGAAGTAAATTACAACTCTCATCCAAAGACTGCTGCTGAATTATTTCACCCTCCCAGCATTTTGGGCTCTCTCTGTCTGATGTCTGGGGGGTGGTTAACATTTTCTGATGCTAAATAGGATGCTGACAGTGCCAAACCCATTTTCTACTTCCAGGTGCTTCCACTTCATCTTTCTCAAATACACACTTGTGCAGTATCATCGAATCACAGAATGGGAAGGTTGGAAGGGACCTCAAGCATCATCTAGTTCCAACCCCCTGCCATAAGCAGGGACACCTCCCACTAGTACAGGTCACTCAAGGCCTCATCCAATCTGGCCTTGAACACCTCCAGGGAGGGAGCAACCACAACCTCCCTGGGCAACCTGTGCCAGTGCCTCACCACTGGAACAGTAAAATCTTCCTCATGCTGTTTCACAGAATTGTTTCAGTTGGAAGACATTGTTGAGATTTTTCAAGCCCAGCCTTCAACCTAAGACAACCACAGCCATTAAACCATGTCCCAGAGTGCCATGTCCACATCTTTCTTGAGACACCTCCAGGGATGGGGACTCCACTATCTCCCTGGGGCAGCCTGTTCCAATCTCAGAACACTCTTGCAACAAAGAATTTTTTTCTACTCTCCAACCTAACCCTCCCCAGCACAATTTCAGGCCATTTCCTCTTGTTCTATCACCTGATACTAGAAAATTAAATCAACCCCCATCTCACTCTCATCTCCTTTTGGAGAGTTCTAGAGAGTAATGAGGTCTCCCCTCAGCCTCTTGCCCAGACTATACAACCCCAGCTGCCTCAGCTGCTCCTCACCAGCCATGTTCTTCAGACCCTTCAGCCATTTGTTGTCCTCCTCTGGATGCACTCCAGCAAGAGCAAGCAGGACACAAATTAGTTCTTACAAAGTGCTTTTCATGAGTGCAGCTAATATCAGTCTCCTCATTTCACAAATTGAAAAGCATTGAGGTGTTGAGAAACAAAGGAATTGCCCCCATGAAGCAGCAGAACCAAGAACTCTACAGAGACCCTGAGGTGTGGTGGTCTCAGCAGAGCCTGGCCTTTTATCAGCCACTGGACAAGACCCACCACTTTGGGCAGCTAGGGCAACTCTTACTGCACCTTTGACACCAGCATGACCACTGCTGCACCACCAGCCTGCTACCCTAGTAGCATCACCAATTAGTGATGATTCTAACTCCTTCTGACATCAGCTGCATTACTGAACCCAATTAATACGACAGAAGTGCTCACATCAGCAGCTCACTGCAGAGAGCAAACAACTTGTTCTACTTCTGGGATGCCTGTTCCAGTCACCTTAATTCATACAATTGTCAGGGTTGGAAGGGACCTCAAGGATCACCCAGTTCCAACCCCCCTGTCACGGGCAGGCATACCTCACACTAGATCAGGCTGGCCAGAGCCTCATCCAGCCTGGCCTTAAACATCTCCAGAGATGAGGCTTCCACCACCTTTTCTGGGCAACCTGTTCCAGAGACACAGCATCCTCATAGTGAAGAGCTTCTTCCTAACATCCAAGCTGAATCTACCCAGTTCTAGTTTTGCTTCATTCCCCCCAGTCCTATCACTACCTGACAGCCTAGAGAGTCCCTCCCCAGCTTTCTTGTAGCCCACTTCAGGTACTGCAAGGCCACAATAAAGTCTCCTCAGAGCCTTCTCTTCTCCAGACTCAACAGCCCCAACTCTGTCAGCCACTGATCAGTGGATTTCACCCTTCAGATGCAGCAATCAAGAAGACAACCTCTGGAAGTGCTAGAGAAGACAGGCTAAAGACAAGTCAGTGTGAGAACACTGCTATTAAAATGTAGACATCACTCTGCAAAATCCAAACTAAGAAGGATCTGTAGAAATCAGCAGGAATTAAGAGTTTCTGAAAGTATAATATATGAAAAAGAACTACAGGAATTCAGGCTTTTCAGTCTAGAAAGAAAATCTGAGGTGAGCCATGGTAACAGAATTCCAATACACAAAGCACTACAAAAGAAAGCAGAGCCAGCAATCCATCTCTACAAGAAGAGGAAAAATAATTTAGATCAAATTGCAGGAATCAGATTCTCTTCAGGAAAACTATGAACTGGAAGGATATAGAGCAAGGACTCTGAGGAAACAATGTTAAGAACAAGATGAGCCAAACACATTCAGTATCCTTTGGGTAAATACAGTCCTACTACAGCACAAAATGAACTAAAATGCCCTAAAGTTGGTTTGTTTCCAGCTTTTAGCTCTTCCCTGCACTGCCTGGGAGAGCTGGGGGTGTCCAGCCTGGAGAACAGAAGACTCCAGAGGCACCTTCTAGCACCTTCCCAGTACCTGAAAGGAACCAGCAGGAAAGCTGGGGAAGGACAGGACGAGGTGGAATTGTTTCAACCTGAGAGAGTAGGTTTAGACTGGATCTTAGAATGGTTTCAACCTGAGAGAGAGTAGGTTTAGACTGGATCTTAGAAAGTTCTTTAGTATAAGGGTGGTGAGACTCTGGAACAGGTTGCCCAGAGCACTAGATGCTAATGGCTCTAACCTCCACGTTTCAGTTTGTTGAAGAGAGCAATGAAGTCTCCCCTCCTCCAGACTAAACATCCCCAGCTGCTCCTCCCCAGCCCTGTTCTCCAGGCCCTCCCCCAGCTTTGTTGCCTGGGATGGTTCAGGAGTTCCCTGCCCCCCACACTTTGTAAACTGACCCAGACTAGAACTCAGCTGGCTGGAAGTTAAGGACTGAAGCTCTATTTACAGCTCAGCACAATGTACAAGCAGAGATATACACTATAGACAGGAATAGTTACAGACATAGACAAGTTAAAGGGAATATAGAAACACAACTCCCCTCCCAGAAATCAGAGACCCCAGGAGGGGCTCCCAACCACCCTTCCACCTTCTCCCCACCCCTGTACATTACCCCAAGGTTTGCTTTATGCCCAAGGTAAGTTAGGAGGATCGGCCAGGGAGGTTAGAAGAAAAGTGGTTAGTGAAGATTAATCGGCAGAGGAGCCAGAAGCTGCTAGACTGCCCCAGACGCTGTGCTGTGTCCCCAGAGAGACACAGACTGAGACTGACTTATCTATGTTTTGGTTTCTTTTCCCAAAACAAATTTCAGCAAGCCTATGAGTGAAGCAGACATCACCATGTTTTCTTTTCACAGTCTATAGTGTAATTTTCTCTATCAAAATATTCCAATTAGCCTCAAACCAGCACATTGCCCTTCTATGGACACACTCCAGCACCTCAACATCCTTCTTGTACGGAGGAGCCCCAACCAGCCCCCAGCACTCAAGGCATAGGACATTAACTGACACAATGAAAATTAACACATAAGCCTAGGCAGACTAACACAACAGTTAGCATCCCACCAGGCTGACAACTTCCATGCATTTTGGCTTGGTTTGGGGTTTTTCTTACAATGAATATTAATATTGAACCAATATATTTTTTACCAGCCAGCCCAGTTGGTCAAAGATATGACTTACTTCAATATTATAAATTATGGACATTTAAGTTCATATTGATTACACAGGAACTGTTCTATGAAGAAAAAAAACCCAAACTATAACACCATAATGTGCACAGCCTGAAATATTCATCTAACATGAGATATTATAAAGGCAAAACAAGAAGCACATTCAGCATGCTCACAACAAATATTGTCAGAATAATATCTGAGATTATGACTACATTTATAACCAGGCCAAAAATTGGATATTCAGTGTTTACCTTATGGAAGATTTAGTGCTGCAAGTGCATGAGCTGGGAAAGGTACCCTCAAAAACAAAAAATGAAGTTGCACATATATCAAATGATTTTTTTTCCCCCCTATTAATTCAGTACTTAAACTGTCAATATTTTAACTAAGAAACAGGTGGCTTCAATCAGGAATTTTAACCTCCTTCACACAAAGAAAACAGTTCTGTGGATTCTCTCACTGCAAGCAATTGTGGGTCACTGCGAGCTCCAGCCCCAGGGGCTTTTCAGAAGTTTAATGACTCAGTGAGTGACAACAAAAACAAGTCACAACCAACCATAGATAGGCCAAATGTGAACTTCTCAGTTAAACCTGGGCCCGTGCTACTGGTTGGCTACTTTCTTGACATCAATCAAACTGAAACAAAAGGCACAGTCTGTAAGAGAGTTTCTTTCTTAGGGAAATATTTCATTTACAGCACAGAGAAGTTGTGGTAAAAAGGTAAGAGGTATAGAGGTAAGTGATATAGAGGAAAGGGGGGAAGTGAATGGAACACAAAGAACCTTCCTGTGGATTTGTACTTCCAACATATTAACAAAGGTTTTTTTTTTCTATCTCAGAATGGTCATTGCATAGTTTTGTTGACCAAACAGGGGAAAATAAAACTAACAGTATCATAGTGTCTGAACTTAGCCCCTGTTTGGGGCTAAACTACAGCAGCTGCTCTATAACCCAACGACCCCTCTGCACCAGAGGAAGAGGAACAGGAAAAGAGAGCCACAGCTTGAAATGAAAATGAATTTAATGACACAACCAACCTAACACCAATGTCAACACAAAGTACATCAAGTTATAAACAGCCCAGCTAAGCTACAATACTCACACTCAAGAGGTAGGTAGTCCAGGTAAGCGAGAAGGAGCCCAAAAAAAGGAACACAAGCAGACCACTCCAGCAAAAACCTCCTCTCTCCTCAGCAAACTTCTTTCTTTGTAAGAAGTGAGATGTTCATGGGACACACCTGTGACCCAGCTCAGTTCAGCTCCAAGCAGCTGATGGCCTGCAGCTGGCCTGGCCTTCTGACCCAGCTGCAGCAGGACATGCAGACAACAAGCAATTTGATCGTTGGCCGAGGGCTGTAAGCTACTGAGTGTGCGTGGTCAAAGGAACAGGCTGGTGCTGCACCACTGGCTGCAAAGCATGGTTCATGCCAGCTACCACCTGCATTGAGCCTGGGAAATAGCAAAGTCCACAACCTATGCTCCTCTTTCTCCATCCCAGCCAAAGAGGCCTCCTTGGTAAGAACTGTGCCTTCAACACACAGCTGAACTGTTGCTGCACTGCTCTTTGATTTTGCTGCTATCTTGAGGAGCTTATTCTGATTTTGAGGTGCTATCTGCATGTTGCTGCTAGCTTGAGAAAGGTAGATTTAGGCTGGGGATAAGGAAGAAATTGTTTCTAGCCAGGGTGGTGAGATACTGGAAGAGATTGCCCAGGGAGATTTGGATGCCCCCTCCCTGGAGGTCTTCAAGGCCAGGTGGGACAGGACCCTAAGCAACCTGGGCTAGTGAAAACTGCTTATGGTGGGGAGGTTGGAACTAGATGATCACTGATGTCTCTTCCAACCCAAACCATTGCATGAATCTACTGACTCATCAGCAGAGCACTCTGAAAATCCTGCTTTCATTGCCTACAGACTTATCACCAACACTAGCAATATCTTTCCTTGAGCTTTCAAATTAACAGGAACAGTTACATTTTAATAGCAGTAGGGATTTTTTTCCAGTTCCTATCCAAAGAAATGTCAAGAACATATTTTTATTTTATTAAGATCTACCAGGTATGAACACAGAGTTGTTGTCCAAAAATTGGTATCTGTCTTCCTTCATATGTACATAATGATTTAATAAAAAACACAGACAAACCACACTGGAGTCTATAAAATAAATAGACTTTGAAGAGAGAAGAGAAATTGCTGAGGAGCCCCCATCACAGGAAGGACATGGAAGTGTTCAAGTGGGTCCAGAGGAGGCCACCAAGATGCTCAGAGGGCTGCAGAAGCTCTGCTGTGAGGACAGGCTGAGAGTTGGGGCTCTGCAGCCTGGAGAAGAGAAGGCTTCCAGGAGACCTTAGAGTAGCCTTCCAGGATCTGAAGGGGGCTCCAGGAAGGCTGGGGAGGGATTATTGACAAGGTCTTGTAATGACAGGACAAGGGGCAATGAGTTTGAACTGGCAGAGGAGAGATTTAGACTGGATGTTAGGAGGAAGTTGTTTGCAGTGAGGGTGGTGAGACACTGGCACAGGTTGCCCAGGGAGGTGGTGGTTGCACCCATGTGTCTTTTAAGTATTTTCAGGCTGCCACCACCTCCCTGGGGATCCTGCTCCAACACTTGATAACTCTTTCTGTGAAAAATTTCTTTCCTAATATCCAACCTCAAATAAGCAGAGATGCTTATGGCTGAGTTTCTGTGTGTTCCCCATTAAGGTTTATAAAAGACCAATGACTAAATTCAGGGGGGGTTTTGGTAATATTTTTTAATTGATTTTTAAATACTTTCCTTTTCTTCTTGGGATGCATAATGTATTTTTCTAAATGTCAATTCAATGTGTAACTCAAAACTCAGCTGAATGAGTCCTTCATTGCCAGCTTTAATAGGGCTCATAGCAAATTCAGTCTCCATGAACTCCTCAACACAAAAAGAAATGATCTTGGAACTCACCTCAGAGCTATGTTGCTCTTGGTAATTAGGCCCAAGACAACACTGTCACAAATTTCAGATCAATCACAGTACAGCTGAGATTGGGATGGGATGTCAGAAAATCATCCCCCAATATTTTATGGGGATAGGAGCCCAGGTGAGATAATTTAGCAGCCTGTCCAATTGCATTTTTAAAGCCTCCAGCAATGGACACTCCACCACATCTTGGGGAGGTTGTTCCTACTGTGAAAAAGTCTCTTTTGTGTCAGGATAAGTGTTCTCCTGATGCACCTTTCACTCACTGCCTTCTCCATATGTGTGTTTGGGAAGGGAGAGCCTCTTTGCTCTTTGTAGCTGCCCTGGAATACCGTGACGAGATCCCACTCGAGCTTTCTCTTCTCCAGAGAGACAAGAGGTAAGGCCTTCAGTCTTTTCTCACCAGGCAGTTTCTCCTGCCCATTGAGCATCTCTGTGGACCTCCTCTGGACCTTCTCCAGTCTGTCCACATATTTTTTTCATTGTGGGAATCAAAACTGGACACAGTTCTCCAGATGCAGCCTGGAGATGCAGAATAAGATATGACTGAAAACAGAGGAACAAGTATTCTTAAACCTGGGTTAAAATATTTTGAGCTACAAAATATCATTTTGTAGCTGCTGTTTTCCATTTTGTTCTCACATTGATGATGCAGGTTTGAGTAGCACAAGAACCTGAAGGCAGCAACAGTGCAGGTCAACAGTTGGACTCTATGATAGAATCACAGAATGGTAAGGTTGGAAGGGACCTCAAGGATCAGCCAGTTCCAACCCCCTGCCATATGCAGGGACACCTCCCACTAGCACAGCTCACTCAAGGCCTCATCCAACCTGGCCTTGAACACCTCCAGGGAGGGAGCAGCCACAACCTTCCTGGGCAACCTGTGTCAGTGTCTCACCACCCTCACTGGAAAGAATTTCTTCCTAACATCTAGTTTCAATCTCCCCTCTGCCAGTTCAAACCCATAAACTTGGGTCTTAGATCTTAGAGATCCTTTCCAACTGAAACAATTCCATGATTTTCCAACACAGTCTCCTAGGGCTCAGTCTGCAGTAAGGCAGAGCTCAAAAACAAGCTCACAAATGGAATCTTTCTTCTCTCATGACCTTGCTTGAGTGTCTATGAAACACCAAAGAACTGGGAAGTTGACTTGGTAGGAGCTCCAGAACATGAACACATTGGTCCTGGAGTTGTTCAGGAACAGCCATCACAGAGTGGCTCTCCCATACAGGAGAAGATCCACTTCATGAAAAGTAAACCTCTTTGTCTAAGTGAGTCCATGAAGATGAAGTTCACATAACCAATGATGAATAAAGTCTGTTTACCTCTCATCAAATGAGACAGAGCAGCTGAATTCTGCAACCATTTATTTCTCCATTGACTACAAAAGTGGGACTGATTTCAGCTTACCTACATGGGTATGGGAGATGTCAAAGGTAGGCGAGATGAATGCCACCCACAGCTTTCCAGTCAAGGGATGAGACAATAGGGGAACAACTCTAATATCTTACAAGCACCTGCAAGCAGAAATTGAACTGAGCAGAGGCATGTGAATGGCACTTGGCAAACAATCATTCTCTCCTCTGCGTTCTTGCAGAAAAAGAAAAGCTGAAGAAATTAAACACATCCATTTGTATCAGCCTCTGTTCATTCTTCTGAGCCTAACAGCAACATGAATCACACAATTGCACAAGGAAATTGAGGCAGACACACTAGGCAGAGAGGCAGAAAAGCTCATTGCTATTTCATTACCTAACACCAGCGTGCGTGGTTCTGCATAAAACATCCAAGTCTGTGGCCTAAGAATCATCTCAGCATTCTGACATGGCCAAGTGCCAGGTGCTGCACTTGGGTCACAACAACCCCATGCAATGCTCCAGGCTTGGGGCAAGAGTGGCTGGAAACTGCCCAGCAGAAAAGGACCTGGGGATGCTGGTTGACATCCACTTAAACACAAGGCATCAGTGTGCTCAAGTGGCCAAGACCAGCAGCTGGCCTTCCAGACCAAGCAAACTGGCCTGGATGAGGCACAGTGTGAACAGCAGGAGAAGTGAAGTGACTGTCCCTCTTTAGTCAGCACTGGTGGGCTACATCTTGAATACTGGGTTCAGTTTTGGGGCCCTCACTCCAAGAAAGACATTGAGGTGCTGGAGCAAATCCACCAACAAAGCTGATGAAGGGTCTGGAGAACAGGTCTGGTGAGGAGCAGCTGAGGGAACTGAGGTTGGTTAGGCTGGAAGAGGCTGAGAGGAGACCTCATTGCTTTCTACAACTGCCTGAAAGGAGGCTGCAGTGAGGTGGGGGTTGGTCTCTTCTCCCTAGTATCAGGTGATACAACAAGAGGAAATGGCCTGAAATTGTGCCAGGGGAGGTTCAGCTTGGAGATTAGGAAAAGGTTCTTGTTGCAAGAGTGGTCAGGTGTTGGAACAGGCTGGCCAGGGAGGTGGGGGAGTCACTGCCCCTGGAGGTGTTCAAGAAACCTGTGGGCATGGTACCTGGGGACATGGTTTAGTGGCCATAGTCATCTTAGGTTGAAGATTGGACTCCATCTTAGAGGTCTCTTCCAACCAGAACAATTCTATGATTCCATGAGTAACACAAACTTATATGCCCTGACATACACATAGAAGATCAGATCAAATTCAGGTCTCCTCATACAGGATGTTTTGTTTTGTTGTATTTAAAGAATTCTTACATTTATTTGCATTTTTCTCCTGGGGTTGGGTCTGTTTTTCAAGCAGCAGGCTGCAGGATTTTCATAGCACTCCATCTGTCTCAGAAGTGCTTGCTTAATCTTTGCTTTCAAAGTCATTTTACACAACAAGCTTACTAGTGCTAGAGATTTCTCCAGTTCTGAATTCTTCTGCAATATATGGCAGAGGAGCTAAACAAGAATCTTGAGCCTGGTTTGCAAGGAAAGACCTGAAAGATTCCAAGAACCCTTAAAACACAGTAACTGCAAATATCCTAAGGCATGCAATACACAACAGCCAACACTTCTCTAGATACTTCCTTTGGCTGTCAAAGGGAGAAAAAAATATGTTTTACAAGTCTCATGATGTTTCAGGACAAGGGGCAATGGGTTTAAACTGGCAGAGGGGAGGTTTAGACTGGATGTTAGGAGGAAGTTATCACAGTATCACCAAGGTTGGAAGAGACCCCAAAGATCATCAGGAGGCCATGAAGATGCTCAGAGGGCTGCAGCAGCTCTCCTATGAGGACAGGCTGAGAGAGTTGGGGCTCTGCAGCCTGCAGAAGAGAAGGCTTCCAGGAGACCTTGGAGTGGCCTTCCAGGATCTGAAGGGGGCTCCAGGAAGGCTGGGGAGGGACTATTGACAAGGTCTGGGGATGCCAAGACAAGGGGAATGGGTTTGAAGTGGCAGAGGGGAGACTGAAACTGGATGTTAGGAGGAAGTTGTTTGCAGTGAGGGTGGTGAGACACTGGCACAGGTTGCGGAGCACAGAATCACCCAACGTGATCAAATCACGTTGGGTGATTCTGTGCTCCACAACCTCCCTGGAGGTGTTCAAGGCCAGGTTGGATGAGGCTTTGAGTGAGCTGTGCTAGTGGGAGGTGTTCCTGCCTATGGCAGGGGGTTGGAACTAGATGATCCTTGAGGTCCCTCCCAACCTTACCATTTTATGATTCTACGTTTCATCTCCACCATGCTTCTCTCTCCTGGTTTCCAAGTGTAACGCCATGCAAAAACCAACCCTGAGTCTCAGTCACAGCTGCTTCTGATGCATTCCTGCTACCAGTGCAAACCTTACAAAGTCTCTGCTGCATTAGAACAGCAGTCCCATGGACACCAACCCTCTGGGTTTCAGACTCCCCTATAAATTGCAAATCAACACTAAAAGCAGCCCTGTGGAGAAGGACCTGGCAGTGCTGGTGGACAAGAAGCTATCCATGGGATAACAATGTGCCCTGGTGCCCAAGGTCTACGGGATCCTGCGGTGCATTGAGAGGAGTGTGGCAAGCAGATCAAGGGAGGTTCTCCTCCCCCGCTACTGTGCCCTGGTGAGATCTCACCTGGAATATTGTGTTCAGTTTTGGGCTTCTCAGTTCAAGAGGGACAGGGATCTGCTGGAGAGAGTCCAGTGGAGGGCTACAAGGATGCTGAAGAGGCTGGAGCACTGCCTGAGGAGGAGAGGCTGAGAGCCCTGGGGTTGTTTGGTCTGGCAATGAGAAGACTTAGAGGGGATCTAATTCATGTTTATAAATATCTGAGGGCTGAGTGCCAAGAGGGAGGGGACAAACTCTTCTCATTTGTGCCCTGGCATAGGACAAGAACAATGGATGCACAGGAAGTTGCACCTCAACATCAGGAAGAACTTTACTGTAGGGGTTCCAGAGCCCTGGCACAAGCTGCCCAGAGAGGTTGTGGAGTCTCCTTCTCTGGAGCCTTTCCAGCCCTGTCTGGATGTGTTCCTGTGTTACCTGAGCTAGATTCCCTGGTCCTGCAGTTTGGACTTGATGATCTATGGAGGTCCCTCTCAACCCCTAACATCCTGGGATCCTGTGAACACCATCCAGAACCACCAGCAGCCCATGTACCATGAGGTGAGTCAGCTGCCAGGTGACTTACATAAAACACCAACCTGTACAAAGACACTGTCAGATACACTGGGAAGATGGAGGTTATTAGAAGCATTCAGCTGAAATCCACACCCACGTGGTGTACTTGCTTCCCTTATACCATCTTTAATTATAAGGATATTGGAGATATATTATCATAAATCAACAAATCTGCTTCTGCAACATGTTACTAAGCAACTGTTACCAAGCCCTTGTGTAAATGAGATTAAAATTCCAAGGTAACGATACTCAAATACAACCTCACACTTGAAAACCAAAGAGAGTTGGATGTCTTCATATTAAAGGAGAAAAAAAATAAATACATAAAACCTGTGCAGTTTTATGGCTGTTGAAATAGTTTAGATATCTAAAGAACTTAGATGGGTGTGTATCCAGTTTAGGCATTTCCAGTGTGCACAAATCTAACCATCAGAGAACTGGGGAATCATTTGGGTTGGAAAAGCTCTGTAAGATCATCCAGTCCAACCCTTCCCTAGCTACCAAGGCTGGGGCTAAACCATGGCCCTCAGCACCACATCTCTGCCTCTTTCAAACACCTCCAGCAATGCAGATTCAACCACCTCCCTAGGCAGCCTGTGCCAGTGCTTCATAACCCTTTGGAGGAAGTTTCTTCTAATCTCCAACTTAAACCTCCCCTTGCTGTGACTTGAAGCCATTTCTTCTCATCCTATCATTTGTCACTAGGGAGAAGAGACCAACACCCACCACACTCCAACCTCCTTTCAGGGAGTTGTAGAGAGCCAAAAGGTCTTCCCTCAGTCTCATTCCCTCCAGACTAAACACCCCCAGTCCCCTCACTGCTCCTCACAAGTGCTGTTCTCCAGAACAAGTCCTATCTTTAACAGGTATAATCAATCACATACCTAGAGACCAACTCCACCAAATAAAAAATGTAAAAGCTTTGTCAATACCACTCCCTCTGCCATCTCAGCACACTCCAGATAAAATAACTAAAACCTGCTTTGGATCACTCTCATTATCTGCATTTACTTCTTCCACTTAATGATACTGGCACAGGTTGCCCAGGGAGGTTGTGGCTGCTCCCTCCCTGGAGGTGTTCAAGGCCAGGTTGGAGAAGGCCTTGAGTGAGCCGTGCTAGTGGGAGGTGTGCCTGCCTGTGGCAGGGGTTTGGAACTAGATGATCCTTGAGGTCCCTTCCAACCTTACCATTCTATGATTTTATGATACCAACACTACAACAAACAAAACTCAATGGATACTCCTTTAGACAGTGATGTACTGTCAATTATAGGAACTGTTAAGAAAAAATTCACACACATATGTGAAGGGCAAGTGAAAGAAGAATCCTGCAATACAGTAGGTAAGGTTTCTGGTACACTGGTAACATAAAATACCTTTTCCCCACCTGTAAGTGCACTCAGAAATAAACACCTTTCTAATAGCTGCCTGCACTTGGTGTGCAGGTCCCCATCAGGCCAGCACTCATTCAGTAGGCTCTACCAAGCAACATGAAAAAACACCAAAGCAGAGTAGAACACTCTCTAAGAGCTTGCCATCAGCACATCAAACCTTCCTGCCACTGTCACTGCTGCCTTTCTGTGAGTTTCAAAGACTAAAGACATTTAAAAGGCAACCCAAACTTAAGGCAGTGTGGTAGATTAGGACCTGTCCCACACACACACTGTTTGGAATTTACCAGACCAGCTCAAGTGGCTTGGAAGTAAGATGAAGCTATATGTACAGCATGGCAAAATTTACAAGCATATATACACACAAGTATTTGCAATTATATACAAGTTAGAAATAATACAGAAATCCAAACTCCCTCCTGGACAAAGAAACTGCCCAGAAGGGGCAAAGCTAAACTTCTCTCTTCTCCCCCCACCTTTATCTCACACAGACAACCAAAACAAAGCAGCAGCCAGCAAAACTTAGGTGTTAGTTGCCAAGATTAGAGATGAGATCAGAGCAGATCAGGGTTAAAAGGAAGTTATTAGATCTAAGGACACAGACCAGACCGAGAAAGGAACAGGGCAACATCCTAGGACAGAGTGAGCCAAAACTGTTTGTGTTTTGGCTTTTTAATCTGTGAAGGTTTGGGAGTTCCCCCACCCCCCACACTTTGTAAAATGACCCAGACTAGCACTCAGTCGGCTGGAAGTTAAATGATGAAGCTCTATTTACAGCTTTGCACAATGTACAGCAGATATTTACACTATATACACAATATTTACAGAAATATACAAGTAAAAGGTAATACAGCAACACAACTCCCCTCCCAGAAATCAGAGACCCCAGGAGGGGCTCCCAACCACCCTTCCACCTTCTCCCCACCCCTGTACCTTACCCCAAGGTTTGCCTTACGTGCAAGGTAAATTAGGAGGATCGGCCAGGGGGGTTAGAAGAAAAGTGGTTAGTGAGGATTAATCAGCAGAGGAGCCAGAGCCCAGAAGCTGCTAGATCCCACCAGCAGCTCCTGCTCAAGCAAGCGACAGAGAGCAACTGACTTATCTATTGTTTTGGTTAGTGTTCCAAAACAATTCTCCAGCAAGCGTATGAGTGAAGTAGACATCATGATGTTTTCCTTTCACAGCCTAGAGTGTAATTTTGTCTATTAAAATATTCTAATTAGCCTCAAACCAGCACATAATCACTCTCAGCAAACCAATGAATGCTACAGACATCATTATTTTCTTTTCCCAACCAAAGATCTAATTTATCTCATTAAAATATTCCAATTAGCCTCAAAGCAGCACAGGCAGGAAAACTGATTAAACTACTTCTGATTAAACTGACTAAACAACAAGAGCAGAAATCATCTCAACAGAGAGTGACCCTTCCTGGTGGCAACTTGTTTCTTGTGCAGCCCCGTGTCCGGGAACTCAGGACCACCACAAGCCCTTTCTGCTCCAAGGCCATGCTCCACCTCTTTGACACACATCAACCTTCACAACCAGTCTTCTCCTCCTTAAACCTTCAAAACCCAGCCCCACACTGCACATCCACACCACCTGCTGGGGTGGAGATGAGACAATGAACCTGTGACAGACATTAATCACCCATGCTTAGTGCACTCCTGGCAAGCTTTCAGCTGCCACGGCAAGGAAAGTCACTTAACAACCTGTGTGGCTGCGGCAGAAGGGGAAATGTGCCAGCCTTGTTTACTCATGATTTTTAACTTCTCCTGCCTCCTGTTTTAAACATTTAGAGAACACAGAACACGTGCAGAGCTCTTGCCATTCGGAATTCTCATGCATCACAACTCAGTCCATACCTCAGCCTTCCTGGAATGCCTCATTTCTGTGCTTCTTTGCTCCTCCCTCATCAAGAGTTCACTTCAGTATAGAATCATGGAATTGTTAAGGTTGGAAAAGACCTTCAAGATTATCAAGTCCAGCCATTCTCTGCCTCTGCCAAGGCTGGGGCTAAACCATGGCCCTCAGCCAACTTTGCCTCTTTGAAACACAACCAGCAGTAAGGATGCAACCACCTCCATGGGCAGCCTGTGCCAGTGGTTGAGAATCTTTTCAAGGAAGAAGTTTCTTCTAATCTCCAACTTAATTTCGCTTTGATGCAACTTGAGTTCATTTCTTCTTATCCTATCACTCGTTACTAGTGAGAGGAGACCAACCCTCACCTCACTCCAACCCCCTTTCAGGGAGTTATAGAGAGTGATGAGGTCTCCTCTCCACACCAAACAGCCCCAGTTCCCTCAGCTGCTCCTCACAGGCCCTGTTCTCCAGAGCCTTCACCAGCTTTGTTACTCTTCTCTGGATCTGCTCCAGCACCTCAATGTCTTTCTCGTAGGGAGGGCCCCAAAACTGAGCCCAGCACACAAGATGTGGTCTCACCAGTGCTAAGTACAGGTGCAGGATCACTTCTCTACTCCTGCTGATCACTCTATTGTTGATCCAGGCCAGGATGCTGTTTGCCTTCTTAGCCACCTGAGCACATTGCTGCCTTACATTCAGATGGCTCTCAACCAGCATCCCCAGGTTCTTTTCCCTCAAGTGTACAAACCACACTCTGACTCCACAGCTTCTTTCCCTTCCCTGCACTCAGTGCATTCCTATTTTCAGATCTGACTTTTTTTTTTTTCTGGGAACAGTAACTATTTCCTGCTTTTCACCCATCTATGCTGCAAGGCTAACACAGCTGAGATGAATTGCCAGGCATCAACAGAATTGTTTCTGAAGGTCTAGGCAGTACAGCTTTGATGATGACTGTGGCATATGGAAAATCCTTCCAGCCCAGATGTCTGTTTCTCCTCTTCCCCACTGGTTTCCTATCCAGCGTCTTCCACGTCCTAAAGGTGTGATGAAACTACTCAAAACTCATTCCCATCCCTCCTTTGGGAAAATTGATAGCTGCTTTACTATTTGTAGAGCTCTGTATGCTGATGTTTTCCTTTTACTATGACCAAAACAAATGACTTCTTACTATAGCTGCTTTAGAGTAGATATGAAAATGCTGTCAAAGGCTTCCAGTGCTGTTTATTTCTTCAAAGAAAATGACAGATTACTTTTTTTCTCTTATTTTGCTTCAGAAAAAGAATTTTAGAAAATTGCCTTAAGCATCTTCATGTTACACTGAAAAAAAAACAAAACTGTAAGGCAATTTACTATTAAATTACCTTACTGACTAAGGTGCACCCCCATCAAAAAAAAAAAAATGGGAAGCTACAGATCATAGAATCATAGAATGGTAAGGTTGGAAGGGCCCTCAAGGATCATCTAGTCCCACCCCCCTGCCATAGGCAGGGACACCTCCCACTAGCACAGCTCACTCAAGGCTTCCTCCAACCTGGCCTTGAACACCTCCAGGGAGGGAGCAGCCACAACCTCCCTGGGCAACCTGTGCCAGTGTCTCACCACCCTCACTGTAAAGAACTTCCTCCTAACATCCAGTCTAAATCTCTCCTCTGCCAGTTTAAACCCATTGCCTCTTGTCCTGTCATTGTAAGACCTTGTCAATAATCCCTCCCCAGCCTTCCTGGAGCCCCCTTCAGATACTGGAAGGCTACTCTAAAGTCTCCTGGAAGCCTTCGCTTCTCCAGGCTGAAGAGCCCCAACTCTCTCAGCCTGTCCTCATAGGAGAGCTGCTCCAGCCCACTTCATCTTACCTCTTTTCCCCCACACAAACTTAGCCATTTGCATTTTAATTACGCCTAAAATCAGCTGCTTTTTTTTTTTCCCCACACACCTTTCCCTAAGCATTTCTACTCAGAGTTTTCTAAGGTTGCATTGCAAGTATTGAATTCTTCCAAAGTTAAAACTGGCACACAACAAAACCAAACCAGCTCCTACCATTTACTTTGCTTAGTTACAAATAAATAAATAAACAAACCAACCACTTGAGATATAAACTACATTAAAATGCAGCACAAGTTTCTTCTTTCTTTTTTTTTTTTTTTAATCAGTTTGGGCAATTGGCATTAGACCAACACACCTGTGTGAAAAAATGCTGTCATTTAGAGAGGCAGAACATGATGGACTCCCTCCAAACATTTGTTCTCCTAAAGGGAAGGGGAAAAAAAAAATAAAAGCACCACTAGTGTGAATTTTTGGAACTGTGAAGCAAGGAGCAAACTCACACAGTTTCCATGCAGTTTTACATCTTAAGAAATCCATCCTTAACAGAAATCCTCTATGCAGCCCCCAGAAAAGCCTTTGTAATGTATGCTCACATGAAGGAAGCCTACAAGAAAGCTGGGGAGAGACTCTTTATAAGGGGTAGTATTGCTGTCTGCAACTACCTGAAGGGTGGTTGTAGCCAGGGGGAGGTTACTTTCTTCTCTCAGGCAACCAGCACCAGAACAAGAGGACACAGTCTGAAGCTGTGCCAGGGGAAGTTTAGGCTGGAGGTGAGGAGAAAGTTGTTGCCTGAGAGAGTCATTGACTGCTGGAATGGGCTGCCCAGGGAGGTGGTGGAGTCAGCGTCCCTGGAGGTGTTCAAGGCAGGTTTGGACGTGGCACTTGGTGCCATGGTCTGGTCTTGAGGGCTGTGGGAATGGGTTGGACTTGATGAGCTTTGAGGTCTCTTCCAACCCTGGTGATACTGTGAGACTGTGATACTTCACCCATTTCTTCTTCAGCAAACTTCCTTTGCCAGTCCTGCCTGCTACCACCTTTCCCAGGAACCTCAGCATCACACAGCTAAAGCTAACCTTCTACAACCTCTGAATTCAGGTCTCTGTAAGCACACACAGAATCACCCTTCTAAATGTTAGGGTTTAGAAGGGACTTCAAAAGATCATTGACTTCAATTCCCCTACCAGAGCAGGATCCCCTAGAGCAGGTCACACAGGAACACATCCAGGCAGGTTTTGAATGTCTCCAAAGAAAGAGACTCCATAACCTCTCTAGGCAGCCTGCTCCAACAGCCTCACAGTGAAAAAGTTTTTCCTTATGTTCACATGGAGCCTCCTCTGCTCCAGCTTGTACCCACTGCTCCTTGTCCTGTTACTGGGTAGCACTGAGCAGAGCCTGGTCCCATCCTCCTGACACTGCCCTGCACATCTTTATCAACATGAATGAGGTCACCTCTCAAGCTCCTCTGCTCCAAGCTAAAGAGCCCCAGCTTCATCAATCTGTCCTCAGCAGGGAGATGTTCCACTCCCTTCAGCATCTTTGTGGCTCTGCAGTGGACTCTCTCAAGCACCCCACAATATTTAACATGACAACATTAATTAGGCTCTCAGCCAAGACTGGATATTGTCTGGATAACTACAGTAAGCTTCCACTCCCATCACATGGAAACAGCAAGACATACTTCTTGACGCTGAGCTGACTGCCATGGTGTTAGCATTCTGGATTTTCAGAGCTGGTGATGGCAGCAGAGACTGCCATGAGAGGTTGGAATACACACTTCTCTTTCTTCCAGCTTTATAAAGAATAGAGAGTACATCAGGACAGCAGATTTACTTGTGACTATCAACATCAGCAGAACTACACAGAACTGGAAATCTGGCCAAGTGAAAATACTTTTAAGTTCTTCAGCAAATATGACAGGAAATTCTATGGCTTAGAACATTTAAAGCCCTCCAATAGTTAAATCCCAAAGCTATTCACAAAACACAGCACAGAGATTTCACAGCCTTGCTACAACTGGTTATTATCTCTTCCAAGGCTCAAGCTGTGCAATGCAAATAAGGAAACTATTTGGAATCAAAAAAAAAAAAGAAAATCATATATTGTTCCTGTTCCCTAAATATAACAAAACAAACTGCATCTATCTTTAGGAATGTGTCCAGAAAGTAATAGCTAGTATGAAAAATTAAGATTATATTGAGGATCAACAGTGGCTAAGAGACTATAAAGCAAAGAAAATCCAATGTGCTGAAATCCTGTCTCCCTAACTACAGTCCTCTAAGAATCATAGAATCACCTGGGTTGGAAGGGATCTCCAAAAGTCACCTAGTCCAACTCCCCTGCAGTGAGCAAGGACATCCTCAGCTGGATCAGGATGCCCAGAGTCCCACTGAGCCTCACACTGAATCTCTCTAGGGAGATGTTCTATGTTCAGTAGATCCTCTGACTTCATAGGCTGAGGAGATGCTCCTTCTCCTTGGAAAAACACTCTGCAGCCTGCATTGGCCAACGATCATGCAAAGGATTTAGGGGTGCTGGTGGATGAAAAGCTGGATGTGAGCCAACAGTGTGAGCCTGAAGCCCAGAAGGAAATTGAATCCTAGGCTGCATCAAAAGCAGCACTGCCAGCAGACCCAGAGAGGGCATTCTGACACTTTGCTCTGCTGGTGAAACCTCACCTGGAGTACTGCAACCAGCTCTGGAGCCCTCAACATAGGAAGGACATGGACCTGATGGAGCAGGTCCAGAGGAAGCCACAAAAATTATCAGGTGGTTGGAGGAGCTCTGCTACAGGCTGAGGGAGCTGGGGGTGTTCAGCCTGGAGGTTCTGGGGAGACCTAATAGCAGCCTGGCAGTACCTGACGGGGGCTACAAGAAGGTTGCAGAGAGACTGTGTGCAAAGGCCTGCAGCGACAGGATGAGGGCAATGTCTGCAAACTAGAACAGAGCAGATTGAGATTGGCTGTGAGGAACAGGTTCTGTAGCAGGAGGCTGCAGGAACACTGTAACAGGTTGCCCAGGGAGAGGGTTGAGACTGTATCCCTGGAGATACTCAAGGTCAGGCTCAACAAGTCTCTGAGCAGCCTGACCTCATGGAGGATGTCCCTCACTGCAGGGGAGTTGGACTGGATGACCTCTGGAGGTCACTTCCAACCCAAACCATTCCATGATTGTATGAATTTAAATTAAAATCATGTATTTACTTGAGCCAAGACCTAAACTGGCAACAGATGAGGATTCAACACAGCAAGGATTTCTTATAATCACTTCTTGCAAACAGCTTTGAATGTTGTGTTTATCATAGTCTTGTATAAATCTAAAAATAATAAGAATAATAATATACATTTTCTCTTTATTCACCTCAGCAACATCCTAAATAACACCAAACTGGAATTGTCCCTTAGGAGCAATTACATCAATGGCCAGAATACTAAACACATGAAATCCAAACACCAACCCTATCAAGTATTAGATGTGACAGTCTGGGCTCAGTACAGCCTGAGAATTCACCTGCTCTGAGACAAATAAGGTACCAACTCATCTCCCCCAGGGCAGATTGCCTACTCCCTTTGCAGCAGCAGGAAAGCAGGTTGGCTGCCACCACCAGGGACCTGCTGGAGCACAAAAAGTCCTCCCCCTGCACACCCACCAGTGTGTGCATGCAAGGTGCCTCGTGCAGGTCTTGATCAAACTGAAATCAGGGCTCAGCAAACCAGCCAAACTGAAATGGAGGCTGAGAAATGTTTCTGCATCTGATTACTTGGCACTCACAGCAAGCAAAGCACAGCCCAACTCTCCCCAAGAGCTGAGTGTCAGTGATGATTATTTAGTAATTCCTTTGCAACTATTCACCATCTGCCTCATGCACAGCAACTCTAGCAAAGTGTCCTCATGTGCCTTCTTCAAAGAGTTGAAGATATGCACTAAATACCTTTCAGAGACTCAAATACATTTTGCCTCAGAAGCTCTTTCAATTGTTCTAGCAAATAGACTTGCCTGGAGCATCTCCCCTATGGGAACAGGCTGCAAGAGTTGGGGCTGTTCAGACTAGAAAAGAGAAGGCTCCAGGGAGACCTTAGAGCAGCCTTCTAGTACCTAGGGGTACCTAGGGGAGTACAGCAGAGCTCAGAAGGGACTTTTGACAAGAATTTGGAGTGAAAGGAGGAGAGGGAATGGATTGAAGCTTGAGGAGGGCAGATTTAGACTGGAAATTAGGAAGAAATTCTTCAGCATGAGGGTGGTGAGACACTGGAACAGGCTGCCCAAAGAGGCTGTGGATGTCTCCTCCCTGGTGGTGTTCAAGGCCAGGCTGGAGGAGGCCTTGAGTGACCTGGGCTGGTGGAAGGTGTCCCTGCCCACAGCATGGGGGTTGGAACTGGATGATCTTTAAAATCCTTTTCAACCCAAACTATTCTATGATTCTTGTTCTACCTTCCCCTTCAGACTGGATATCAGCAGTACTAACGTGGACTTCATATGCCAAGACCCCACAGCAGCAAGCAACGGAGTCATCTCTTTCCTTTTCTTGTAGCTGTCCCTCATGCTTAAGCAGAGTTTGCTTAAATATGCATAATGATTACACTCTTGTCACAATTCTCTTTGCTTTCTTACACAGAATTAGCCAGGTTGGAAAAGACTTTCAAGATCATTGNGGAGCTGCAGAGAGCAATGAGCTCTGCCCTGAGCCTCCTCTTCTGCAGGCTGCACACCCCCAGCTCCCTCAGCCTCTCCTCACAGGGCTGTGCTCCAGGCTCCTCCCCAGCCTTGCTGCCCTTCTCTGGACACCTTCCAGCATCTCAACATCTCTTGAATTGAGGGGCCCAGGACTGGACACAGGGCTCAAGATGTGGCGTGAGCAGTGCTGAGCACAGGGGAAGAATAACCTCCCCTGTCCTGCTGGCCACACTGCTCCTGATCCAGGCCAGGATGCCATTGGCTCTCCTGCCCACCTGGGCACACTGCTGGCTCATGTTCAGCTATTATCTACCAGCACCTCCAGGTCCCTCTCTGCCTGGCTGCTCTCCAACCACTCTGTCCCCGGCCCATAGCACTGCTCGGGGTTGTTGTGGCCAAAGTGCAGAACCCAGCACTTCACATTTGATCTAGCACTCCATGAAGAGGTAGAGAAGACAAAGTTCTTCATTCATTCATCACTGCTGACTAGAGAAGGAAAGGCTGTGCCAGACCATGGATGTACACACTGCTCTCCATACCCTTCCAGGCCTTCAGTTCTCAACCTGGGTGATGAAATGAAGATCACACTTATTTAATTTGCCATGTGCTTACAGGCTCTCTGGTGGGAGAGTTGATAGGTTGGTAGGAGGAGGCTGTAAGCATGTCAGAGAACAAAATTAGAATATAAAATGAGCTTGACAAATTGAAGAAACAGCCTGGGGGAAAATGGGAGATTTAGTTCAATGGGAACCAAGTGGAAGATTCTTTGCTGAGCCAAGAACAATTAACTGCTCAGACAATGGATGATAACAACTGCTGATGTTGCAGCTCTGCATAGAAAAAGAAAACTGCAACCCACAACAATCTGAATATGACTTAATAATAGTTTGGGGGTTGCAATTAAAAAATAGTAATAATAACAATAATAAAGAATTGCAGAGATTGACTTAGGATAAAATACCTTAGAGCTGTTTAGGCACACTTGGTGTTTTTTCCAGCTCTGGTTAACAGATCCACTGAGCACTGCAATTTAAAATATATAGAAATATATGTATATATAAGGACCCTTTGGAAATAACTGAAGATAGAGAAAGAAAAATTAGCAGCAAATATCACTGTTGAGGGAAGAGTTAGAGCTGGTTTCTTTAAAGAAAGGGTTGCTGAGGGGAGACATAATAACTGCTTTCAAATAATGGAGTCCACACTTAGGAGATGTTGACCAAGAATTAATGAGCTTAAATGACATAGGTGGTTTTGGGTCTGAGTTGAGACCCTTACCAGTTGTTCTTCAAGCAGTTCTGTTGCATTACTCATTTTATAGCACATCCTAAGAAGAAAGTCTTTCATACACAAACAATGAAGTGATGAAGTACAAATCCTTCCCTTCTATGAAGGTTTGCATGGGAGTTTGAGCTGTTTCTTTTCATAAGCATTAGCATTTGGGGTTGACCTACCTAACAGCTTACTTCTGTAAGTCTGGAGGTGATTCTGCCACTTTGCTCTGCTCTCCTCAGACCCCACCTGGAGTACTGTGTGCAGTTCTGGAGCCCTCAGCACAGCAAGGACATGGAAGTGTTGGAGCAGGTCCAGAGGAGGCCACAAAGATG
>VWZE01005604.1:988503-999482 GCA_013396675.1 Eubucco bourcierii | reverse complement strand
TCAAGGCCAGACTGGATGAGGCCTTGAGTGCCCTGTACTAGTGGGAGGTGTCCCTGCCTATGGCAGGGGGTTGGAACTAGATGAGGTCCCTTCCAACCTTACCATTCTATGATTCTATGATTCTAATCAAATCCAATGAACAGAAACAGCTGAAAAGCCCAAAAGAAGTAAAACAGACTAGTAATTGGCTGTAGAGTTAACCATGCCATAAACAATCTTTCCACTCAAAGGGCTATCCACTCACACTAAAGAAGTTGTTCAGCAAAAGCTAATGAAGAATTAGACAAAAATCAGCTCCCTCTCTTTGTTGCTGCTCTTAAAAGGGGCTCCACAATATTCCAGAAACATTATTATTATTGCTGTCATCCCCCTACTCTTTTTATTTCTTCCTGCCACTTCCCTAGTCTATTTCTTCCTGCCTTATTTAAACAGAGAAACAATTACCTGCTGAAATCAATACTGCAAACCCAAGATAAGGCTGGCTATTTTTAGTAGGAACAACACCACCACATTCCTAGTCACCTTCTGGAAATCTTCTGACTGGTAGAAAGAAAATCCACTCATGTTTCACAGCTACAACCAAACTTCTATCCACAAGTTCACCTTTCACAGAATCACAGAACAGTAAGAGGTAGAAGGGACCTCTGGAGACCAGCAAGTCCAATCCCCTGCCAAGGTAGGCTCACACAGCAACAAGCTCAGATGAGTTTTCAATGTCTCCAGAGATGGAGACTCCACCACCTCTCTGGGCAGCCTGCTCCTGTGCTTTATCACCCTTAAATTAAAGAAATTCCTCCTCATGTTTGGATGGAGCTTCTTATGCTTATGATTCAGGACAAAGGAGGTCATTCTCCCCCTGGACTCTGCACTGGTTAGGACACACCTTGAGTCCTGTGTCCAGTTCTGGGCCCCTCCATTGAAGAAGGACATTGAGGTGCTTGAGTGTGTCCAGAGAAGGGCAGCGAGGCTGGGGAGAGGCCTGGAGCACAGCCCTGTGGAGAGAGGCTGAGGGAGCTGGGATTGGTTAGCCTGGAGAAGAGGAGGCTCAGGGGAGACCTTCTTGCTGTCTCCAGCTACCTGAAGGGTGGTTGTAGCCAGGAGGAGGTTGCTTTCTTCTCTCAGGCAAGCAGCACCAAAACAAGAGGACACAGTCTGAAGCTGTGCCAGGGGAAGTTTAGGCTGGAGGTGAGGAGAAAGTTCTTGACTGAGAGAGTCATTGACTGCTGGAATGGGCTGCCCAGGGAGGTGGTGGAGTCAGCGTCCCTGGAGGTGTTCAAGGCAGGTTTGGATGTGGCACTTGGTGCCATGGTCTGGTCTTGAGGGCTGTGGTGATGGCTTGGACTTGATGAGCTTTGAGGTCTCTTCCAACCCTGGTGATACTGTGACATTCATCTGTACTGTGATACTTGTCACATTCATCCACTGAATACAAGCAATTACTTCCACATCCTAACCCATCTGTCTGTCCAGACTGTTGGACCATGTTATGACTTCCAAGGTGGGATGAAATAACTTTAGTAGTTTTCATCCCTCTCCCTGCAGTATCTTAAAATGCAAAGTTTGGTTGCATTTGCAGATTGAAACTACAGTAGAGTTCACAGGATCACAGGACCACAGGATGTGAGGGGTTGGAAGGGACCTCTGAGGATCTGCAAGTCCAACTCCCCTGCCAGAGCAGGACCAGAGAATCCAGAGTAGGTCACTTAGGAACACATCCAGACAGGGTTGGAATGTCTCCAGAGGAGACTCCACAACCTCTCTGGGGAGCCTGTTCCAGTGCTGTGTCACCCTTACAGTAAAGTTCTTCCTCATGTTGAGGTGGAACTTCCTTTGCTGTAGTTTCCATCCACTGTCCCTTGTCCTGTCACAGGGCACAGGTGAGCAGAGGCTGTCCCTGTCCCTTCCTTCCTGACACCCAACCCTATCAACATCACAATATTTTGAAGGTTATCTATTTCCTACTGGTACAAGTTAAAGATAAATTAAATCTAGAGAAAAGAAAGTGCTGGTGAGTTTTCCTTCATGTCAATAATCCACAGCAAGACTGATGACAGTAGATGTAGATGCTGAGGTTATGCAATCCTTCCATATGGTGACTGTCATCAAGAAAAACTTGAATGGAGCTGCCTTGCATGCAGGTGATCAGCAATGCCTTAGATACTAAATATTTCAGAAGAATTTATGCCAGTAGTGAGGTTATTTGGCTTTGACTAGAAGGTATCACAGAATAACAGAACCTTAGAGGTTGGAAGGGACCTCCAGAGATCATACAGTCCAACTCCCCTGTCAAAGCAGCATCACCCAGGGTAGTCCCCACAGGAATGCATCCAGGTGGGTTTTGAAAGTCTCCAGAGGAGGAGACTCCACAATCTCTCTGGGCAGCCTGTGCCAGGGCTCTGTCACCCTCACTCTAAATAAGCTTCTCCTTATATTGAGCTGAAACCTTCTGTTCCAGTTTGTAGCTGTTGCTTCTTGTCTTAGTGCTGTGGACAACTGAAAAGAGATTTGCCCCAGGCACTTAACAACCTCCCCTCAGATATTTGTACACATTGCTTAGATCTCCTCTCAGCCTTCTCTTCTCCAGACTAAACAGCCCCAGGGCCCTCAGTCTCTCTCCATAGGAGAGATGCTCAAGTTCCCCAGTTACCCTTATGGCTCTCCACTGGACTCTCTCCAGCAAGTCCCTGTCTCTCCTGAACTGGGGAGCCCAAAATTTGACAAAGTACCCCAAGTGTGGTCTCACTAGGGCAGAGTAGAGAGGGAGAAGAACCTCTCTACCAGGTCTGCAGAAGCTTAAACTATTCTGTTGTGCAGAAACTAAAAACTACATCTCTGTTGGACTTGTTCACACATGCAGGAAGCCTGTTTGCCTCAGCAAGTGAAGCTAACATAGAAAGAACATTCCAAAAATATGTGTTTCAGCTTCTGTACTTTACATAAAAAGTAGTCTTGTGTTTTGGTCTAGTGAATCTGTCAAAAAAAAAAAAAAAGATAGAAAGAATTTATATGAACATTGGTAAGAATAAGTTATCAAATAATCACCCTGCATGCTTCCATCACTTAACAAGCTTCAGAACTAGTACACAGATGGTTAGCTGACAAAATGCCTTTCCCATCCTTGCATCATCATGGGCATCATCTTTGCAGCTGGGAAGAATCAGCTCTCAGTTTGCAAACACAATAACAACAACAACTTTTCTTCTTGATATTTCTACATAAACAGGTACTTAATGATCTCTATCTGCAGGAATTCCAGTGGAAAGGGGGTTCAGATCTGCGTCACAGTCACCTCAATGGAACAAACTATCAGATTATCCAGGTCATGTTAATTGTCTTAAGCTTTCTTTTGACATCTGTGCACATTCTGAAGGGGGCCTACAGGAAGGCTGGGGAGGGACTATTGACAAGGTCTTGTAATGCCAGGACAAGGGGCAATGGGTTTGAACTGGCAGAGGGAAGATTTTGACTGGATGTCAGGAGGAAGTTGTTTGCAGTGAGGGTGGTGAGACACTGGCACAGGTTACCCAGGGAGGTTGTGGCTGCTCCCTCCCCGGAAGTGTTCAAGGCCAGGCTGGATGAGGCCTTGAGTGAGCTGTGCTAGTGGGAGGTGTCCCTGCCTATGGCAGGGGGTTGGAACTGGCTGATCCTTGAGGTCACTTCCAACCTTTATGATTCTATGATTCAGAGAGGTAAAGAATAGCCCCTTTACCTGCTTCAGGATGCAAAACTGAGCTCCAAATCACTCTTAGTTCCGTGACCTGACCTTCCAGTACCTGAAGGGGGCTACAAGAAAGCTGGAGATGAACTTTTGACAAGGGGTTGTAGTGACAGAACGAGAGGGAATGGATTGAAGCTTCAGGAGGGGAGGTTCAGACTGGAGATGAGGAGGACATTCCTTACAGTGAGGGTGGTGAGACACTGGAACAGGTTGCCTAGGGAGATTGTGAAAGGGAACTTCCTGGAGGCATTCAAGGCCAAGGTTANCTTCCAGTACCTGAAGGGGGCTACAAGAAAGCTGGAGATGAACTTTTGACAAGGGGTTGTAGTGACAGAACGAGAGGGAATGGATTGAAGCTTCAGGAGGGGAGGTTCAGACTGGAGATGAGGAGGACATTCCTTACAGTGAGGGTGGTGAGACACTGGAACAGGTTGCCTAGGGAGATTGTGAAAGGGAACTTCCTGGAGGCATTCAAGGCCAAGGTTAGATGAGGCCTTGAGAAACCTGGGCTAGTGGGAGGTGTCCCTTCCCATGGCAGAGGGGTTGGAACTGGATGATCTCTAAGGTGCCTTCCAACCCAAACCATTCTATGATGATTGCATGTCATGGTAGGCCTGAATAGGCCAAAGGTGGGCTTGTACATGTCCTGGTTTGCCCAGGCATGCTCCCCTGCTCCCCCTCCCTCTGTGTTGGGGGTGGTGGCTGCAGGAAAGGGGACGGAAGCCCCAGTTTCACCTGATATGGGCAAACTGGGCAAAGTGCCATCCTGATTGGCTATCTATGTCCAAAGGCCCATCAGTCTCGGGCTGAAATGGATATAAAGGATGAGCAGGTAGCACATTGAGTGGTTTTGCTACTGTGCTCTTACTACCTCATGGATCCTGAGCTGGGTGGGACCCCAAGCAGCACGATCAGGCTCTGATGCCTCCATGCATTCGGCCTGCACAGCCAGCGTGACACCGTGCTGGGACTGCACAGCACAGACATCTGCCTGCACATGAGAGCCTGCTGCCAAGAGAGCCAGGACCAGCTCACAGATGTCTCCCTCCTCTATCTGAAGCACCCAGGAGCTTGAGGAAACTCCAAAGCCTCTAACAGCTTCCAACCCGGCAGCAGCCCACCACATGCTTTGGGTATTGCCCCATGATATTTTTGTGAGTAAATACTTCAAGCCTCTTATAATCATTAATTGCCTTCTGCCATAAGCAGAAAGGAGCTTCCTGTGTATAAACCTTCTCTGCCAGTAAAAATGTTTGCTTATGTTAGTTGCCTTTAAAGTGTTCCAGTTCACCTGTTCCCTGTATGTGCAAATTTCCAAAGCCTGCGTTTTGAAGCTTGTATATAAGTTTTGTGGCGAGATTTAATGTTAATAAACAGTTTTCATAGTTATTAACAATCTCTGCCTGGATATCAAAATTAATATAATTATTAATTTTGAATCAGTCTCTCCTTTACATTCCATGATCATTTGATGAACCAGGGAGCTCTCTGGCAGTTTGGCATGTCTAAAGTCAGAGCAGCAATAAAAGGCAAGACGAAAGTTAAGGCAGACATAGAAGTGTCCACGTGCTGAGCATCTCCAAGCCTCAAACTGTTGTGTATGAAGCCTTTCACATGAAACAGAGATGCAAGTAAAATGAGAAACAGAGCTCCCTAAGTCATGAGAGTACTGTACTTCTCAGAGGCCCCAGCTGAGATAAAAGTGATGTATTTCCAGGGTTACAAGCAGAGATAAACTATCCTGACTCAGACAGCTGGCAAATTATGTAAATAATGAAACCACAATTCCCTGAAAAGAGGTTCAAGCCAGGTAGACTTGGTCTCTTCTCCCTAGGAACAAGTGAGAGGACAAGAGGAAATGGCCTCAAGCTGCACCAGGGGAGGTTTAGGTTGGCGATTAGAAGCAAATTATTCCCTGAAAGAGCTCTGAACCACTGGCACAGGCTGCTCAGGGAGCTGGTTGAATCCCCATCCCTGGAAGTGTTTCCAAGAGGCAGAGATGTAGTGCTGAAGGATGTGGGTTAGTACCAGCCTTGAAAATAGTGAGACTCGATGATCTTAAAGGTCTTTTACAAACAAAATGATTCTATGAGTCTAAAAAGAGAGGACAAAGTCATACAATCTTCAGTAAGAGAACTGAAAGGTTTAAAGACAACAAGGAGTTAAGGAGAACTCCTGACAAGTGTGATATAGAGATCCTTCTGTTCAAAGCCATAGTACACACAAACATACACAACCAAAGTTTTCCCTCTAACCCAGCTGTAAAATCTTTCAGCAATCTACAACTTAGGAAAAGAGCCTCAGAAGGGCCACATTAGGCAGCTCAGCTTCTTGGCCTGTACCAGTTCTACTCTCAGTAGCTCTCAATGTACCCATATGACATGATCATACACAAGCATCTTACTGAAAACCTGACAAGCAGAATCCTGAATGTACAAATATTTCTGCTCTTTGCTAATAGCCACTGAATTAAGCTACTTCACAACTGATTCTTTCTAGGTTCACTAGTTGCTGTCAATTCATCTGCCTTTCCTCCAACAGAAAGCAGTTTGAATGCTGACAAATCAGTAGCTTTTTCTTATATCAAGTGAAACAGGATTATGTTTGTACAGTTAAAGTAACTTCTGATCTTTGCCAGTAATGCAGGAAAAAAATATTCATTTCAGTACTTGGAAAAAAAAAAAAGAGTGGAATATCTTAAATCCAAAGCTCAAAATATACTCAAATGGATGATCTAACCTGTAAACAGACAGATAAATTACTAAAGGTCCGTGCTTTTCCACTTGTCCTTATAAAAAGCTAACTGTGCCTTTCAAACCTATTTAGCATCCTCATGGCCTTGCTCTCCCACTGTTATTACCCCCTACTTCTCTACTCATCTCTATAGATCACACTCCCATTGATGGATGGCCTAAATAAACAGCCCAACAATCAACTGCTCTTTGTCAAATGCTTGCAGGTGTTTGTAAGAGGAAATTTACATTTTTTTCCCTGCATGGGCTTCCTGATCAAGCAATCTTTCACATAAAAATGGACTTGGCCCTTCTTAAGGAACACTGGATAGATAAAACACATCGTGGCTTCAAATGTCATCATGACATCTCCTTTGCAAACACGAGAGACGCAGGAGTGCTGTGTCAAAACATGATCATTTCATGCAACTGTAGTTCCAAAAGAAAGTCTTGCATAAACATCTTCTCCCTCCTTTGAAGGATATTAGTTTCTTGAAGCCACAAAGCACACCTTGATTTTTCCCTTTGTAGTTCCACAGAACACCTGAAATTATTCAGATTAAGTTTCTCTCAAAAAACAAATCCACAGCCACCAAAGTTTGCTCAGATTTAAGAACAAAACACATATTTCTGATATCAGACATTCCATTTTGTCTATTTTATTAGTAGAAGGAACGCACTCTTTGATAGATTTGCATTGTTTCTTCCTGGTTCATCTATCAGGTTTGAGGACATTTCAAAGATGATTATTTTTTCAAGGGTGTTTACTACAAAACTCATTAAAGCAACTACCAGGAGGAACAGCACTGAATGGTACATACCACATCCAGAGTCTGCTCTCGTCAGACCCCACCTGGAGTCCTGTGTGCAGTTCTGGAGCCCTCAGCATAGGAAGGACATGGAAGTGTTGGAGCCAGTCCAGAGGAGGCCACAAGGATGATCAGAGGACTGGAGCAGCTCTCCTATGAGGACAGGCTGAGAGAGTTGGGGCTCTGCAGCCTGGAGAAGAGAAGGCTTCGAGGGGACCTGACAGTAGCCTTGCAGTATCTGAAGNCTGGAGGTGTTCAAGGCCAGGTTGGATGAGGCCTTGAGTGACCTGTACTTGTGGGAGGTGTCCCTGCCTATGGCAGGGGGTTGGAACTGGCTGATCCTTGAGGTCCCTTCCAACCATACCATTCTATGATTCTATAACCCCTATTTCCCCTCACCCATACACAAGGACAGACCACACAGTCAAAAAACTCTCCTACAAGAGAAGTTAAAGACACACAGCATAGGAACACTGATGCAGAGCATGGAGAAGACTTTGTAATCAGCGTTATTAAGCACAAGTAACTATCTGCCTACATAGATCAAGCAACCAACAGAAATTTAACAACNAGATCAAGCAACCAACAAAAATTTAACAACAACCAAAAAAAAAAAAAGAAAAAAAGAAAAAAAGAAAAGTAAAAGGTACCAAAGTATTATCAGAGCTTTCAATCACTCTAAAGGATGTCAGCCTGCACTTACATTTCAAGCAAGGTACCACAAGCAAAGTCCCATCTAGGGCAAGTAACCTCCAGGTTAGTTTGGCTTGTGTGCCACCTCTCACAGCATGAATCTCCCTTCCTACAGAGCTTTCTCTACAGCTCCTAAGCCTGACAACCATCCACACTTTGTGACAGGAGCTCTAATGTCACCTCCAGACACCGCAGAGCACTTTAAGGAAAGGTAGAAACGCACATGTGTGACTCCATCTGTTCCCAAAGCAATCTAAGTACAAGTGTGCACACTGAAACAGGTGTTTCAAGTTTTGGTAGCACAGCAGTTTTTAGAACAAAACTGGTATTTTAGACAGGCACTGGCTGGCTTCAATTTTAGCCTGGGAGAAATGAGCATATGCTGTTGAACTGTTCTGTGAGGGCCAGCCACAAACTGTCTACCTCAACATGAAACAAATGTTTTAAGATGAGTAAAGGAGCAGGTTTCTGAAAAGAAAAATTACAGTGTGGCTACAGTTCCCAAGCTCTATTTCTTTAAAACATATTATTTTCACCTCTACCTGCTGAAGATATAACAAAAAAAAAAGGTAGAAATAATATAGAGTATAAGATCAAATTTGCTTTCAAATTCTTTAGAGAGATCCTTCTAACAAAGCAGGTTAGAATTTTTTTCTAAAGATTAAAACAGACTGCAATGCACTTAGCAGATCTTTGGAGCATGGTACAAAGAACAACAAACACCTTTTTTCTTCTACATATATCAAAATGCTCTTCTGCAGCATTTGCAAGCCAAACATCAAAGCACTCTTCAGAATCCACACAACAACAAAATCTGAAAGTCGAATAAAACATGATTATGTTCAAGACCCAAAAGGAATCTAAGTTTCTCTATCACCATCTCAGAGAGAAGCAAAATACAGAAGACCATGAAGCACTAGAAGCAGTGATTCTGTAAACACCTAATTCAGTAATCTGAGATATGGGAACAACATCACATCTCAAAATTAAGCTGTCACGATGCCTAACAGGATACTGCCTCTGGTAAACTACACAACATAGGAGCACTTTGTTTATTTTCTTATTGCAAAATGCCGATCAGCTTCCTAGCCCCGAAGAGAGCTGCAGTAACAACGGACAGCTGTAACCCAGCAGAGGCCAGTAATGAACCTAACGGGAGTCGGCACCAGATCAGACACTTTCTGTGAGGAATGGACCTGCATCCTGAGGTCTGATCTTAAAACACTGCCTAACCCCATCATCATCAACATTTCCAGCATCTCTCACCTCAGTGCACACAGCACACACCATCTGAAAAGACACGGAACCGTTCCAGCCCTCGGTGCTACCTCTGTGGATGAAGTTTTTACAGCCAGACAGTACCTATCTGACGATGCCAAGGGCCAGGCTCTCCTTTCATGTGCATTTCTGCCAGGCTTGACATTCACAATACTTACGCATTGCAATAAGGTTTCTTTTCATATCCTTTGTAGTTATTCATGTTCAGAGCCATTTTGCAAACTTCACAGTGGAAACATCCTTTGTGCCAGTACTGTAAAGAAACATAAAAGAGAGTTACTTTTTGATATTGATGTTTTGAAAGCTATTTTAGGTTACAATAAATGTAAAGACAAGGGTACAGGACAGTATTTCGGGCCATACATTAGAGATCTCTGCAAACAACATAAAAAGAATGACTTTCCAATGCAACCGAAGAAATTCTCTGCTGAGGTGGACGTCAAGACCTCCACCTCTGACCTTGGTAGGATTATTTTAAAGGTAACTGAGGCAGGAGTTTGTCATTTTGCCTCGTTAGAGCAAACCCGAGCTTGCTAAGAATGCCCCACTCGGAGAAAAGCAGCACCTAAGGGGCCCATTGGATTTGGGCTGCCCGCGCAGCCACTCCACACAGCACAGAACGCGGTGTTTTCCTCCGGTAGCCCACACCGCCTCGCCTCTCCGGGGCCGCTCGTTTGGCTCATCCGTCGCAGCCCCCTCGTTCGCATTTACGGAGATAACCAGCATCACCGGGCACACCCCGAGGGACCGGGCTGTCGCCGCCCCGGCCACCGTCCCCGCCGAGGCGGCCATGGCGTAAGGGGCAGCCAAAACCGCCTCCGCTCCGGGAGGCACCGACAACTAAACGGGGCGAGGGCTGCTGCCAACTTCAGCCCTCAGGGAGCCCGGGTGGGAAGGGGGCCCCGGGGACCCACCGCCAGCCCCAACCGCCGTCGTTCCCCGGGCGGGCACCGCAGGGACTACCCGGTCCGCCGCGGCCGCCGCTCGCCCTGCGCAGCGCGGTGACGATGCTGGCTCAGCGGCTGCCCCCGAGGCGCTACGTTTGCCACCTGCCAGCTCGCCCTCCGCCGCCGGCCCGGCCCTGCCCGCCCCGCCGGAGCTACAGGGAGAGCGGAGCCGGGCGGGTACGCGCGGGAGGTGCTGTCCGCGCCCGCCCGCGCCACAGCACCTTGTCCAGGCAGTTGACTTTCTCGGTGGGATAGACCACTTTGCCACAGCGGGCGCACTGGGGGTTCATTTTGCGGCTCCTCTTGCGCGGCGGCTCCGGCGAACGAGGCTGCTGCGAAGCGGGATGGGCTCAACGGGAGCTGCGGGTGGCCGATCTATCATCCCCTGCCCTGCCGGGGACACCGGGGGTCCTCAGCGACTGCCGGCGGACGAGCGGGTCATCGGCGGCGGCTCGAGAGGAAGCAGGGCTCCAGCTGACTGCGGCTCGGCAGCATGTGTGAGTGGGCGGGCGGGGAGCCGCTGCCTGTCGCCCCCGCCCGCTCGCTCGCCGCCCCGCCGCCGCCGCCTCCTCCGTGTGCCTGCGCGCTCGGCTCTCCGCGCCGCGGGCNNCGCCGCGGGCTGGGTGACTCACGCCGAGCTCCGCGCTGCAGCCGCAAGCCAAGCCAAGCCCACCAGCGCTGCGCGGCCCGCAGCGAGGGGAGGGAGGGATGAGGGGAGGGAAGAGAGGACGAGCTCCGCGCCGCAGCCACCCCGCTGTGGGGCGAAAAGCAGGCTGGGGGCCGCGCCGCGCCCGCGGCCCCG
>VWZE01005604.1:969374-979635 GCA_013396675.1 Eubucco bourcierii | reverse complement strand
GTGCTAGTGGGAGGTGTCCCTGCCTATGGCAGGGAGTTGGAACTAGATGATCCTTGAGGTCCCTTCCAACCTTACCATTCTATGATTCTATGATTCTGTGATTCTATGATTTAGAGCAAGATTTGGAGCAAGATTTGGAGCAAGAGTAAGTCTATGGGGAGGTTTATATATATATATATATGTATATATTTGATAAAGGAACTAATTTTAGTGAACAAATAATTGATGCAGGAGTGAAAAGACATCACCACGGCTCTTGGAGTAGCTAATAGAGAAGACTGTGTTCAGTGAACTCTACTATCCTGTGTCAAGAACCAAAACCAGTGGCTTAATCCCAGTCCAAAAGTATTTTCAAGCCCACACCACCACAGAAAACCAATCCAACACAGGACTTTCCACAATGGAAGGGCAGAATGTTAATCACTCATTCTTCATTAATACCTCCCACTTTGTTTTCTACACTGAGTAAAAGCATAAAGGTTGAGTTTCCTTATGAAGATGAAATGGAACAAAAAGTTGTTCCATTAATTGTAGATATTGTTTGCTGCCCTGTGTTTAGCTTGAGAACAAAACAGGAATGTAGAGACAGAATTAGGGTTCTGAACTGGGTTTTAAAGCCTAATAAGAGGGCTGTGGTAGCTTTGACTGGAAAGACAACAGTGGCATTATTCAGAAAACTGCTTTCCCATTATTTCCAGAAATAGTAGCTGAGTAGCTTCCTGCCTAAATCAACAGTCCATGTAGATGGGACTTGGTCTGTAAAGCTTTTTAAAATAAGGTTTCCTTTTTCCAAGTGAATGACATAGTGAAACACAGGAAGGGTTGGGCTGTGATTGGACCGGATTCTTGAATTCCATGTTGTAAGGGGTTACGTGACCAGCTCAGGGTAGCTCAGCAGGCTCACTCTGTAGATGGTCTGCAAGTGTCCTAAGGAATACACTCCCCAGTTGCCAAGAGAAATAGCTTCTTTTGGTAGAATCATTGACAAGCCTGACTATGGTTCCAGAGGAAACTACATTTCCAACCCTCCTAGCAGGATTTTAAAGTGATGGCCTTCACAGGGCAGAGCTGCCCCAACCTCACACATCCAGACTTACCTTCCAGCCTCCCTCCCCTGCATCTCCACCTGCACCATGCTCCTCTGCAACCCCATGTTATGGCTCCTCTCCCACCCTCTATCCCCACATGCCCAACACAGCTGGATGGCCCAGGCTGCAGTCACCCTGCAAAAGAGGAGGAGGAACAGTGCAGCATGGCTGCATTGCTGAAAACAAAGATCAGTCCCAGAGGAATTCCTGCAAACATCAGCAAAAGTTCTTTCCAGGAAGGTAAGAAGTAAAAGCTCTTCATAGCTCAGTGCTGGCATTCTATCCAACATGTGCTACTTCTCAAGTTTTCTGCTTTGAACACAGAGACTTTGAGCTCTAAGGCTGTTAAATAAAACCTTACAAACCTGTAAAATTATAATCTATAAATACATTTTTAAACCACAATTTGGATATGTTCCAGGCTTAGATCAAGAAGACAATGGCTGGTGACAGTCTTTTCCCAGCAACAACAACAACATTGGCTTCTGCAGCACTGTTTGTGATCACAGGCTTGCAGAAGATGCTAACAGAGTAAGAGACAGGACTGAGGAAAATCACATTCCTAAATGTACCTGGAGACAAACTACCAAAAGCAAAACAAACAGTAAGCTTAGCAAAATGCATCTTGCTTTGGGCTCAGCTCAGATGCTTAAAGGACATCTGCCTTCTACTTGAATTTTTAGCAGCAGGACGTCAAAGGTTTGAAAAGTTTGTATGAAAACAGCTGATGCTGCTCCAGGGCCTTGGTTTAAGGTTAACAGAGTATCACAGAATGATTTAGGTTGGAAGGGACCTTAAAGACCACCTAGCTCCAACCCCCCTGCCATGGGCAGGGACACCTCCTACTAGACCAGGTAGTTCAAGGCCTCATCTAGCCTGGCTTTCAACTCTTCTAGGGATGAGGCATCCACGGCTTCTCTGGACAGCCTCTTCTAGTGCTCTCAGTGAAGAGTCATCTAACGTAAATCAATCTTCCTCAAAGTACCAGGAGTCACAACAGGCTAGGTGCAGTGGTAGGGAACTGCCCAGCAGGCAGATTCCTGACAAGGTGAGGGGAGGACACTGAGCATCCAGACTGTGAATTCTGGTCTGCTGCTTCAAACTCAAATTCACTGTAAGACTTAGACAGAAGGTGTTATGTCAGAGGGTTTAGCACAGAGAGAGTTACATAACATTTGGACTCAGCAATCTTAAAGTCTTCCAATCAAAACAATTCTGTGAAAAGCCAAGGCAGGGACCCAGACCTTACCCCCACCACAGTGTGGATCTCTCATGACCTGTTGACTGGTGCACTGCTGCTGTCGTCAAAAGTCAGGGAGAAGAACTTGAGACTAAAAAGTCCTTTCTCCACATTCTTTTGGTGCAGATTCTCACAAGCATCCTTACTGGGTCCACAACTACAGCTGGTTTGAACTATCTTCCTAAACAGAGAACTGTCCTGAAGGGTTCTACAAGCCCAGGATGGGCAAATCCACAATTTCATTTTCGGTTTATCAGAAGTTAAATAGAGTCACATGAGAAAATTAGTAATAAACCCATTCCAAGGTTTTTAGCCATCTTGACTATTTTAACTGACAAGACTAGCAGTTGTGTTCTCCTCACAGGTACTTCCTAAAATCTGTGTCATCTTTTCAGTCTGAACCTGTTATTTTTGGTTCTTTCTTCTCTGCAGCAGACAACAGAGAGAATAGCAGCCCAGTGCAGCCATCATGAAAAAGACAGAAGTGCCTTTCTTCTCATCAGATCCCTGTGCTTGCTCATCAATAAAAAATGAGAAGAGAAGAAACAAAACCATAGCAGTTGTTCAGCCAAAAAGTTATCTGAATATTTTAGACCCAGAGTAAGACTCTCAGTAACACTGTGTATCATAAAACTGTTTCAGTTGGAAAAGACCTCTAAGATTGAGTCCAACCTTCAACCTGAGACCACCACAGCTATTAAACCATGTCCCAAAGTGCCACAGGTTTCCTGAACACCTCTAGGGGCAGTGACTCCACCACCTCAGTCTGTTCCAATCCTTGACCACCCTTGCAGCAAAGAATTTTTTAGTCTCTAACCAAACCCTCCCCTGGCACAAATTGAGGCCATTTCCTCTACTCTCTCACCTGACGCTAGGGAGAAGAGACCAACACCCACCTCACTCCAACCTCCTTTCAGGGAATTGTAGAGAGCCAGAAAGCCTCCCCACAGCCTCTTTCAGACTAAAGAACCCCAGTTCCCTCAGCTGCTCCTCACAAGACCTTTCCTCCAGATCCTTCACCACCTTCACTGCCCTTCTCTGGGCACAGTCCAGCATCTCAATGTCCTCCTTCTACTGAGGGCCCCAAAACATTCAAGCTGTGGCCTCGCTAGTGCTAAGTACAGGGGAACAACCACTCTCCTGGTCCTGCTGAGCACACTATTCCTGATCTGGGCCAGGATGGTTTTTGCCTTCTTGGCTACACCAGGATACTTTTGCTGGAAGTGTTTTTAGATATGGCACAAAGTCATACCCAAAACAGTGAACTTCAGGAAAGGAGCAGTTCACTTTCTCCTAACTTCAGAATTACAGCTAGTACGTGAACTTTACTCTCAAGAAGTAAATGGAGGGCAGCATGTCACATAAATTAAAGCTTCTAACGTGCAATAGATATTTTTCAGTGGGAAGTTCTCCCTTCTCCCTGATAGCTGTCAATGAATTGTCTTAAATGGTATCTTAGAGCAGACAATGATTCTGTAGACCATTAAGCAGAGCACACTGCTACATTTCCTTTGACCACTGAACCATCAATAAAGGGAAGCAGCATTGCTGAAGGGCTCAGGTTACACCGGTCCAAACAGTGACTGTGCTGCAGTGAAGGACACAGTGCTGGAGTGTGCCACAGACAGTACTATTATGAGGTTCCATTATACAGTGTCTCATTGACTTCCTTCACATTATAAAAGCATTCATGATTTTACTGTGACTGCCCCTTCCCTGCTGCACACTGCAGACCAAACAGCCTGACTGCCTGGCTTGGCAACAGAGCAGGTTCCACATTATCATCAGAGTGATCTACTTGGTCCAGCAAGGGAATGAGGGAAAATTCCAGAGGATTTGATTTTCAGAGGCCCTGTTTGTTTAACTCCTCAGGCAGTCAGAGCTGCCTACACCAGCAGCAGCCACTGTAGGAGGCCCACATCACAAAACCTGCAGTGTCCTCGTCTCCTGCCATGGACCAAAGCATGCTCCTATGAAGGATTAGCACCACAGCCCTGAAATGGCTACCCCTGTCTGAGAGTCCCAGTTTAACCAATGCTGCTACAGCACCTGAGCTCCTGCACTTTTCCAGGTCCCCCAAATTAGAGCCTTGCTCTGGCATTATTAATTAGGCACAAACTCACTGGTGGCCATAAAAACTCACATATGCTTCTCCACCAGATGCACCAATCTGATATGAGAGCATGGTGCCATGTCCTGCTGCCTCTGACTACACACACTAGTGCACTTCATCCCACTTCTTTAGAAGCTCATGTCTGCTAGATTCTGTGGAGAAACACAGTTTAGAGTCACCTGCCTATGGCAGAGATTTGAAACTAGATATCTTTAAGGACCCTTCCAACCTAAACCATTCTATGAATCTAACTTTTCCAGGATGGAATTGTCAGGGTAAGCAGGAAGGAGTCCTTTTAAGTTCTCCTTCCTCCTGCAACCTGATTAAAACATGTTCCCATTCCACTTAATTACATCCCCATCTCTACCACACCTCTACATATGTTCCTAGTTTAAAAAAAGGGGCTAGAGAAGGCCGAGCGCCCCGCGGCCACCCCGGCCAGGCTGAATCTGACTTTCTGCCTGCAGTCCCTCTGCTAGAAATAACAATAAATAATGGCAAATGTCAGACAGGACTCTCTCAGTCTCTCTTTATGGAGAAGCACAAGCAGGTGAGACAAGAGTTAAAAAGGGCAAAGGCTGGTGGGATAGACATCGTGCCTGGTAGTGTAGATGCAGAGGTTGAATGTATCTGGGAGCATCAACCCAAGACTCCCTCCAGAGGAAAGTCTTTAGGCCAAAGAAATGTCAGGTCTGCTTAGCCTTGATCCAACTCATGTTGAAACCAACTGAAAGCTTCCCACCAATGTCTGTGTGTGCTAGATTAGAGTTCAATACAATAGGCTGTGTAATTTGCACGGGGGAGGAGTTTCAGCATAAACAGAAAACAGTGTTGTTGGTTACCTGCTGGCACCACACAGCAGTTTTCAATGTCATAAGCACCAGTTGGTGAAAGTGGACAGGAAGCTACTGAGGCAAGGTTAGGCATAGCTGTTATCTTTCTTTTCATCATAGTTGACTTTCTAATCAAAGAGAGGCCAGATTTGGGAGCTATTTCAGATACTATTCCAATGAACTGAGCTTTAGAACTGTTTAGTCCTGAAATAAATAGGTGTTAACCACTCCAAGTCAGTTTTTAAAGAAGTTCTTAGCAAGAGCAAATTCTTTATGGTCACAGAAAGCTTATTGGAAGTTGTACTATAGGAAAAACTTGCAAACAAAACACAGATAAGTAGCAAACTTCCTCACTTCGATGTTATCACATACTTAAAAAGAAAAATGTCAGTGTGGCATTTACATTTCTTGGTGTAGTAAATACGTGCCTCAGCATTCTGAGATGCTGCCTCAGTCCACATACCTAGGGCTAAGACACCTACTGTGCCTGGCTCTTCAGAAGTTAAACAGAAGAGAAGATTGCCATCTTCTGTAGCCTTGCCTGAATTGGCACTTGGCTGATCTCCTTTGCCTAGGCTGTGAAGAAAGTCTGAGGGAACTGGGGCTGCTTAGCCTGGAGAAGAGAAGACTGAGAGGGGACCTTATCAATGTCTATCAACATCTGAAGTGTAGGTGTCAGGATGAAGGTGCCAGGCTCTTTTTGGTGGTGTCCAGCAATAGGACAAGAAACAACAGATAAAAACTGGAATCCAGAAAGTTCCACTTCAGTGTGAGGGTGATGGAGCAGTGGAGCAGGTTGGCCAGAGAGGTTGTGGAGCTGTCTCCTCTGAGGACTTTCAAAATCCACCTGGATGCATTCCTGTGTGACCTGCCCTAGGTGACCCTGCTTTGGCAGAGGGGTTGGAGTGGATGATCTCTGGAGATCCCTTCCAACCCCTACCATTCTGTGATTCTATGATTGTATTCCAGGTGGGGTGAATATTGAGGTCAATGGATAAATAGCCCTTTGGATAACTGCTCTGTGCGACTGCAGCACATCTACTCTCCATGAACCACGGATGATGATTCTCTGAAGTTCAGTTAAATAAGGCAAGACTGCACTGCAGATCAGATGTTAAATCTTCTCAGAAAACTTTCATCATAAGCAGGACTGGAATTGTAGCTGTGCTTATCCAAACAGGTGGAGATAGCACAGGCAGCTTTGTCATCGAGGTTACCTTAGCACCCAATCAGTCACTTAGTCCATCAGGCATTTTCTACTTACTCCTAACTTCTGAATGCCCTTGCAGTGAGTCTGCCTGGTGTGATGGATGCAGTGCATAGCATTCTGCAGACCTCCTCAGTAAGAGATCACAACCCCCTTTTTAGAAGAAAAAATAAAATCACTATTCAGCTGCAAGCATAATGGCAAGAAAAAGGAATGAGGAGAGAAAATGTATGCTCTGAAGTTTGTTGCACTGAATTTGTTTCCAGCTCTAACATGTTCCTCTCACTAGGTGTAATTTCTCTAATACAGCCCTCTGAAAAGTTCCTCATGATACTGGAAAGGAGGAAAATATGAGAAATCATTAAGGAAAGAATTCAACTGCATGTGAATTATGATTGTAAAATTAATCCGCTCAACTAATGATAGATCAGAAAACCCACAAGCTGTCAGGATTTCAAATTACACCAACATTTGTCAAGTATACCCTCATAACTACATGGAATAAGTGTCATGTGAAACTTCTCCTTATTCCTTTCTGCCATTCTCCTCAACCAACCTGCAAACTTCTGAATGTAAGTGAAGACCTTCTGCAAGATTACCAAACTGCCTCGAACCCAAACCACACATTTTTGTTAGGTAACTTCCTTTAAAACAATAGTCATAATAATAAAATCAACCACAACAGAATCATAGAATTGCTTTGGTTGGAAGAGAACTCTCAGATCATTGAGTCCAAACATCAAGATCACCATGGCCATTAAACCATGTCCCAAAGTGCCGTGGTCACAGGTTTCTTAGAATCATAGAATGGTAAGGTTGGAAGGGACCTCAAGGATCATCTAGTTCCAAGCCCCTGCCATAGGCAGGGACACCTCCCACTAGCACAGCTCACTCAAGGCCTCATCCAACCTGGCCTTGAACACCTACTGGGAAGGAGCAACCACAACCTCCCTGGGCAACCTGTGCCAGTGTCTCACCACCCTCACTGCAAAGAACTTCCTCCTAACATCCAGGGATGGGGGATTCTTAAACACCTCCAGGGATGGGGACTCCACCACCTCCCTGGACAGCCTGTGCCAGTCCCTGAACACTCTTGCAGCAAAGAATTTTTTTCTAATCCTCAACCTAAATCTCCCATGGCACAATTTAAGGCCATTTCTTCTTGTTCTATCACTTGATATAAGGGAGAAGAGACCAATACCCACCTGATTCCAACCTCCTTTCAGGGAGCTGTAAAGGGCACTGAAGTCTCCCCTCAGTCTCTTCTTCAGGCTGAACTACCCCAGCTGCTCCTTACAGGACTTGTTCTCCTGGCCCTGCAGTTGCTCTTCTCTGGACACACTACTGCAGCTCTATGTCTTTCTTGGAGTGAGGGCCCCAAAACTGAACCCAGTACTCAAGTTGTGGCCTCACCAGTGTCCATTCCAGGGGCACAATCATTTCCCTGCCCCTGCTGGCCAAACTCTTCCTGATACAAGCCATTAATCCATGTCCTGAAGTGCCATGTCCACATGTTGTTCAGACACCTCCAGGGATGGTGCCTCCCTGGGCACCCATAATCAATAGGTTAGCCAGTGCTGATGTTGGCCCACACTGAGTGAAGGCTGAGCAATGTAACGCTCTGAGGTCCTTCCCAACCTGAACCATTCTATGGTTTTATATTTGTATCAAGAACAATACAGGTGATACTGACCTTACCTTGAGATGAGAACTTGAGGCTGGTCAACCTCTTGAATCATCTTTCAGTCCAGTGATCTCATTAGGTGGCTTCTCCATGTTAGCTGACATGCATCCAGCTTCACATAGGAGGGATTTTCCTTGGCAGCTCCATGTGAGCCAGCAAAGAGCCTGGACCATGCCAAAGGAGAGCAAAGAGCCCCATCAGCACGATAAGAGTCTGAGGGCATAGGAAATAAAAACTGGGCAGAAGCAGGATCCTGCCTTGCTAAATTTAGAGTGGCCTTTAACAATGAGCAATTCTGACACTGGGATAAGGATTTTGTTCAGGGGGAAAAAAAAAAAAAGACTTCTAGGTTGGAGTGAAGATCAGGAGCTCATCTAACAACTGGAAAAGTGATTTACAGTAACATTGTCTTCACTTAGAAGACTTCAACTAATCATTTAAGAAGACATCAGCATTTGGCTCTACTGATATAAAGGCAAGTGAAATTCAATCTAAATATCAGCAGAACCAAAAAACCAGCTGGCCTGTAAACAAGTGGTACAGAGGTTCAGCTAGATAACTCCACAATTTTCCAGGCCACTGAAGCAGGGCAGAGATCAGTTGTTTGAGGAGAGGACTAACTGGCTGCTGGCTTCTTTTCCAATCCTGCATTTTGCTTTATTTCATTTTTTTCAGTTGTAAGGTGGCAGTAGCAAAGTTGCTTGAGTGATTTTTTTTTTTTTAAATATATACTTACCTTTCTGAAAGCTTTATTAGGTATAAAGAGAGATTTTAAGTGCATGTCTTGCTGGAAAAGATGGAAATGTGTTTTGAGGGGGGAAAAAAAATAAGTACTTTAAAGGTTGCTTCTTTCCATTTTAACTATAATGGTTCATGTTTACTGTACTCCAGCAGCTTGCAGGCTTCGCTGAGGAGAATGACTGACTGCTTACAAGAAAGGATTTCACAGGTTGGGTTTTTTTTCTATGCACCATCCATCTTTGAAAATTGCAGGTTTGCTACTGCCCAGCACTGGTGCTTTAGTGACAGATGAGAACACTATTACTTAACACCTCAAGGATGGTTAATATTTTGGACTGCTCTTTGACAGAAAGCAGAAAACATTTAGCCAAAGGAAATGCTGGTAGAAGAGAATATTCATTGAGCATGCTCTCCCCACAAGTGTAAACAGCAGCAAGAGTGTTACTCTGCAATGAAGGCCATAATGGAGGTTGAATGAATTTATTAACTCTCTCCAAAATGAGTGCTTCTTGCACAAGAGGTCCTGAATAACCTGAGGACACATATATTTAAGTGCACTAAATATTTGCTTAATAGAAAATGTGTGGCCATGATATTTTACTTATTGTTTGATTTTACTGTGGTGCTTAAAAGTCTTTAAATTAAAACACTGGGGACATTCAGGTGAAAGCCAGGGAGGAATTTTTTTTTTTCCTTTTCTTTTTTCTCCCTGGAAGAAGCCATTAGGTTTATCAAGCAGTGCAGCTGGAGCAATTTATCTATTATGGAAATGCCTCTGTCTAAAAGGCAGCAAAAACTACAGGGCAATGCAGGCAAAGCATGGCCAAAATCAAAAAAGTAGGTGAGCCTATCCTGTTATTGAACTGGGGTAGTTCTAAGAAAATAACAGTACAAAATCTGGGGGAGGACTTCTAGGATCATAGAATTGCTTCAGTTGGAAAAAACCTCCAAGATCATCAAGTCCAATCTTCAACATAGAACCACCATGACCGTTAAACAATGTCCAAAAGTGCCATGGCCACACATTCCTTGAACACCTCCAGGGATCCCAAAATCACAGAATGTCAGGGGCTGGAAGGGACCTCCAAGGCTCATCCAGTTCAACACCCATGCCAGAGCAGGATCACCTAGATCAGATCACACAGGAACACATCCAGGCAGGGTTCAAATATCTCCAGAGAGGGAAACTCCACAACACCCCTGGGCAGCCTGTGCCAGGCTTCTGTCACCTTCACAGGGAAAAAATTCCCCCTCATCTTTACATGAAATTTCCTATCCCTCAACTTCCACCCATTGCCTGTTGTCCTGTCATCAGGCATCACTGAGCAGAGCCTGGCTACAGCCTCCTGGCACTC
>VWZE01005604.1:927942-967631 GCA_013396675.1 Eubucco bourcierii | reverse complement strand
CCAGGCTTCTGTCACCTTCACAGGGAAAAAATTCCCCCTCATCTTTACATGAAATTTCCTATCCCTCAACTTCCACCCATTGCCTGTTGTCCTGTCATCAGGCATCACTGAGCAGAGCCTGGCTACAGCCTCCTGGCACTCGCCTTTACATCTTTATAAACACTGATGAGGTCACCTCTCAGGCTCCTCTTAAATGGGATGGTGACTCCAACACCTCCCTGGGCAGCCTGTTCCAGACTTCATCACAGAAATAAATAAAGAGGTAAAATCATAGAACCAATCATAGAATCACTTTGGATGGAAAAGACCTCCAAGATCATCTAGTCCATCATCCTAACACTACCATGACCACTAAACCCTCTCCAGCAGATGCAGAACTAACTCCTTATTCCAAGAATTTCAGCTGCTCAGCCTGGTATTTGCCATCCAGTAAATACATTTCTCCAGGCATGCAAAACTGCTATGGTACATGCTCCAAACAGAATGCTGAATTGACTGCCCAAAGACAGACTCATGCTGTAATTTATCAGTTTCCCCTGTCATGTTCTCTCATTCTTATTGGAGACCTTTGAAAAAGTAATGAGGTTTAAGAGGCTGCCTCGTAGAAACTGTCTTTTAATAACTGTTAAAAATCATTATCTTCTGAATAAATCTATGAGGAAAAAAAATTATTATCCTTTTCCTGGTATTTTTTGACACTAGGTAATCTATCTCTGTAAGCCTGCAAAGTCTGATTGATTTTATAAGAGCTCTGAAGGTTTCCACGTGGACCAAATCAGCACTTTGCCAGAAGGAAGCAGCAGAGACTGCACAGAACTCTTGTGGGTTCGAGGCACTGGGATGTATTAAACCAGAGTTAGATAGGTCCAGGGGCTGGGCACCAGAAAGTGTAATCTTTTGTTATTTCATTCCCATAAACTCTGCATCTCTATAAAAATGGACTTTGCTATCTCTCCTTTCCCCTTTTTTCCTCCCTCTCTGCTCCCGGGAGGACATGCGGAGCTTTAGCTTGGGTCTGCTGCTGGGGAGCAAGGCCTGGCTCAGCCTGGGCACCGCTGCCCATTGGGGCCTGGAGCAGCCTGGCTCAGCCTGGGCAATGCTGCCAATTGGGGCCTGGAGCAGCCTGGCTCAGCCTGGGCACTGCTGCCAATTGGGGCCTGGAGCAGCCTGGCTCAGCCTAGGCACCGCTGCCCATTGGGACCTGCATCAGCCTGGTTCAGCCTGGCCACTGCTGCGAATTGGGGCCTGCAGTAGCCTGGTTCAGCCTGGGCACTACTGCCAATTGGGGCCTGCAGCAGCCTGCTTCACCCTGGCCACTGTTGCAAGTTGGGGCCTGCAGTAGCCTGGTTCAGCCTGGACTCTGTTGCCAGTTGGGGTCTGGAGCAGCCTGGCTCAGCCTAGGCACCGCTGCCCACTGGGGCCTGGAGCAGCCTAGTTCAGCCTGGGCACCACTGCCAACTGAGGCCTGGAGCAGCCTGGCTCAGCCTGGGCTCTGCTGCCCATTGGGGCCACAATACAGAATTATCAAGTCTCACAGTTGCAAACAGGACCATTTTACACACACAAAGAACTGAAGGTAACTACAAGGGGTGGCTGAGGAGCAGGACTCATATGTTTGAGTCTACATGTCAAGATGATGGTGACTTTGAAAAGCTCATTAGAGCTCTGTAACCCTGAGGGAAAGCTCTAAGGACTAGGAAGTTGTAACAGTAGAATCCCTTCTGAGCAGCTCTGTTTAGCAACCCAGACAGGAAAACAACAGCTAAAGAATGGAAAAGAAGGTGAAATCAAGGATCTTCAGTGATTAAAAGGACTGAGAAACCTTGGAGGTGGAGGAGTCAGCAGCTTTGGTGGTGTTCAAAAAGCCACATAGACATGACACTTTGGGATGTGAAGCGCAGGCCAGCAGAAGGGCTTCTGGGTGTTTACATCATTCATGTCACAAGTGATGAAAGGCCTTCTCTGTTCCAGTCAAGCCAAAACTGGAGCTCTGTTTCTGTTTAGAATATGGTGCTACTGGGAAGCCAGCAGAAGAGTCTCCTTCTAGGGGAGGTGTTGTGAGAGGTGGTTGCAGCAAGCTGGAAGTCAGTATCCCTAATAACAAGGGACAGGATGAGAAGAAATGACCTCAAGTTGTACCAGGGGTGGTTTAGGTTGGAGATTAGAAGAAACTTATTCCCTGAAAGAGTTCTCAACCACCATAATAGGCTGCTCAGGGAGATGTTGGAATCTGCATTGCTGGAGGTGTTTGAAAGAGGCAGAGATGCTGTGCTAAGAGACATGGTTTACCACCAGCCTTTGTAGAATTAGAGAATGGTTGCACTTGATCTTTTCCAACCAAAATGAGTCTGTGATATGGGTTGGTGATCATGGTGGTATTGGGTTGATGGTTGGACTTGATGATGTTAGAGGTCTTTTCCAATTTTAATGATTCTGGATGGCAGAAGACACTTGGATGTTGTGTTCTTGTGGCTCTGCGAGTCCTCTGATCTCTCAGTGAAATCTAGGTTAGCCAGCACACACTTACATAATGGTGTCTGTGCTGAATCTGCATGTTAATTATTTGTCCTTCTGCACATATTTGAAGGAGTGAAAGAAAAGCACAAATTCCAAAGGAGGGTTGGACGTAAGAAAGAAGGTTTTTTACAATAAGGGTGGTGAGATACTGCAACAGGTTGCCCAGGGATGTGGCTGAGGCCCCATCCCTGGAGACATTCAAGATCAGACTTGTTGTGCCCCTGGGCAGCCTGATCTAGTTGGAGGTGTCCCTGCTGACTGCAGGGGAGTTTAGACTGGATGTTAGGAGGAAGTTCTTTACAGTGAGGGTGGTGAGGCACTGGAACAGGTTGTCCAGGGAGGTTGTGGCTGCTCCCTCCCTGGAGGTGTTCAAGGCCAGGTTGGACGAGGCCTTGAGTAACCTGTACTAGTGGGAGGTGTCCCTGCCTATGGCAGGGGGTTGGAATTAGATGATCCTTGAGGTTCCTTCCAACCTTACCATTCTATGATTCTATGACCCTTGAGGGTCCCTTCCAACCCAATGCAATCTATGAATTTGTAGAGGAACAGAAAGCAATCTCTGTGAAATACTCATGTGAAAGACACAACTTTTAAATTGAATCAATAGCAAATGAGAGCAAGAATTTAAAAGATTTCTTCCAAAACTGAATAGTTTCCACCATAATAAATAATACATCCAGCAAGGAAAGCAAGGCCAACCAAAGAGACTACTGCTTCCATCAGCACTCCCTCTGGATTGCTCTGACTGTGCAAAATAGCTGCAAGTGATGAAGCCTCCCTGAAGCAAGCAAATGAGCCTGTGGTACATGTTGAAAGTGCTAAGGACAAGATGTCCCTTCAGAATGTAAAGCAGGTGTCCATACAGAGAAGCACAATGGAGCAGAAAGCACCGATCCAGTTCCAAGTCAGCAGCCCTGCTTCCAGATGCCTCCCACACATCTTTCCCAAAAACCAGGACATGTGGGAAAGGCAGTGTTAGCCACCACTGCAGCCAGCAGGCTCTGTTCTTCACAGGGCTCTTTAACCACCTCCTGTCCTTGCCTTCACCTCAGTAAAGTCCCCTTCCCAAGCAGGTAGGGACCCAGCAGTAGAACCTCACAGAGAAACCAGGAATACCATGTGTGCCACCTCAGCTCACAGGCATTTGATCGGGTTCTGACCTTTAGCTTTTTTCTCACAGGACACCTCAGATCAAGCTCATAAGAAAAGGCAACACCAGATCTGTGTGTCTTTTAAAGACTTCCCTTTGTGCAACCTCTTGTCCTATCACTTGGTCCTAGGGAGAACAGACCAACCTCCACCTGCCTCCAGCCTCCTCTCAGGGAGTTGTAGAGAGCCAGAAGGCCTCTCCTCAGCCTCCTTTTCTCTGAGGTTTTTTAGCTTGGTGAAGAGGAGGCTGAGGGGAGACCTCCAGGCTCTCTATAATTCTCTGAAAGGCGGCAGGAGCCAGGTGGGAGTTGGTCTCTTCTCCCTAGTAACACCGTTATAAGAGAAAGGAAATGGCCTCAGGTTGCCCCAGGGAAAGATTAAGTTGGATCTTAGAAGAAACTTCTTCCCTGAAAGGGTTCTCAACTATTATAATAGGCAGCTCAGGGAGGCAGTTGAGTTTCCATTCCTGGAGATGTTTGAAAGAGGCAGAGATGTGGTGCTGAGGGACATGGTTTAGCCTCAACCTCAGCAGAGTTAGAGAATGGTTGGACTTGGTGATCTCAAGGGTATTTTCTGACCAAGGTGACTCTCTGAGTCTATGATTTGTTTCCAGATTCTGAGTAAGGCTCTCCTTGAAGGCAGCCAGAATCTGCATACCCAGTAGAGCATGAAGATCTAGGAACCCATGCCTCAGTTTACATGCTGCATGATTTTTTTTTTTTTTTTTTTCCCTCCTCTGGAAGGTTTTTAATGAATCACTAAAATGAAGGCAACAAAACCAAGTGCCCTGCTACCATTACCTAGAGCTTATTACAAACTGTGAGTTCAACCTTGCATGGTGTCCCAGTTAAGCTCCAATATCAAATTTTACAGCTCCAGGACCTCAGAGATAACAAGATTATCCCATATTAATCCCTTAATCCTGCCTCTAATTGTTATGAAATCCAACATCATTAGCAACTTTAGTGGTTTCTGACCAGTTCTTGGATTGAACATCAGGCTTTATCATCTATGCCTCAATCTGCAGGCACAAACACTGCAGCATGTGATAAAGCCCAAGTGAGGAGACACCAACACTTCAGACAGATACCATGAATATACATGAGTGGAGTGTGTGTATTGCTATCAACCCAGCCTTTTTTTTCTGCCTGAAACAGTTTACTCTGAAAAGAAATCACTTTGGTCAAGAAGAATGAAGAAAAATATTTAGACCTTTCTGTGATGTTTAGCAGTTCTTGTTTTCCAGCTACAACTATTTTCCCTTTTGGTGCTGGTCCTGGTATTGTTTCAATATTCTTTGAAAACTCTAAGCTTTACCCTTTGACTCTGAATCATAGAATGGGCTGGGTTGGAAGGGACCTCCAAAGCTCATCCAGTCCAACTCCCTCTGCACTCATCAGGGACATCCTCAACTAGATCAGGTTGCCCAGAGCCCTGTCCAGCTTCACCTTGAATACCTCCAGGGAAGGGGCCCCAAACACCTCCCTGGGCAACCTGTTGCAGTGTTCCAGTACCCTCAGAGTAAAGAACTTGTTTCTAACATCCAATCTAAATCTGCTCTTTTCCACCTTGAAGCCATTCCCCCTCATCCTACCATTGCAGAATTTTGTAAACAGTCTCTATCCATCCTTCTTGTAGGCCCCCTCAGGTGTTGGAAGGTCACTATGGGGAGCCTTTTCTTCTCCAGGCTGAAAAATCCCAGCTCCCTCAGCCTGACTGATTTAATCACTACATAACCCAAAAGTTTAACAACCATTTGCCCTTGAGTAAAATGTTTGTACTCAAATGCCTAAGAAGAAAACCTAGGTTTAAAGATTCTACAACTAGAAATGAAGTTTTTGTGAGGGGAAAATACTTTGAGTGTTGCTGGTTTCTTTCCTTTGGAGAGTGGTAGCAACCCAGAAAAATACTGAGAGTCCTACACAAGAGGAAATTATTCAACTAAGCTGTAATTCTTAAATGCTATACAGTGTGACACTGAAATTATAATATATACCCACCCTTGTCAGTCATGCCATGGCCTGGCCTCTTCTCCCATGTAACAAGTGATAGGATGAGAGGAAATGACTTCAAGATGCACCAAGGCAGGCTAAGGTTGGAGAGCAGAATAAATTTCTTCCCTGAAAGGGTTCTCAACCACTGGAACAGGTTCTTCAGGGAGGTGGTTGAATCTCTATCCCTGAAGGTGTTTATAAAACATTTGGATGAAGAGCTTAGGGACATGGCTTAATAGTTGTGTACAAGGAGATGTTGGATTATGGTTGGACTTGATGATCTTGAGGTCTTTTCCAATCAGTGATTCTGTAACATCTAAAGATGCAGAAAGAAACCATATTAGAATAGGTGCTTGATTTTTAGATTGTTTGTGGAGAAGCAACTACACAGACTCTGCTGAATGGGGGATGCAAGATGAACTGTGATGGTGCAGAGGTCCAGAGAACCTGCAACTCAGAGTAGCTGCACCTGGGCAAGCTCATTCAGCCAGGAAAAGCAAAGCTGCAAAGCCCTCTGAGGGGGATGATTTAATACAGTTAGTTTTGCTACCCCAGCACGTTTGGTTCAAAGGCAGCTCTTACATCTCTGCGTGCTATTGGCATGTACACCGCACTTAAATCATTAAGCACTGCATCAGCTGATGAGTTCAAGCTCAGAAGAGAGACAGCACAGTCTGTTTTCTGCTCTAGAGGGTCATAAACCAGCTGGGGGTAATGAGGGAGGCAGGATGCTTGGATGAACACTTTTTTGGGTGATCTAGCTGGTGTCTATAAAACACCTTCAACACCTGTCCCTACCAGAGTGGATAAATGGCACACAGCCAAACACTAAGTTTGGGGTTAATACACTCTTCAGCTCACTCTACTTTCAAAGTGGCATTTGGAATGCCACCATGCATTATAATGTTTTCTTATCCAGGCCACAGGGATCAGTTAAATCCCTCTGTAATTATTAAGGAAGGAGATAAACTTCATTACAGGATAACATTGCACAAATGCTTGTAACACCAGGAGCAGATAAGAAGCAACCAGGAGTCACAGGAAGCGACTCAACTGCTGTTGGGTAGATGGGAAGAGGCAAGATATGATCTCAGAGACAAAACCTTCTGTAACCTCCTTGCTATGTCTGGACCTGTTGTGAAAAATGCAATTAAATTGTGTGAGGATCAACCCTTGTTTTTTTTTTGGATATCAGCTCAGCTGCTGCTCAACAGCCCACCTATGGCCTGCACATATCAAAGAGAAGTCATCAGATATTTCTGCAATGGCTGGTGGCTTTCAGGGGAAACAACATGATCATTGAAACATAGATGTACTCTCTAAACCAATCATGCTTCCCAAAGTGTTAAGCCAATACCTACCTTACAAATATGGAGTATTTGCAGAGTACCCAGTGGTCACTCAGAAGGGTTTCTAGAATATCTCTTACAGAAGGTGGCCTGTGAGCATAAGAGTTTTGACTCATTCTTAAGCACCACTGCAGAAATCAAGTTGGTTTTTTTTAAATCATGTAGTGGTCTGTTTTTAAGGGATGTGTGTAAGAATCAACTGCTGAGGTTGGAAGAAACCTCTGAGATCAAGTCCAACTGCTCACCTAGAGCTCACAGTCCCACCACTGCTGCTAAACTACTACCACTAAACCACATCTCTCAGCATCACATCTACACATCTTTTAAATACCTCCAGGGACGGTGACTCCACCACCTCCCTGGGCAGCCTCTTTCAGTGCCCAAGAACCTTTTTTGTGAAGATTTTTTTTTTCCTAATATCCAGCCTGCTCCATCACCTTCACTGTAAAGAAGTTTCTCCTCATGTTGAGGTGAAACCTTCTGTGCTCCAGTTTGTAGCTGTTGCTCCTTGTCTTATTGCTGTGGACCACCAAATCAGGTTGCTCAGAGCCCTAACAAGCCTGACCATGAATGCTTCCAGGCAAGGAACTTCCACCCCCTCCTTGGGCAACCCATTCCAACTTTCCACCACCCTCACAGTAAAGAGTTTCCTCCTAATGTCCCATCTAAATCTACCCTGCTATGGTTTCAAACCGTTGCCCCTCATTCTGTCACTACAAGCCCTTCCAAACCATCCCTCTTCTGCTTTCCTGTAGGCCCCCTTCAGGTATTAAGGTCCCAGTGAGATCTCTCTGGAACCTTGTTTTCTCTTCTCTCAGCTGAACAGCCCAAATTCTCTCAACCTGCCCCCAGGCATGAGGAGTTCCAGCCGTCTGATCACTTTTGTAGCCTCCTCTGGACCATCAGGTCCACATCCTTCTTGTGTTAAGGGGGCAGCACTCCAGATGAGGTCTCACCAGAGCAGAAGAGTGGCTGAATCCACTCTCTCCATTTGCTGGCCATGCTTCTTCTGATGCAGCACAGGATGCCATTGACCTTCTGGGCTTCAAGTGTACATTGCTGGCTCATGTCCAGCTCCTCATCCACCAGTAGCCTCAAGTCCTTTTCCACAGGGCTGCTCTCCAGCACATCCTCCCCCAGCTTGTACTGACAGTCAGTCCTGGACCCACTTCTCCAGCTCAACAAGGTCCTTCTGATTGACATCCTGTCCCTCTGGCATATCAACTGCACCACTTAGCTTTCACAATTCTTGCTTATCTGGCCGAATTTAGCCAAGGTCAAAAGTTACTGGGGGGAACTGAGGGCCAGATTGCTGGATGGACAGACCAAGAGCATAGCCATGTAATTCTGACTTGCTTGGGAAACCACAGCAGAGACAGATCCATAACCTATGGTTATAGGCACTGCCAGCCTACACCTGTGTCATCACTATTCACTGCCTCCACTCATCTCTGACTGCTGCTCACATAATGAGGAAGGCATTTGAAATTTTTGTCTTTTAATTAGAAGTGAATATTTCTTTCCAGTGATCTTCCTAATGCCAGCAATTCAAGCAGAGTCGCTTGTTTCTTCTGGGCTTTCCTTACACTACTCACATTTCTTTATGCCTCACAAATGTATCATCTTCATCCCAGGGTAAGAACATCACTGTTTTGATAGCACAAATGGGTAAAATGAGCTAAATGTCTCTAGACACAACCTGGTTTGGAGCTGGAACTTGAAGCAAGCACCCCCCACACTGAAAGCCACTGTTTTGCTCCACAGCAACCACTGCCACAGCACAGCCACTGCTGCTCAGCCTGACACACTGCTGGGCACACACACCTTATCCTCAGCTCCAGAGAAAGGCAACAAAGCTGGTGAAGGCTCTGGAGAACAGAGTGAGGCTGTCCTCCAACTGCCTCATCTGAGCAGCAAACTCACCAGCAGTTAGAGGAGTTCTTCCATTGTCGTTTCCCACCATTTTACTTGCTAAGGTATGAGCACAATTAGCAGGAGCAAACTGAATAAGCTTTTTCAGGACAGCATTGCTCACAGGTACCTCATCAGGGTCCTCTGTTGCATAATCTGTGTAGATTAACTCTTTTATGGCCATCTCTCACAAGCACTGAATCCCCTCTTCAACCAAGCAGCTGAGGGAACTGGAGTCGTTGGGTCTAGAGAGAAGGAAGCTGAAGGAAGACCTCATTGCTCTCTACAGCTCCCTGAAAAGAGGTTGGATCAAGGTGGAGATTGGTCTCTTCTCCCTAGTATCAAGTGATAAGATGAGAGGAAATGGCTTCAAGTTGCCCCAGGGGAGGTTTATCTTGGATATTAGAAGAAACTTCTTCCTTGAAATGGCTCTTAACCGCTGGAATACATTCCCCAGAGAGGTGGTTGAATCCCCATCCCTGCAGGTGTTTCAAAGATGCAGAGATGTGGTGCTGAGGGACATGGTTTAGCCTCAGCCTTGGTAGAGTTCAATTGTAGTTTGACTCAGTGGTCTTTGAGATCTTTTTCAGCTGAAACTGTTCCATGGTTCTGTGATCTGGAAGGTGGATGAGTCCAAGCAGCTTGGCCTCACTCTCCCTCCCTGCTTCCAGAGAAGCCATCCTTTCTTCTGTGCTGCTTTGCTTCATGCTTGCACAGAGTCCACCCTAGATGAGATTTTCCATCTATGCCTGGTTTTGACATGCTGCCGTTATTTTATTCTCTATCCAACTAAAAAAATTCATTATTTCAGTCCTGTCAGACTTAACCTCTCCATCAAACATGAATGGAATTAGGTAGGGCAACAAGAATGGAAACAATACACTTCTCTAGCCACAGGACATTCCTCCTCCAAAATTTCTAAGGGCTTCCATGAAACAAAAATGCTCATAAGCAGGTTTGGCTTAATTAAGAAATTAAGCAACCTAAATAGAGAGAGCACTGTTCTTAGATCCATAACTACTCTCACAGAAGATTTCATTTGATTTCTTAGAAAGACTTCACCTGCAGCCACCACCTGCCTCACCAAGAGCTATGGAGCTTTCCCACTAATCCTACTGAGTAGGTTTGGGGTGCTTTGGAGCATGTTCTTCTCTTCCTCTGCGCAGTGCTCCTGAAGGCTGACTGCATCATAGGGAGTTCATCATTTGGTGTCAGGAGGATGGAACCACTCTCTTTACAGTGATAGGACAAGGGGCAACAGAGGTAAATTCATAGGAAATTCCATCTTAGCATGAGAAAAACATTCTTTACTGCAAGAGTGACAAAGCACTGGGACTGACTATCCAGAGAGGTTGTGGATTCTGCTCCTTTGGAGCAGGTCCAGAGGAGGGCCACGAAGATGATCAGAGGGCTGGAGCAGCTCTCCTATGAGGACAGGCTACAAGACTTGTGGCTCTGCAGCCTGGAGAAAAGAAGGCTTCCAGGACACCTTAGAGTAGCCTTCCATTATCTGAAGGGGGCCTACAGGAAGGCTGGGGAGGGACTATTGACAAGGTCTTGTAATGCCAGGACAATGGGTAATAGGTTTGAACTGGCAGAGAGGAGATTGAAAGCAGATGTTAGGAGGAAGCTCTTTACAGTGAGGGTGGTGAGACACTGGCACAGGTTGCCCAGGGAGGTTGTGGCTGCTCCCTCCCTGGAGGTGTTGAAGGCCAGGCTGGACGAGGCCTTGAGTGAGCTGTGCTAGTGGGAGGTGTCCCTGCCTATGGCAGGGGGTTGGAACTGGCTGATCCTTGAGGTCCCTTCCAACCTTACCTTTCTATGATTTTCATAACCTACCTGGATGCATTCCTGTGTGACCTGCCCTAAGTGGTCCTGCTTTGACAGGGAAGTTGGACTCAGTGATCTCTGGAGATCCTTTCCAACCCCTGACATTCTGTGTCACCCTTCTGATGCTGGATCTGATCACAGCAAGCTGTTAGAAATTATCCCAAATGACCAAGTCGAGGAGGTACACTGTTGTATGAATCTGATTTCCTCTTTCTCTCTACTGAATGCTTGCATTTTGTAAAGGTAGGGGGAACACAAACACACCAAAAAAAGCCCAAAACAAAACCCAAAAAAAAAAAACACAACTCCCACATCATTAACTGTATAATTTTATNTTGGACTCAGTGATCTCTGGAGATCCTTTCCAACCCCTGACATTCTGTGTCACCCTTCTGATGCTGGATCTGATCACAGCAAGCTGTTAGAAATTATCCCAAATGACCAAGTCGAGGAGGTACACTGTTGTATGAATCTGATTTCCTCTTTCTCTCTACTGAATGCTTGCATTTTGTAAAGGTAGGGGGAACACAAACACACCAAAAAAAGCCCAAAACAAAACCCAAAAAAAAAAAACACAACTCCCACATCATTAACTGTATAATTTTATCTCTCCTACTATTTTTCCCTTATAAAGCTACTATAAAGAAAACATATTTTTCTCTTACTTTCTCTTTTGATTAAATAATTCACAGGTTTTTAAACAGTGACTTTGTAATATTCTTTTAGTGGATTACCTTAATGAAATTAATAACTGGGGTTTTTTGTGAGAGTTGAAGACTGCTAGGAAAATACTAAGGTTAGCACTTACCTTGTGTAGTTGAGTCCTTCCACGACACCTCTGGTTTCCTCTGGCTCCACCTCAGCAGCACAGTCTGATTGCTTCTGAACTCCAGGGCCAGAGTCCATCTGAGCTGGCCTCACATCTCCCCCAGTTTGTTTTCTGTGGCTTTAGGGTCTCTTCTTTACTTTCTCTACTATACAAAGAGCAGAATCACGCTTCTGGTTTCCTGCAAGTGCTGTCCATTTTCCTTCCTCTGTCCAGATGCTATTAGGAGTTACTGTAGTTGCTTCTTGCTTTGTTTTTATGCATAAACATCAGTGACTCAAACAACCTTCCAGCATTGTCTACATTTAGCCCATATCTGGGGCTATACTACAGCAGTTGCTCTATCACCCAATGATCCCTCCCCAGCAGAAAAGGGGAATCAGAAAAAGGAAGAACTATAAGTGGAAGTTAAAATATATTTAATCAAATAACAAAACTGGTATCAACATCAGTGAAAAGGATATAAAGTTATACTCAGTCCACCAAAGGAAAGCAAATATTAAGAGCAAGGTTAAAAGCCCAGACAGGAAGCTCCTGCAACAAATTTCCCTTTTCTCACTGAGTGTGATGCTGATGTGCTGGGACACACCTGAAGCCAACCCAGCTCAGCTGTGCTGGCTGTCTCAGAACTGCTGATGGCCTGCAGCCCATGGCTGGCCTGGCATTGTGACCCAGCAAAACTAGGACAAGAGTCTTGCAGAGACAAATGTGTCCAACTAATATGAGAGTCCTCAAAGTCTCTTCAAGAAACCTAAAATAACTTAGGTTATGAAGAGGAACTTCTTTAATTTAAGGGTGACAGAGAATTGAAACAGGCTGCCCAGGGAGATGGTGGAGTCAGCGTCCCTGGAGGTGTTCAAGGCAGGTTTGGACGTGGCACTTGGTGCCATGGTCTGGTCTTGAGGGCTGTGGTATCAGGTTGGACTTGATGAGCTTTGAGGTCTCTTCCAACCTTGGTGATACTGTGATACATTCAAAACCCACCTGGACATGTTTCTGTGTGGTCTGCTTTAGGTAAACCTGCCCTGCTAAGAGGGCTGGAGTCAATGATCTGCAGAATTTCCTTCCAACCCCTACCATACTGTGAAACTCTGACACTCAGTGTGATAAAATCCTTGTCAAGTGTAGTTTTCCATCTGCTTCTTGCTCTTCCCCAAAAGTGGGGGAAAAATACATGCAGTGATCCAAATTCCAGAAGCTATCCTGTGAGGATGCCTGTCTGGTGGTGATAGCTCTGTGGTGTCTCCTTACATAGGAACTCCTTTTCCCCCTCATTCTCTTCCAGCCTGCTATAAATTTGTTATGATTGCTACAAAGAGTCAGCATTTATTTTAAATCACCATGCCCCTGGAATTGCTCCTTAGTCTGTAAATCCCCTTTTATTTACTTACTGCAGGTATTTGTTTTTCCCTTCCACAGAGCAGCAGGCTGTGCTGAGATGTGTGGATGTGTGTACACAAGCTTGTGTCTGATTTTAGCAACCTCCTGTTTCTAAAATAGTAGTCACTCCTCTAGAAGAAAAGCAAATCCCTATTTCAGCCTGGGATAAAAGGCAACCTCCAAGGCACCTCTCAAGTGAACTGCTTTTTCATCTAATTCTGCATTTTAAATAAAGCAGCAGTCTGAAGGCCTTGGTGTAAGGGAAGGTTTCCCCTGCTAATACAGTAATAGCCTGTGCAGACAGGCAGACAGCCCTTCAGAGGCTGCCACTGCAACTCAGAACCAGGCCACTCAACAACACCATCCAGAAGAGCAAGCTTTAATCCAAAGGAGCCCCACCACCAACACTTTTTTTTTTTTTTTTTTTTAACCCCCTGAGGATGCCTTCAACTGTAAAGAAGAATCAGAACAGCAAAGGGAATGGAATGGGTCTGACTTTGGCTTATTAGCATGGCACACATGCAGCTGGCATTTGCAGAAACCTGCTATGAGCAACTCTGCACTCCTCAAATAAAGTGTCACTATGGAAACTCATCAAATGAGCAGAACTATGAGAGAGACTGCCCCAGGAAAATGTCTGAAAGGGATAAATTTTACTATAAACAAATTATATAGCTTGAAGGGTCTCACTGAAAAGGCTGCAGAAGCTGGCCAGGTGTCTGAAGGCTCTGGAGTAAGTTCATGACTTTTTCTCACCGAGTCGGTGGCATCCGGGAGCATTGTGTGGCTGAGAAGGGAGAACAGAGCCTGTCTCATTCCTATGCACCCTGGAGCTCTTGGCTTGGGGAGAAATCTTGGTTATATCCTCCAGGAGGATGGCTTCTTGGCAGAGCAGTTCACCCCTGACAGCTCATGAAGATCAGGATAAATAGCTGGAGAAAGTGGCCACTCAAATACAAATCAGAATTAAATGCTGTTAACATGCTAATCTTGCTAGACTGGAAGCCAAAACCACATTTATTTCAAATACACACCAAAGTCACAACACTCCTCTTTTGCAGAGTATCTAAGTTACTTCTCCCAAGCAAACACTCCCTTCACTATGTATTTTCTACACTTAACATAAGGGACTGTGAACACAGCTCAGCGTTCGCTGGTTTGTACAATCATGTCTGAAACAGAGGACACTCACTATGAGAAAGACATTGAGGGGCTGGAGCAGGTCCAGAGAAGGGCAAGAAAGTTGGGGGAGGGTCTGGAGAACAGAGCTGCTGAGGAGCAGCTGAAAGAACTGGGGTTGTTTAACCTGGGGAAGAGGAGGCTGAGAGAAAAGACCTCGTGTTTCTTTACAACTCCCTGAAAAGAGGTTAGAGCCAGCTGGGTGCTGGTTTCTTCTCCCTAGTATCAGGTGAGGAAATGGCCTCAAGCTACCCCAAAGGAGGTTTAGATCAGACATTATAAAAATTTTCTTTGCTGTAAGAGTGGTCAGTGATTGAAACAGGATGCCCAGGGAGGTGGTGGAGTCACAATCCCTGGAGGTGCTCAAGAAGCATGTGGACATGGCACTTGGGGGCATGATCTTGGAGGTCTTTTCTGACCAAAACCAACTCTATGATTCTATAAAGCATCCACACCTGGAGTTTGTGTGGAAGCCAGTAAATGCTCTTATCCAGGCTTGAGGGTAAAACAGAAAGGTAAACATGGAGTCTTCTGACTTTGATCAAGCAGCACCTTCAGGCAGCTATGACGTGCTACTCCTCAGATCACAGCAGTGGTCTTTAAAGCAGAACATCCAACACATTTTGGAAGATAAGAGAAAGACAGTCAGCAGCTGAAGCTGATCAAAGTCAACATCAGTTGATTGAGACTATAAAAAGGAGAGAAAATATAATCATGTTGAACATTACCATGAGCTACGTCTTGGTCTTGCCCTCTGAATAATAAGTGGTAATATAAACCTGCTCCAAAGTCACCCACAGTTGCTACTTATTTAAGATGGGTTTGTCTGCAACTCGCTCACAGGAGATCTGTAACTGCTTCTGACTCTTTGGCAGCAATACTTACTGGTAGTGTTTTCTTGTCAGTGATGAGCCAGCCCAGGGACAGGCACAGACTACAGCTTTGGGAGGTCTGAAAACTTTGTTTCCCAGTGAAATGATGTGGAGGGAACTATAGAAGGGCACCAAGGCTGGTGAGGGAGCTGGAGCACAGCCCTATGAAGAGTGGTTGAGGGAGCTGCGGTTGTTCAACCTGGAGAAGAGAAGGCTTAGGGGAGACCTTATTGCTCTCTACAGCTACCTGAAAGGAGGTTGTAGATAGGTGGGGGTTGGTCTCTTCTGCCAGGCAAGCAGTGACAGAACAAGAGGACACAGCCTCAAGTTGCACCAGGGCAGGTTCAGGCTGGGTGTTAGGCAGAAGTTCTTCCCAGCAAGAGTGATTTGCATTGGAATGGGCTGCCGGGGAGGTGGTAGAGTCACCGTTCCTGGAGGTGTTTAAAAGGAGGCTGGATGAGGCACTTAGTGCCATGGGTTAGTTAACCAACCTGGTTCATTCTGTGTGATTCATTCTGTGTGATATGTGACTTTTAAAAAGGGATTTGCTTAGAGGGGTGAGGGAGATGTTTCAAAGAGGCAGAGATGTGGTGCCGAGGGACATGGTTTAGCACCAGGCTTGGCAGAGTTAGAGAGTTAGAGAATGGTTGGCATCAATGACCTTAAAGGTCTTTTCCAGCCAAAACAATTCCATGATTCCAGTTGCCCACCCTCCCCCTGGCCCTGACTTCTCAGCGATGAGGAGAGTTCTCTGCACTTTAGAAAAGCACTGAGTGCATTTGCATCTCCAGCAATGTGCATATTATTTTTAAAGGTGGAAAATTATATCAGTGGTACATGTAGGTGGAAAGTAGAATAAAATATCAACTGCTTGATGGAGACAGTACTTAAGAAGCTGCCTTGTGTAACAGAGCTTCTTTGTGATATTTTTAAGGCTCTTGCTCCCTTCAGTTTCCATAAAGTGGAAGAAAAATAATTTAGGTAATTCCAGGGGAGAAAAAGAAAAAAAAAAATAAAGAAAAAAACCAGTCTACAACCAAATAAAGCTTTTGTAGACTGTCCCAGAAATAAGGCATGTGACAGGCTGAAAGGTGCACCCGAGAACCTGAGCTGGGTTCTTAGTAGAAGTGGCAAAACTTCCCTTCTGGCAGCCGGAGCCCCGCAGGCTCGGTCCGGAGAGCAGCCGGGCTTCTGCTGAAGAGTGGCGCCATCTGCTGGATACTCCAGGTAGGACCTGCCCTTGGAAAGCCACCTGTGGTCCCCCATTTAGCTGATCGACAAAGGTCCCCCAGTCGTCACCATAAGCAGGACCTTCTGGTGCTCGACTTGTTCCTATATTGTCACAGGAATAATGTTAAAGTGTTTCGGTGGCATTTTCCCACTCCACAAGTTCCTACAGATACTGCAATGTGTATTCTGCATCGTTTTGCAAGTCTGAGAGGTAACCAAGTTTGTTAAAAACACAAGTTTGTGTTATCAAGCTACTTAATTAGAGAATGGCACTTCCATGTGTGCCTCTCAGTGGGATCTCTCTGCAGAGCTGCAGAATCACAGGGTACAACAGTACTGGTTGACAGTCAGCTAAATATGAATTAGCAGTGTGCTCAGGTGGCCAAGAAAGCCAATGGCATCCTGGCTTGGATTAGAAAGAGTGGCCAGCAGGACCAGGGAGGTGATTAGCCCTGGGAGGTGAACAGCCCTCTCTGCTCAACACTGGTGAAGCCACTCCTTGAGTGCTGTGTTCAGCTCTGGGCCACTCGCTCCAGGAAGGACATTGAGGAGCTGAAGTGTGTCCAGAGAAGAGCAATGAGGCTGGAGAAGGGCCTGGAGCGCCTGGGCTGTCAGGAGCATCTGAAGGGGCTGGAGCTGTTCTGGCTGGAGAAGAAGAGGCTGAGGGCAGACCTCATTGTTCTCCACAGCCCCCTGAAGGGAGGCTGGAGCCAGGAGGGGCACAGACTCTTCCCTTCGGTGTCAAGCAACAGAACCAGAGGAAAAGGTTTCAAGCTGCACCAGAGGAGGAATATCCTCCTCTGGAATATCCAGAGGGCTGGATATTAGGAAATATTTCTTCCCTCAAAGGGTTCTCAAACACTGGAATGGTCTGCCCAGGGCAGTGCTGGAGTCATCATCCCTGAAGGTGTTCAAGGACTGGTGTGGACCTGGCGCTTAGGGACATGGTAGTGTTGACCCTTCAGTGTTGTATTGAGAGTGGGATTGGATGAGCTTGGAGGTCTCTTCCAAGTGGAAGTTTTCTGAGGTTCTGTGATTCTGTAAAGCTGGAGGTAATCATCACAGAATCACAGAATGATAGGGGCTGGAAGTGACCTCTGGAGATAATCAAGTCCAACTCCTCTGTCAAGGCATATTCACCTGGAGAAGATGATTATTCTGGCTGGGACAATTTTGATTCTATGATTCTGTTACAGGAGGTGCAGTACATGTTACCAAAAAAAGGCTAACAAGGAGAAAGGAAAAAGTTTAAAGTAGGATCATTCTTTTTTTTTTTTTTTTTTTTTTTCTTTTTTTGGGGGGGGGGTGGTGTGGGGTTTTTTTTTTTGTTTGTGTTTTTTTTTTTTTTGTGCAGGGGTTTTGCCTCTCCTTTTTTTAAAGCACAAGTTTTTCTCCTCAAACACTAGCTCAGAAAACTTCAGGCACAAAAAACTGAGATTCTCACAAGTCTCCTGATTCCAGGAATTCTGCATTGCTAATAAATACATTTATCCTTAAACTTCATAGCAAAGCTTCTAACCCCATGGGAAGCCACTGAGAGAAAAGGTCTGCAGAGCTGGAGAGCACATCTGGCTATATGCATTCAGTTTAAAGGAGGGGAATACAAATCCTCATCACCCAACAGAGCAATGCAACTGCACCCCAACTGTCATTTTATTTATCTATCTGCATAATTTGTGCTAGAGGTAACAAAGACTTTCAGGCAACACATCTACACCTAAGCTTGTATTCTCTTTAAACTTGGAGCCAACTGTTTGAGGAATATGTCCAGCAGTTCTAGGGAGGTTTTTCTCTCCCTCTACTCTGCCCTGCTGAGACCATGCTTGGAATATTCAGTCCAGGTTTAGGCTCCCCAATTCAAGAGACAGGGACCTGCTGGAGAAAGTCCAATGGAGAGCTACAAGGATAGAATCATAGAATCATAGAATGGTAAGGTTGGAAGGGACCTCAAGGATCATCCAGTTCCAACCCCCTGCCATAGGCAGGGACACCTCCCACTAGTACACGTTACTCAAGGCCTCATCCAATCTGGCCTTGAACACATCCAGGGAGGGAGCAGCCACAACCTCCCTGGGCAACCTGTTCCAGTGGTGACCACCCTCACTGTAAAGAACTTCCTCCTAACATCCAGTCTAAATCTCCCCTCTGCCAGTTTAAGCCCATTGCCCCTTGTCCTGTCATTGCAGGACCTTGTAAATAATCCTTCCCCAGCCTTCCTGTAGGCCCCCTTCAGATACTGGAAGCCTACTATCAGGATGGCTGCAAGCCTTGAACATCTCTTCTGTGAAGAAAGACTGAGAGCCCTGGAGCTGCTCAGTCTGGAGAAGAGAAGGCTGAGAAGGGATCTGATCAATGTCTATCAATATCTGGAGGGTAGGTGTCAAGATGAAGGTCCCAGGCTCTTTTTGGTGGTGCCCAGTGATAGGACAAGGAACAACAGGTATAAGCTGAAACCCAGGAATTTCCACTTCAACAGGGGGAGAAAATTCTTTGGTGTGAAGTTGCTGAAGCCCTGGAGCAGGCTGCCCAGACAGGTTGTGTAGTCTCCTTCTTTGGAGACTTTCAAGGCATGCCTGGATGCATTTCTGTGTGACCTGCCCTAGACANACTGAGAGCCCTGGAGCTGCTCAGTCTGGAGAAGAGAAGGCTGAGAAGGGATCTGATCAATGTCTATCAATATCTGGAGGGTAGGTGTCAAGATGAAGGTCCCAGGCTCTTTTTGGTGGTGCCCAGTGATAGGACAAGGAACAACAGGTATAAGCTGAAACCCAGGAATTTCCACTTCAACAGGGGGAGAAAATTCTTTGGTGTGAAGTTGCTGAAGCCCTGGAGCAGGCTGCCCAGACAGGTTGTGTAGTCTCCTTCTTTGGAGACTTTCAAGGCATGCCTGGATGCATTTCTGTGTGACCTGCCCTAGACAATCCTGCTTTGGCAGGGAGGTTGGACTCAGTGATCTCTGGAGGTCCCTTCCCCTAGCATTCTATGCTTCCATGAGTCTATGATTTCAGATGAACAAACTTTGGAGCTAAGATATCACTGGTGCTGCCATTTCACTCCTTCAGTCACAAGCCTTTCACTTAGCTCTTTCCTCATGTGGATGTGTAAACCAATCCCAGGTCTAAATTAAAAATATATGCTGCCCTTATGCTTTTCTGGTTTGAATATATTCCCTTAGAGTTACTAAACAGAGAGCTTGTGCAGGGTAGAATCACAGAATTGTTTTGGTTGGGAAAGATCCCTAAAATCATCAAGTCCAGCTGTCAATATCTTACACTGTACTGGCTGGAGACAATTTCAGAGGAGGCTTTCAGGATTCAGGGAATTTTTTACTTGCATGTTTCTGCCTCATGTAAGACAACAGCTTCTAGTCACAGAATCAGAGAATCAGTCAGGGTTGGAAGGGACCACAAGGATCATCTAGTTCTAACCTCTCTGCCATGGGTAGGGACGCCTCACACTAGATCAGGCTGGCCAGAGCCTCGTCCAGCCTGGCCTTAAACACCTCCAGGGATGGAGCTTTGACTGCCTCCCTGGGCAACCCCTTCCAGGGTCTCACCACTCTCACAGTGTAGAACTTCTTCCTGACATCCAGTCTGAATCTACCCATTTCTAGCTTTGTTCCATTTCCCCCAGTCCGATTCTTACCTGAAATCCCAAAGAGACTCTCCCCAGCTTTCTAGTAGGCCCCCTTAAGATACTGGAAGGCCACACTAAGGTCACTGGGAGCTTTCTCCTCTCCAGACTGAACAGGCCCAACTGCCTCAGTCTCTCCTCACAGCAGAGCAGCTCCAGCCCTCTGATCATCCTTCTCTGGACACCTTCCAGCACATCCATAGCCCTCTTGTACCAGGGACTCTAGAACTGGATGCAGTACTCCAGGTGGGGTCTCACCAGTGCAGAGTACAGGAGGAGGATCACAGCCCTGGCCCTGCTGCCCACACTGCTCTTGCTGCAGCCCAGGCTCTGGTTGCTCTCTGGGTGCAAGTGCACACTGGCAGTTCATATTGAGCTTCTTGTCCAGCAGCACCCCCAAGTCCCTCTCCTCAGGGCTGCTCTCAAGCCAGTCCCTGCCCAGCCTATATTGATGCCTGGGATTGCCTCGACTGTGTTCAGGCCACGCTGAACACAGTGGTTTATTAAAGACATTTACCATATTGTTCTCAATCACCCTCCAAGGCTAATCTGACAGCACTAAGGTGCTACAGCAAAGCACAATCCAGTGCTGGAAGTGAATTCCAGGTCACTCTGATGACAGACACCTAAGGATGAAAGAGAGAAGCAAATTTTTCAAGTGTCACTGTAGGACACACAAATGAAACCAGTACTTTACCCTCGTAACAAGTGATAAGAGGAGAGGAAATGGCCTCAGGTTGCACCAGGGGAGGTTTAGGCTAGAGATTAGAAAAAACTTCTTCACTGAAAGGGTTCCCAGCCACTGGAACAGGCTCCTCAGACAGGTGATCAGATTCCCATCCATGGAGGTGTTCCAAAGAGGCAGAGATGTGGTGCTGAGGGACATGGGATAGTGCCAGACTTGGCAGGGTTAGAGAATGGTTGGTCTCGGTGGTCTTAAAGGTCTTTTCCAACCTAAAGAATTCTACAGTTCTATGATCCTACATCCTCCTGCAGAACTGAAGAGAGGTAGACATCACCATCCACCCTTCCAGAGTTTCAGAGCCATACAGTGAGACAGCTTGGCACATTTTCCAGGCCTTGTAAAATTCAGTCTTGCATGCTCTTATCTAAAAACAAATATGGATCTTGCCTGGTCCTTGCTTCTCCCTTGGGCCACTCTGTCCCACACTGGCTGTCCCTCCCTGCAGGTATGGTTGGCTCTCTCCAGGGACCAGGCTGCCCTGGAGTTTGTTCCTTACCCACCTTTTCCACACATTAGGCTCAACCACCTTCTGGCCAGCTACAAGACTCAGCTGAACACCTGATCCTCAGGCTTCCTTCCTGCAGACAGTTAGCCCTAGGACTGGTGGCCCAACTGTATCTTGCAGGATCACATCCATCCAATGGTTGGAATCACTCCAGATGATGAAGAGGCTTCAATTGTGACCCTGGTTTCCCCTTACAAATATTTGATTACGTCCATTATGCTGTGTCACGTGCTGGTTGTTGCCTTTTATTGTGTGCCCATCATACATTTCTCAACTGGTTAATTACTTTACCCAGACACTAAGTGTATAATCACATTCCAGGCAGTAGCACTGCACATTCAGTTCATGCCTAAGCCATGTTACCATGGGGGCTGATGTTTCACATCATGAGTGGCTCACACAGAGCTGTCTACTTCTGTCACCCCTTCGAGAATGCCATGCAAGGCAAGAAACACTCCAAATCCAAATGTCTGAAGATATGACAAACATGAAGGTGCTTAGACACAGAATTTCTAGTCATACTTTCTTTTTTTTTCTCATTCTTTTCATTTAAAGTGTAGTCACCTTTGTAACCTGGATTCTTCCAAAGAGGAAGAGGCTGGAAAACACAGAGTGAGCACTCTGCTACCTTCTCTACCTTGCAAGCACTCCTGAAGGAGGCTTTAGGTAAGCACCTGCAGGAGACACCCAGGCACTGAGGTCATGGGATCATGGAGTAATTCAGGCTGGAAGAGGCCTTGAAATGTATCACAGTCTCACAGTCTCACAGTATCACCAAGGTTGGAAGAGACCTCAAAGCCCATCAAGCCCAAGCCATTCCCACAGCCCTCAAGACCAGACCATGGCACCAAGTGCCACGTCCAGACCTGCCTTGAACACCTCCAGGGACGCTGACTCCACCACCTCCCTGGGCAGCCCATTCCAGCAGTCAATGACTCAGCCAAGAACTTTTTCCTCACCTCCAGCCTAAACTTCCCCTGGCACAGCTTGAGACTGTGTCCTCTTGTTCTGGTGCTGCTTGCCTGAGAGAAGAAAGCAACCTCCTCCTGGCTACAAGCACCCTTCAGGTAGTTGTAGGCAGCAAGAAGGTCTCCCCTGAGCCTCCTCTTCTCCAGGCTAACCAATCCCAGCTCCCTCAGCCTCTCTCCATAGGGCTGTGCTCCAGGCCTCTCCCCAGCCTCTCTCTGGACACACTCAAGCACCTCAATGTCCTTCTTCAATGGAGGGGCCCAGAACTGGACACAGGACTCGAGGTGTGGCCTAAGCAGTGCAGAGTGCAGGGGGAGAATGAGCTCCCTGCTCCTGCTGGCCACACTCTTGCTGATGCAGGCCAGGATGCCATTGGCCTTCTTGGCCACCTGGGCACACTGCTGGCTCATGTTTAGGTGTGTGTCTAGTCCAATCCTCTGATCAAAGCAGGGGCAACCCTAACAGACCAGGTTGCTCAGCAATTTGTCCAGTGGAGCCTAGAGAAGCTACTCCAAGGCTAAAGTTGTCCTCTCAAGGAAAATCTTCTATTTTTATGCAGTTTACACAGGGTAGGTCTGCACAGGCAGACAGTAAGCTGCACACAGCTTCTTCCTCAAATATGAGCCAGAAGCCAGAAGCCACCTCTCCAGAATTCCCTGAAAGGAGGTTGGAACAAGGTGAGGATTGATCTCTTCTCCCTATCAGCAAGTGATAGGATGAGAAGTTGCACCAGAAGAGGTTTAGGTTTGAGATTAGAAGAAACTTCTTCCCTGAGAAGTTTCTCAACCACTGGCACAGGGTGCCCAGGGAGGTGGTTGAATCCCTGTCCCTGGAGGTGTTTCAGAGAGGCAGAGATGTGGTGCTGAGGGACATTGTTTAGCCTCAGCCTTGGTAGTTAGAGAATGGTTGGACTGGATGATCTCAAAGGTCTTTTTCAAATGGAAACAATTCTGTGAGGATAGGATAGGGCCATGCTGATAGCAATACTTGCTCAGTCCTACACAGCTCCTGCACACTACAACAGCTACGTGAATCTGGCACTAGATCTGGTACTTGTGTTGATCTGCCAGTGGAGACAGCTCAGAGGAGACCTCAATAGAGGCCTTCCAGTTCCTTAAGAAGGCCTACAGGAAAGCTGGGGAAGGACTTTTTACAAGGGCTTGTAGTGATAGGACAAGAGCATCTTATCTCTTTATTATCTTATAGATAAAGATAAATGTAAAGATAAAGATGATGAAGATAATAAAGATGATACATATTATAAAGATGATGAAGATAAAGGTCCAGGGAGACCTTAGAGCAGCCTTCCAGTACCTGAAGGGGAGTACAGGAGAGCTGGGGAGGGACTTTTGGCAAGGTTTTGTAGTGATAGGATAAGAGGGAATGGATTGAAGCTAGAAGAGGGGAGATTTAAACTGGAGACACTGGAACAGGTTGCCCAGGGAGGTTGTGGCTGCTCCCTCCCTGGAGGTGTTCAAGGCCAGGTTGAAGGAGGCCTTGAGTGAGCTGTGCTAGTGGGAGGTGTCCCTGCCTATGGCAGGGGGTTGGAACTGGCTGATCCTTGAGGTCCCTTCCAACCTTACCATTCTATGATTGTATGATTTTCTGATTAGGAAGAAGTTCTTTCCAGTGAGAGTGGTGAGACACTGGAGGAGATTGCCCAAGGAGGTTGTGGATGTCCCCTTCCTGGAGGTGTTCAAAATCAGGTTGGATGGGACCTTGTGCAGGCTGGGTTAGTGGAAGGCATCACTGCCCAGGCAGGGGAATTGGAACCAGATGATCTTTACTGTGCCTTCCAACCCAAAGTGCTCTGTGATGTACATACCCTGAGCCACACAGCAGAGTTGCTGGGTTGGGCACATGCCAGCCTGCCCCCTTCTCACACAGCAGAGTGAATGAAATCAAAGCAATCTGAATCAACAGGCAAGAACTCTGTTGTGGTTTAATCTAAGTGGAATTTGTGTGGCTTAGTCATTTCACTAAAGAGCAGCGACTCTCTCTGCTCTGTGCAGCAGATCCTGGCTTTCATACCACAACTGGTATTTCTCTAATCCAGAAGGCAAAGCTCTACCTTATATATATATTTACTTAAGAAACTGTCCTTCCCTTCATTTAAATACAGAAAGGGTCCCCACTTCTCAGCATGCTGCTTTTTATCTCACAAGTGCTTTTTTTTTTTTTTTTTTATCTAAAACAGACATGATCAAGGGGACAGGAAACTCTTACATGAAAACAGGGCAAAAATTTCCAAAGAATTTTTCTTTGGAAATATCCTACAAAGAGAATGAAAAAGGGAGGACATAAAAAGGTGCAGGTTCTGAAGAGCAGCACAGAGATGGTATTTCTGCTCTATCCATCAAACACAACAATAAAGGAACATTTGATGGGAGGACAGGACAGAGCAAAGCAGGAAAAATACATTTCTGTTAAACAATGTGTGTAATCAAACCTTTAACTTGCTGCCACAGGAGGTTAATGAAGGAAGAACGTTGTGAAAGTCTGACAGGACTGGACAGTTACAGGTATTTGGGAAACCTGCTGAGTTATTAGAAACAGAAGGCACAGGACTCAAGGGAACCATGTGGGTTCAGCAGGCCAGACCTGTGCTATTGCAGCAGCCTCTGTTGCCTGCTCCTGCATTCACTGAGTTTCATTTGAACAACAACTGCCCCCACTGCTTCTGGCAGGCTGTCCCAAAACCTGAGTCTCCTAACCTTTCAACAGATCTGAAACACAGGCCCACTTGTTCCCATGCCAGCATTCTCCTTCAGCTGAAGTAGCTCTCCTTGCTGTCATACTGTGTAGTTCTGGAACCCCCAGAAACTAGTGAAAGTGTGAAGGAAAACAAATAATAAAACTGACAATGAAATAAGTTCAGTGTTATACTGGTCAATGAGGCATTGGAGTACTAAATGAAGGTTGTGCTGCAGGCTCAAATTTTCATGCTGTGATTTGTTGCTTCACAGAAATAGAGGAGGAATGGTCAAGTTTGGGAAAATACCAAGACATATTCAAGCAGACTTAAAAGCCTTTGTAGGCAATGTATGTGCACAAAAACCACTGTCATCTTTTGCCATGGCTCAGTTGGTCTCCTGTTCCAGTCTTGTAGCCTTTCACTACAATATAAGCAAATAATGTAGCTTTGGTGCATGGGGAAATCTCACCATTAAGCAGGAAAATTAAAGGAAAATAATTTCCCCAGACGTATTTCCAAGTGGATAAATTGAGATTTTAAAAAAGGAATCTAGATTCTGAACGCTTGCAGGGGAGAAAAGCATCTCACTATAAATACAAATGAAAGAACCATGTGTCAAGATATGATAAACAAAGGGGAGGACAGAGGGAGCCATCTGCTTCATCAAAGGAAAAAAACCTGCCCTGCAAGGCTACAAAGCATAAACACTGAGTGAAAAGAGAAAAGTTTGGGGTTTTCAAGGTCTAGAAGGTAGAGACTGCACCAGTAGTGGCGGGATTTGTGGCAGATGGATAATGAGATCAACCTAGCCAGAGCTGCTGGCTCTGCCCAACCCATGGACTGCAGATAGGCTGTGTTACACTGGGAACAATCCACCCAGTCCTTTCACAGTCATATGGGGCCAGGACTTGTGGGAATGTTCCTGGGGTGAGGTCTGCTCCTGCAATTAGGGCTGAGAAAACCAGCACGAATGGGAAAAGCAGGCCTGGAAACATCTAACAGCAGGGCCATGAAAGAAGAGAGAAGTCATGCTGAGGAAGGAGGCCAGCTACTCACACACGGGATGTGTCCAGCTCCATCAGTGCAAGGCAGCTGAGCACAGAGCCAGGACAACAGTGTGCAGAAGGTCTGGACAGATGGACTTGATGATCTGATGGTTGGACTTGATGATAGGACAGCTGGGCTTGATGATCTTAGAGCTCTTTTCCAACCTTAATCACAGACTCACAGAATGTCAGGGGCTGGAAGAGACCTCCAAAGCTCATCCAGTCCAACCTCCCTGCCAGAACAGGGTCACCTAGACCAGCTCACACAGGAACATATCCAGGCAGGTCTTGAATATTTCCAGAGAGGGAGACTCCACAACTCCCCTGGGCAGCCTGTGCCAGCTGGTTTCACTTTCACAGGTTAAAAAATCCTCCTCATGTTTTCATGGAACATCCTATGCCTCAACTTCCACCCATTGCCTCTTGTCCTGTCATTGGGCATCATCAACCAAAGCCTGGCTCCATGCTCTTGGTTCTCACTCTTTACATCTTTATCAACTCTAATGAGGTCACCCCTCAGGCTCCTCTTCTCCAGGCTAAAGAGCCTCAGCTCCCTCAGGTTCTCCTCATAACAGAGATGTTCCACTGCCTTCATCAGTTTTGTGGCTCTGTGCTGGACTTCCTTAAGCAGACTCTATGATTCTATGATTAATGATTCTAAGGGTGGTTAAAGTGGTGGCTGATGGAGAAGAACAGAGTGAGGAGAACAGACAGCATGAATATGTGAAGCTATACTGGTGAAGGCACTTGACTACAGAAAGGAATTTGGAAAGCTTGGGAAATGTGTATAATGACAATTGTTAGACTTCTTTTCCTCTCATTAATTAATTCATCAGCTCACACTGCCCTGGTCAGATCATCCCTGCAGTTGGAATATCTCTTCTCCAGCTCATTGAGCATGGTCAGCTACATGTGTGGAAACTGCCCAATATATTTGGGGCTAAAAATAGTAGGAGATCCCAGTGGTAAATATGGAAAATCCTTCAAAGTGCAGTAGAGGCAGTGGATGTCAGGTGTATTAGATTAATTCACTGTAACCATACAAAGGATTAGGGGGAAGTTGGGCAGTGCAGCTCCTTGACAAGTGATTGAACACAGGGGCAGACAAAGCTAACAGTGCTTATGTTTAACTTACTAATGCTTACTTACTAATGCGACGTCGTGTGCACCGCAGGTGACCCCAAGCAATTTAATCACAACTTAAGCCCTCCTTTTTTTAGGGATAAAAAGGAAAATCCAGCCCTCACAGTTGTGAAGCTGGCTCCCTGAATGTGAACTGCTGTAGCTATCTGAATGACCTGCTTAGTTCTACTGTCAGCTAACCATAAAAAAAATGCAAAAGAAAAAAAAAAAAAAAGTAAATACATTTTTAAAATAGCTTTCAAAACCCCAGTCCAATCTTAGCCTCTTACTACTTTTTATCATTTTCCTAGAAAAATTTCCATACTCTTTGTCATCACATAGTTGCCAACTGGGCAGACACAACATTATCCTGCAAGGGTGTTCTGTTTGCCAGGGATGTCAAATGGAACAGTTCAAACATACTGTAAGGACAAGATCATGAACTCCCTTAATAGGCTTCTGGCAAACAGAGACCATGCAAACACTGGGTAAAGAGTTACTAGAGAGTGATTAGCTAAAAGCTGGTTTCCACAAGTCACAGAATTGTCAGGGTTGGAAAGGGACCTCAGAGATCATCCAGTTCCAGCTGCCCTGCCATGGGCAGGGGCGCCTCACACCAGATCATGTCCCTGTTAAGAACAGTAAATGCCATCATAACCATCTTCTTCATCTGTGCACCAGAGAGGACAACAATTCGTTTAGTCATGAGTGGGATTTCTGGCAGCTAAGCAGCATCCCAAAAAATAAGGAAGATCATTTAAAAGGAAATTCAACTCCCTACACACCGGGCAAGTTGAATTGCAGGAGGGCCAATGTCATCCTGGGGTGTATTAGAAGGGCTGTGAGTAATAGGTCAAGAGAGGTTCTCCTCCCCCTCTACTCTGCCCTGGCAAGGCCACATCTGAAATATTGTGACCCGTTCTGGGCCCCTCAGTTCAAGAAGGACCTCAGGGAACTGCTTGAAAGAGTCCAGCACAGAGCCACTAAGATGCTGAAGGCAGTGGAACATCTTCCTTACAAGGAGAGCCTGAGGAAGCTGGCTGGGGCTGTGCTGCTTGGAGAGGAGGAGACTGAAAGGTGACCTCATGAATGTTGATAAAGATGTAAAGGGTGAGAGCCAAGAGGCTGGAACCATCTCTGCTGGGTGATGCCCAATGACAGCACAAGGGGCAATGGTGGAAGTTGAGGCATAGGTAGTTCCATGAAAACATGAGGAGGATTTTTCCCCTGTGAAAGTGACAGAGCACTGAAACAGGCTGCCCAGGGGAGTTGTGGAGTCTCCCTCTCTGGAAATATTCAAGACCTACCTGGATGAGTTCCTGTGTGATGTGGTCTAGGTGATCCTGCTCTGGCAGGTGAGTTGGACTGGATGAGCTTTGGAGGTCCCTTCCAGTCCCTGACATTCTGTGAGTCTGTGATTTTGTATTTCCAAAACTGCCATATGAAGCTGTGATATATGGCAAAAGACTTGTATGAAATCTGTGTGCTTCTGGCCTGCAGCTGGACACTAGAGAAGATTTAGCAATGTAAGATCAGAGACGAATTTCAGAGGGAAAAGACCTTCAAGACCATCAAGTCCAACCATTATTGAACTCTGCTAAGACTGGTGTTAAATCATGTCCCTCAACATCACATCTCTGCCTCTTTGAAACACCTCCAGGGATGAGGATTCAGCCATCTCCCTGGGCAGCCTATTCCAGATGTTGAGAACTACTTCAAGGAAGAAGTTTCTTCTAATTTCCAACCTAAACCTTCTCTGGTACAACTTGAGGCTGTTTCTTCTCATCCTATCACTTGATACTATGGAGAAGAGACCAATATCCACCTGGTTCAAACCTCTTTTAATGGAGTTGCAGAGGGCAATGAGGTCTCCCCTTAGCCTCCTCTTCTCCACACTAAACACCCCCAGTTCCTTCAGCTGCTCCTCACCAGCCTTCTTCTCCAGACCCTTCACCAGCTTCATTGCCCTTCTCTGGACCTGCTCTAACACCTCAATGGTTTTTCTAAGTGAGGCTCCCAAAACTAAACCCAGGACCTTCGCTGGGTAAGGCATTGGCTGGGTGGTTGCATGCAGAGAGTGGTGATCAAGGGCACAATGTCCACCTGGAAACCAGTGCCAAGTGGCACCCTCAGGGGTCAGTGCTGGCACCAGTGCTGTTTGACATCTTTGTCAGTGCCATGGACAGAGGAATCAGTGCAACTTCAGCAAGTGTGCAAATGACACCAAGCTGTGTGGCACAGTCGACTTGTTAGATGAGCAGAGAAGATGCTCAGAGGGCTGCAGCAGCTCTCCTATGAGGACAGGCTACAAGAGTCAGAGCTCTGCAGCCTGGAGAAGAGAAGGCTTCTAGGAGACCTTAGAGTAGCTTTCCAGTATCTGAAAGGGGCCTACAGGAAGGCTGGGGAGAGACTATTGACAAGGTCTTGCAATGCCAGGACAAGGGGCAATGGGTTTGAACTGGCAGAGGGAAGATTTAGACTGGATGTTAGGAGGAAGTTGTTTGCAGTGAGGGTGATGAGACACTGGCACAGGTTGCCCAGGGAGGTTGTGGCTGCTCCCTCCCTGGAGGTGTTCAAGGCCAGGTTGGATGAGGCCTTAAGTAACCTGTACTAGTGGGAGGGGTTGGAACTGGATGATCCTTGAGGTCCCTTCCAACCTTACCATTCTATGATTCTATCTTCATTTCAGCTGCTGTTGAGTCCTTCTTGCTGCCATTCAACCCCAGAGAAAGGTTCAGCAAAACAGGTAAGGCACAGAGCTGTCTTTGTCTCACCTAGCTCTTTCCACGATGCCCCAGGACCAGGGACTCAGGATCTGCTGATTCTCCAGCCATGTCAGGACTGCTGCCCATGTTCCCTGTGTCGTCTCTCAGTGCAGTTCCTTGAACTTTACAGCTACAGCCTTGCACCCAGCCCAACTGTAAAGGTTTGGGAGTTCCCCACCCCCCCACACTTTGTAAAATGACCCTGACTAGAACTCAGCTGGCTGGAAGTTAAAAGATGAAGCTCTATTTACAGCTCAGCACAATGTACAGCAGAGATAGACACTATAGACAGGAATAGTTACAGACATAGACAAGTTAAAGGTAATACAGCAACACAATTCCCCTCCCAGAAATCAGAGACCCCAGGAGGGGCTCCCAACCACCCTCCCACCTTCTCCCCACCCCTGTACCTTACCCCAAGGTTTGCCTTACGCACAAGGTAAATTAGGAGGATCAGCCAGGAGGGTTAGAAGAAAAGTGGTTAGTGAGGATTAATCAGCAGAGGAGTCAGAGCCCAGAAGCTGCTAGACCACCCCAGCAGCTCCTGCTCCAGCAAGAGACAGAGACTGACTTATCTAATGTTTTGTTTATTGTTCCCAAACAATTCCCCAGCAAGCCTATGAGTGAAGTAGACATCATGATGCTTTCCTTTCACAGCCTAGAGTGTAACTTTCTCTATTAAAATATTCTAATTACCCTCAAACCAGCACACCAACCTTCACCCCCGTTTGGTTTCCCTCTCGAAAAAGGTCACTACGACGAGAACAAATTTGTTTCTGCCCTGCCCTCCTTTACCTTTCAGGAGAAATGTAGCGATGCTGCATTGTGTGACTTTCCTCAGACCGTGGGTTTAAGGACAGGAGTTAAAAGTCTCTTTTAGTAGTTGTCCTTTTGTTCCTGAGTTCATTGTTTGGCAGCTTGGCTCACCAGGAGGTGCCTGCAGGGATAGTTAGAGAGCTTACTGAAGAGGCTGAAATGTCTTCGATTCCCTTCCCATTCAATCACCACACTTGACTAAGCCAATACCCAAACTTCATGTGCATATTTACTATTGCAAAAGCATCCTAATATTGCCCTGTCTGGCACCTAATTGGTTTTTATTCAGTAGCAATGGGAAGGAACCATAAACTTGTTCCAAGGGGCTGTTTAAATACAGGAAAGTTCTGAGGAGAATTAGAATCCAGATTCTTCCTCTAAAACAGCCACTTGGGATAGACTCCTAAAAATATTCTATAGCCAGAAAAGTGGAAGTAATTAATCTGGTTTCAACAAGTATATGAATCATCTACTTGAAAGTAACACTGAGAGGAACACTAAGTGATTATGTTTGTTGCTTACCTTTATTCCAATGTATACATCAGGTTAATGAACTCTGCAAGAGTTAAAAACCTGCAGTCTCTATCTTAGTCAAACTATCAAGTTCTATTAATGAACTCTGCAAGAGTTAAAAACCTGCAGTCTCTATCTTAGTCAAACTATCAAGTTCTAATGATCTGTTAAACAGGTGTTAACTGCATTTTAAGATGTGGATATATTAACCTGTGAATTTTCTGTGTACCCCTGAACATAAACTGTTCTCTTCTCCCAGAAGGATGCCAGTACAAAGAGGAGAGGGGGAAAAGTTTGTTTCATTTCAATTTCATTTAAATTAAAGGTTATGATTAAGAGGAGAGAGGGGGAAAGTTTGCTTCATTTCAATTTCATTTAAATTAAAGGTTATGATTAAGAGGAGAGAGGGGGAAAGTTTGCTTCATTTCAATTTCATTTAAATTAAAGGTTATGATTAAACATCACAGCATTGATTGGAATTATTGTTATTATTATTGTTGTTAATTATTATGTTGTTGCTTTTATTATTAATATTTATTTTTTATTTATTTAGTATTTAATATATTTATTTAATATTTAATGTTATTGTAAATATTTATGCATTTTTATTATTATTATTTAATTTATAGTCTTGCATTACACTACAAACCAGAACACATGTAGGGTCCTGCTCCTCTGTGTGGTTGTTTAATGTTTGACAGGATCTAGGGGAGAGAGTTAACATCTGAGACTACTCAGAAAAATGTGTCCAGTTTCACTCAACACTCAAACATTTTGAATGTCTGATTCCAAGCAATAACCATCAGCTAAACTAAGAAAGTAAAATACCATTCTAAAACATAGAATCATAGAATCACAGAATGGTAAGGTTGGAAGGGACCTCAAGGATCAGCCAGTTCCAACCCCCTGCCATAGGCAGGGACACCTCCCACTAGCACAGCTCACTCAAGGCCTCATCCAGCCTGGCCCTGAACACCTCCAGGGAGGGAGCAGCCACAACCTCCCTGGGCAACCTGTTCCAGTGCCTCACCACTCTCACTGCAAACAACTTCCTCCTAACATCCAGTCTAAATCTCCCCTCTGCCAGTTCAAACCCATTGCCCCTTGTCCTGGCATTGCAAACCCTTGTCAATAGTCCCTCCCCAGCCTTCCTGTAGGCCCCCTTCAGATACTGGAAGGCTACTCTAAGGTCTCCTGGAAGCCTTCTCTTCCCCAGGCTGAAATAAAAAATATCTGTCTGGTTCCATCAAGAGGCATTGCTCACTGCCCAGTGTGAGGCTGGACTGACAATAGGAAATTTGACCCTACCTGGAGCACTGCTGTCCAGTTCTGGTGCCCCCAGCACAAGAAGGGCATCAAACAAATGGGTCCAGAGGAGGGCTCAAACGTGATCAGAGGGATGGAGAACCTCCCGTACAGAGACAGGCTGAGAAAGTTGGAACTGTTCAGCCTGGAGCAGAGACAGCTGCAGGAATATCTTAGAGCAGCCTTCCAGTACCTGAAGGGGGCTACAAGAAAGCTGGGGAGGAACTTTTTGCAAAGGCTTGTAGTGACAGGCTGAAGGGGAATGGATTGAAGCTGGAGAAGAGTAGATTTAGACTGGAGATTAGGAAGAGATTCTTTGCGGTGAGGATGGTGAGACACCAGCCAGAGTGGTTGTTGATGCTACCTCCTTGGAAGTTTTGAGCAGTTTGGTCCGGTGGAAGATCTTTGATCCCATTCTGTGCTTCTGTGCTCCACAACCTCCCTGGAGGTGTTCAAGGCCAGGCTGGATGAGGCCTTGAGTGAGCTGTACTAGTGGGAGGTGTCCCTGCCTATGGCAGGGGGTTGGAACTGGCTGATCCTTGAGGTCCCTTCCAACCCAAACCATCCTATGGTTCTGTGGTTCTGTGAAATGTCTTTGGGTGGCAATAAACTTTGCTTTCTGTGGTATCAGCAATTTCCAACAGTAGTGTGTTTGTGTGAAGAGAAAAAAAGTGAGCTTGGTGTGCACACACACATCCACTGCAGCCTCAGAACTCTGTGACTGGAGAAAGTTGCTGCAAGGAATGAATCACACCACCTCCAGAAGCAAGCCTTGCATGTGCACATTCACAGTTTCTACATTACAAACCTGACAGTATTAGGAAAATTTCCCGTCTGAAATAATACAGTCACACTGTTGCTGTGGACAGCTGGCCAAATCCTGCTGGCTCCAGCCTCTGCCCCATCCACTGAGCTCAGAGTTTTCATATCAAAGGACAAATTTTAGCCTGGGATTGTTTAATCATCCACCCTGGCAGTGCGACAGGAGGGAGTTTGTGGCTGCTGTTTTGTCCCTCCTGCTTTATGGCTTTGGAAGACATGTTGATCTTGCAAAAGGACTGTTAAATCTCCTCTTAAAATCTGATTGAAGTTGCTGGAATGAGGAATTTATTCTGACTGGTGTGAGGTAATTGGGTATATCTCAGTAGTTTGCATTCAGATGTAAGTAGAAGAGGAGATTAAGTAGATTAACCTCCGTCATCGGGGAGATGATGTTTCTTGCTGTGTTTGAAGTGTTTTGTGAAGGAAAGATGGCACCGAATTTGAAGTTTATATTAATCAAATCTCTTTGATTTTGTTTGATGCAGCAGCTGCAGTGACACACCCTCACTCTTTGAAAGACTGGAGCTGCAAAGGCCATGATTGAGAGACCAGCCCCAGCTCAGAAGTATCACCTTCAGCCTCCAGGGGGGAAGGTAAGCTCTTGTCTAATTCCTCCTCTTACCTTCTTACATTTGGGTTAGAACTGGAAACAGGGCTGGGTGATTATCTTACCTTCTTACATATGGGTTAGAACTGGAAACAGGGCTGGGTGATTATATCCTGGTACCAAACTCTGGCTGAGAGGTGGGTTTCTGCACCAAAACAAGCTCCAAAAATGAACAGGAAAAGGTTACATGGCAAAAAAATATTCTTTTGTGTGTGGTTGGGTTTTTTGGATTGTTTTTTATAATTGTGTTTTAAAGTTGTAGCTACACTCTCCTCTTAGCGATCTCCTCCTGCTTTTAATTTGCAGCAGTGGACTTGTACTGGTAAAGAGACTGCAACGACACAAATTCATGCTGTGACTGCAGTTCACCATACAGAGGTGATGCTGAGCTGGAACTCCACAAGCATTTTAGGTGTGTTTCATCTGCTGCAGTCCTACAGATGCTTTTGGTTGTGTTTCATTTTTGTCTTTGTGCATAGTCCTGAGGTGAAGGGAAGGTTCCAAGGGTCTGAATCAAAGAGAGTCAACTGCTGTCTGAATACAACCAAAGGCAAATCACCACAGTGGTGAATAAATGAAGTGTCTTACCACTGCATCAAAGGTTTGGATTTAGTCAGATACACCAATGGGTTTTGTTTGTATGAAAAACCCATTTCAACACTTGAATTCACTGAAACCCAATTTCACATACCCTTTCACAAGCTGATCTGCCTCCCAAAGCCTTACCTAGAGAGGCTTTCCTTGGCAGGAGGCTGAAGCTCCAGCTCAAGAGGGTCAGGCATCTACTTGAAAGAGGCCAGCAGAGTGCTGCAAAGATGCTGAAGGGGCTGGAGCACTGCCCTGTGAGGAGAGGCTGAGGGACCTGGGGCTGTTTGGTCTAGGGAAAAGAAGACTGGAAGGGGATCTAATCAATGTTTATAAATATCTGAGGGCTGGGGGGAGGGGGAGGGGGGGACACAACAAACTCTTCTTCGTTGTGCCCTGTAAACAGCACAAGAAGTTGCACCTCAACATGAGGAAGAACTTCTTGGTTCTCCCTCATGTCAGGGTCTGTCAGGGTCACAGAGCACTGGAACAGGCTGCTCAGAGAGGTTGTGGAGTCTCCATCTATGGAGACTTTCCTGCCCTATCTGGATGTGTTCCTATGTGACCTGTGCTAGATTTTATGGTCTTGCTTTGGCAGAGAGATTGGACTTAATGATCTATGGAGGTCCCTTCCAACCCCTAACATACTGTGATCCTGTAATCCTGTGATTCTGTGAAGATACCTCTCTCACATCATGCTGCTGGGAAAGGCAGAGGGCACCATTAGTTTCACACCATTGTGCCCAGAGCAGCTACCAGTGAACGTCTACAAAGACCCCCAACAAAGAACAAGAGACCACTTCCTGAGAGGGCCCTCCATGAGCTTGGTCCTCCTTGGCTCATCCCAGCAGAGCTCAAGGTGTTTCAGGCTGGTGCATTTGCCTGGGGGAAAAGAAGCCCTCCAAAGGCACAGGGCAGGCAGCACAGTTTCCCAGACACCATAAAGAAGGGAGTGCTGCCTCTCCATATTCATTACTGCTCTTATGTTCCGTACTGTTTACTACAAGAGGAGCATGGCCACGAGCAAAGCAAGGCTTGGAAAGCAGCCAGCCCTGGAGAGATGATTCTGAGTGGATTTTGTGGGTTTGTTTTATTTTCTTAAAGAAAATCAAAGGCCAGAGAAGGATAAGTTTTGACCTGTCGCTATTTGTTTTGGCAGTGACTCAAAGGGATAAGGCAACTACCTGCTGAGAGACTTTGACTATTTAATTACTAAAAATCAGATTGCAAATGACTTGAAGTGATTGGCAAGTGCTTAATGAACTACTCAGGTCAGTAACTTCTCCAGTGAGACCAAACCAAGGAGGGTGACCAACCATTTATTGAACCACTATTGAATCAACACTCAGCTAGTAAAATATATTTAATCATGATTTTAACTGCTCTAGTCCCAGAGAGTTGCTGAGTATCTGAAAGGTGCTGGGTTTATTTCTCTCTCTTCTGATCAGCCATTACCCCCAGGGAATATTTTATTTCCATTTATCTCACTCTTCAACCACAAGTTGATCACAATATGTGGTACAAGACATCAAATATTAACTGAAAGGAGTAATATTACTGTAAATGGCTAGAAGGCATTACTCCAAATATCCTGTTTGATTTATCTAGTATATGACAGTTCAATCTTGGGAGAAATACTGAAAGTTTGGGGCTCCAGCATTCCTAAAGCTATATTCTGGCTGAAACAGTTTCTCAGGAGGGGTTCTGTCTACACTGGATCAACCTTTTAAGTATGGAAAAACAAATGCAAATGCTGTTGATTATTTGGTTTCAAAAATGTATTGAGGCTTAGCAAGCATATTAGAGCAGTGACTGACAGTGGCTCAGAATATCACAGAATCATAGAAAGGTTTGAGTTGGAAGGGACCATAAAGATTATCTGGTTCCTATCCCCCTACCATGTCCAAGGTCACCTTAAGTCTTGGGTTACATTTTGGGTCCTGCAATCCAAGAAAGACATTGAGGTGCTGGAGTAGGTCTCAGAGAACAGGTTTTGTGAGGAACATCTGGGGTTGTTTAATCTGGAGGAAAGGAGGCTGAGGGGAGACCTTATCACTCTCTACACCTGCATGAACTGAGGTTATAATGATGTGGGTATTGATCTCTTTTCCCTAGTATCAGGTGATAGAATGAGAGGAAATGGCCTGAAATTGTGCCAGGGAAGGTTTAGGTTGGAGATTAAGAAAAATGTCTTTGCTTCAAGAGCAGTTGGGGATTGGAACAAGCTGCCCAGGGAGGTGGTGGAGTCCCCATCCCTGGAGGATTCTGAAAAGGTGTAGATCTAACTCTTTGGGACATGGCTTAATGGCCATGGTGGTGTTAGGTTGGTGGTTGGACTCAATGATCTTAGAGGCCTTTTCAAACCAAAACATCTCTATGATTCTGTGATCCAGCCTCTACAAAAAGAAGGCAATACCCCGAGTCCATCCACTTCTCACACTCACAATAATGCAGTTTTACATCAGCTATTTGATAGTAAAAGGCTCTCCAGATGGTTCTTCCTTCCCTGAGTTGCTGCTCAGGGATGCAATGCCCTCTGCCTTCAGGTGTAATGTTGTGCCCACCTGACCACCAGCACCCACACATTTAGGCAAGGCTAAGCCCTAACTGGCTAACTGGTTTACCTGTTCATATTTCTTGCCATTTGACTTACAACAACTTCTGCATTAAGCTTATGCTCTTCCTGCTGTAAGATTATACCAATTATAAATATCTCCCATGTGATAATCATTTAATATCAAGAGGATGGGGCTGGGCTCTTTTCAGTGGTGCCCAGTGACAAAACCAGGGACCATGGGCACAAAGTGGAACCCAGGATGTTTCACTTGAACATAAAGATAAACTTCATCCTTTTGAAGGTGCTGGAGCCCTGGAACAGGCTGCTCAGAGGTGTCATGGGGTCTCTTTGGAGACTTTCAAAACCCAGCTGGACATTCCTGTGCAATCTGCTCTAGTCAAACCTGCTTTAGTAGGTGGGTTGGACTAGATGATGGGTTTAAACTGGCAGAGGGGAGATTTAGACTGCATATTAGGAGGAAGTTCTTTACAGTGAGGGTGGTGAGGCACTGGCACAGGTTGCCCAGGGAGGTTGTGGCTGCTCCCTCCCTGGAGGTGTTCAAGGCCAGGTTGGATGAGGCCTTGAGTGCCCTGTGCTAGTGGGAGGTGTCCCTGCCTATGGCAGGGGGTTGGAACTGGCTGATCCTTGAGGTCCCTTCCAACCTTACCATTCTATGATTCTATGATTCTATCTCCAGATGTTCCTTCCAGCCTCCACCATCCCATGCTTCTGTGAGAACTGCCTTATTTTCTGTATTCTACTATTCATTCTCCTGGTAGATTTCTCACAATAACAGTTATTTGGAACAGTTTGGGGCTGGATTGTTTGGGGTTTTTTTCCTGGAGTTCATCCCTCAACCTTTTTGATTAGCAGACCATACTGAGGAGCAACAGTAGGAAGAAACTGAAAGACTAGAGGAGAATTACAGGATCGTTCTGCCTAAATTTGGGGTGGTTCTGGCACTTTCCACTACAAGGTTCTGTTTTCACTTGAACTTCCACAATAAAATTTTCCTACAGAGGGTCTGCCTCTGCCTGACTTACTTTAAAACTTTGGGGAAAACAACTCAAGTGTATCCAAAGACAAAAGTGAAAGCCAAAAGCAATCAAAAAATCTGAATTGCTTCAGGAGAGTCTTCCTAGTTTTTGAGTGGGGAACTAGAAACTTGTGAAAGCAACTCTCTAAGTGTCCAGGCTCTGTTTCTGTTCTGGGAAGGAGCAGGAGTGAGGAAACCACCCAAAGCATATTCCTCAAAATTATATTCCTAGGCTGAGCACTACAGTATCACAGTATCACCAGGGTTGAAAGAGACCTCAAAGCTCATCAAGTCCAACCCATCACCACAGACCTTAAGACTAGACCATGGCACCAAGTGCCACGTCCAAAAGTGCCTTGAACACCTCCAGGGACGCTGACTCCACCACCTCCCTGGGCAGCCCATTCCAGTAGCGAATTTCCAGTAGCACACCTGGAAGAGGAGTAGAGAGAAGCTTCTGAAGGGACCAGGCAGCCTGACACTGAAATGTGGGTTCAGAGGGTTGAAATAGACATGAGATGGGCTGAAGAAAACAAAGCCCAAGTAACAAGCTCCGGGGTGGAGCGAGGCACCTGCAGCTCTCCTGCGGCTGCTCCTGCAGCTCTAGGACCCCCTGCCGCAGCGCAGCATCTCCAGGGCAAGGTCAGCAAGAGCCTGCAGTGGCTGCCTGTGACTCCGTCCCGCCCAGCAGCAGCGATCTGGGCAGTAAATCTACAGGTTTCAGCCTTGCTGGTGACTTGCCGAGGAGTGAACTGGCGCTGTAGTTAGGTCCGTTGAGCCTTGCCTTTCAATTCTAGCCCTGCTTCTGCCACAGGCTTCTTCGAGAGCTCGCCTAAAGCAAAAGGTTCTCACACAGTCACCAACTCTAAGTTCCTCTTTTCTGGTAAGCTGAATCCACACCCTGGGGCTGGGGAGCTCACAGAGGTCCCAAATTCTCCCACTTCAGCCCAAGTCGGTCCAAGCTGGCCTCTGAACATAACAATTGATCTGTTCTCTGGATGCTCTGAAAGATCAGGTCCCAAAGTCTCAAACAGCTCCCCTTAGTTTTTATAATAACATTCCTGAGCTGCAGCTCTCCAGCACCAAGGTAGAAATAATAATAAAGTCACACATTTGTGTGGTGTAAAAACAAATCATTTTCATAAAGCCCTGACCCTGAGACAGTGTGTCTCAGCAAAGACCTAGACACGTTTTTCTGTTCAGAGTACTTTAAATACACTAAGGGACATATGGCAAACAGCGAGGGACAAGGAATTAGAACACAGATTAAATCTTTCTTCTCACAGCAAAAACTCCTGGAGGGGAAAAAAATAGGATTTTTATCTAAAAATATAAGGATATTACAGAACAGGGGCACTGAACCAATGTCTTCCACAACTCTGCTACCTGTCCTTCTCACTTTAAATCTTTGCTGAGGCAGAAGGCAGAATTCTGTTTCTCAGGAAGGGTTATGGAGCACTGAAGAACTGCCAAACAGGTGTTACTGGTGTACATTTTATGTCAGAGAGGTCACCAATGGTTACATGAAATAAACAAACAACATCAACCAAGATCAGGCATGTCTGTGGTACCGCAGATAATTTTAAAACAAAATGCCTCTTGTATTCATAAACCCTTGTCTTGCCTTGCCCTTGCCTTTGCCCTTGACTTTCCCTTTCCCTTTCCCTTTCCCTTTCCCTTTCCCTTTCCCTTTCCCTTTCCCCTTCCCTTTTCCCTTCCCCTTTCCCTTCC
>VWZE01005604.1:920668-925189 GCA_013396675.1 Eubucco bourcierii | reverse complement strand
GAGAAGGAGAAGGAGAAGGAGAAGGAGAAGGAGAAGGAAGGGGAGGAGAAGAAGGAGGAGGAGAAACACGAACAAGAAGCTGTTGCTCTACACTCCTCTGTAGTAGACCAGGTTTAGCCATTTGCTTGTCTGCCCCCCAGTCTTTGGCACTAGCTAGAAACATTGAGCACTCTCACTGGTTGAAACAGCCTGAAAATGTAATGATTGTTTCCAGCACTAGTCACTTTCTCTGACTGATCTCCTCTTACTGCAGGAGAGCAACTCAAGGTAGGAGCAGAGCAGGTGTTTGCCACTAGCCCAATCACAGTGAGGCTAAAGAAAACTTTACAGAAAATAATTTTTTTTTTAAAGCTCATTTTTGCAGCTTTCTGCAGAATCCTAAACTGTCATTTTCAGTTAAGTTTAAAGTCATATCTGTTTTGAGAAAACCTTCTGCCCTAGCAGAACTCAACCTTGTCTTTAGCACAGAACATGGGAACTATTCCACTAGTCACACCTGTGTTCATAAATTAATGTGTGTGTTCATTGGGCTTTGGAGTGGATGCTGTCAGGAAGCACAATCATGTGATGAACACTCAGCTGAGACAAGGCACTTTTGGGGATTTTTAATCCCTTTTCTTCTTCCCACAAATATCCTTTTCAGGATGGAATCTGTACATCCATACTCCCAAACCAAGATTTTCTGTCACACAGCTGTGCACACCAGAGCCATCAAAGTAGTTAATAGGTTATTAATAGCTGTTTCAGGTTATTATTTGCAATACCCTGGCCAAGAAAGAGATCTCAGAGGCATTCTGAATAACCCTTGGATGCATTTCATATAAATATCTTGAAGAACTGCAGCTATGCCTTGTTCTACAAGGCCAACCAGAGCACTCCTCTCCTAGAGACTTCCAATAAACAATAGCAAGATTCCTTTTCTGTGCTTGGTGATAAACTGTGGAGCTGGGAATGTACTCTCTGTGTTGAACAGATCCTCAGGGCATACAAAAGACTTCTTTAGGGCACACAAAAGGCCAGATCCTGAACATCCAAGAGTCATTCTGATGTTCCAAGACAGCATGAGTGACCAACACAGACAACAAGAGAATTCCAGCTGAGACTCTTCCAGAATGTTGTTTTTTCCCAGACTTTCTCATTACTCTACAACTTCTGCACCATCATGGACCAGCAACTCCACAGGGCTCTGTGCTTGGGAAGAGCAGCATTCCTGCACAAGGCCTTGAAAATCCATGCAGACAGACATTCCACACTTGCACTCATCATAGAATCACAGAATCACAGAATGTGAGGAACTGGAAGGGACCTCGAAATCTCATCCAGTCCAATCCCCCTGCCAGAGCAGGATCACCTAGATCAGATCACACAGGAACACATCCAGGCAGGTCTTGAATATCTCCAGAGAGGGAGACTCCACAACCGCCCTGGGCAGCCTGTTCCAGGCTTCTGTCACCCTCATAGGGAAAAAAAATTCCTCCTCATGTTTCCATGGAACTTCCTATGCCTCAACTTCCACCCATTGCCCCTTGTCATGTCACTGGGCATCAATGAGCAAAGCCTGATTCCAGCCTCTTGGCACTCATCTTTACATCTTTATCAACATTCATGAGGTCACCTCTCAGTTTCCTCCTCTCCAAACAGCACAGCCCCAACTCCCTCAGGCTCTCCTTGTAAGAAAGATGTTCCACTGCTTTCAGCATCTTGGTGGCTCTGTGATGGACTCTATCAAGCAATTCCCTGAGGTCCTTCTTGAACTGAGACAGAACTGGACACAATATTTCAGCTGTGGCCTCACCAGAGCAGAGTAGAGGTGCAGGAGAACCTCTCTCAACCTACTAACCTCAGACCTTCTAATACACTCCAAAATGACATTGGCCTTCTTGGCCACCAGAGCACATTGCTGACTCATGGTCAACCTTCCATCCAGTAGGACCCTCAGGTCCTCATCACCTTAATGATAAACCTAGTTGGGTGCAGGTTCTCTGATTCACATAGTGCTATTGAGGCTTGGTATGAAACAATCCTTCCAATGAGTTTTCTTGGGCCTGAGTTTAATATATGTTAGGGCTCAACATGGGAGTTCAGCAGCAGAGGCAGAGTTATTCCAAAGTTCTGGTATTTCATTCCACTTTCTCATAGTGCACACAGGTCTCTGGTGTCCTGTGATAGACACTGACACTGACCTACCACGTTCACTGCTTCAGGAGAAACAAAATCTCATTTCCAAACAATAACCCAAACAACCAGAAGACAAAGCATCCCAAACCAATTAAAAATAAGACTCCTAGGTAAAGGAATCATAGAATCATAGAATCATAGAATGGTAAGGTTGGAAGGGACCTCAAGGATCATCTAGTTCCAACCCCCTGCCATAGGCAGGGACACCTCCCACTAGTACAGGTTACTCAAGGCCTCATCCAATCTGGCCTTGAACACATCCAGGGAGGGAGCATCCACAACCTCCCTGGAGGGAGTTCATATGTTTCTATGAATCATTTTATGCATTTCTTTTTAATGTGCAGAAATCCATTCCCCTACAGAGATCTGATTCCTGGGGCTGGTTTACTGTAAGAATTCAACTTACAAGAAAGGAAAACACAGATCTTTCTCATGGACTCATTGAATTTTCCCCAGATGAGGCTTTTAAACATACTATAGCTTACAAAAGGTCTGGTTCTTAGATATTTACTTGTTTCTACATTAGATGTTTGCATGATTGAAATGTAAAAGTCCAGAAAACCTTCTGATTTGTCTCAAAAGGCTCTTGACCTTCACTTGATACTACCTTCTAGCACAAGGCTTCAAATGAAGCAAAAGTCCCCAGTGGAGACAGACTGCCAGATTTCAGGCTGTTCAGCCTGGAGAAGGCTCCAGAGAGGCCTTATAGCAGCCCTTCAGTACCTGAAGGGGGCCTACAAGAAAGCTGTGGAGGGACTTTTTACAAGGGTTTGTAGTTCTAGGATGAGAGGGAATGGCTTTGAGCTGGAAGAGGGCAGACTTAGACTGGAGATTGAGAAGAAATTCTTTATTGTGAGGATGGTGAGACGCTACCCAAAGAGGCTATGGATGCTGCCTCCTTGAAGGCCAGCCTTGAGCAGTTTGGTCCAGTGGAAGGTGTCCCTGTCCATGGCAGGGGGATTGGAACTAGATGATCTTTAAGATCCCCTCCAACCCAAACCATTCTGTGACTGTATGATTGTAAGAAACCAGAAAACAGCGCATCCTTATGTTACTGCTATCCTGAAGAGACAATCACTGTGTTAAAATCCAATCCTGCCTTAAACCTGTGCAATGACCACAGAGACTGAAGAGGATCAAAGATCTTTACCCATTGCCCACTGCAAAGTAATAGATAGTGAGTTGGTGAGCTAATTACTTCATGCCATTGGGATAAAATACTGAAGCACAGCTAGGTGCTAAGCGTAGGCAAATTCTTTACTTCTAGAGGTTTTACTTAGTTCCCAAACCTGTTCTGCACTCAAATTTTCCTCACTAAGTTACAGTTTTCCACAGAACTTTAGCCACGAGCAGTTCAGGTTTGTGAAGTCACAATAGTCACCCATGCATAAGTTAAATGAAGGTCAGGGAAACTTTGTGTTTATTTTTTTGCAGTATCCTGCAGAAAGCCAACGTGGACAATGATAAGCAATGCAAGTGATATTAATTCAGAGTTTTCCCTTTAAAAAAGGAAACAGGTCAAAGGATATACCCTCTAGGGTATGGCTGGGATTACACACCTGTGATTAATCTAACAAACTGCTGGAGATGTGATTGTTTCTTCATAGGGCTGCAGCTGAAACAACAGTTCTTTGGCAGTAAAATAAATGTAACCCCTTGTGGTGCCCCTAGACATACAAGATAATTACAACAAAGTACCTTCATAGGAAGTTAGGACACTCCTGCTGCATCATTAAAATAAACGGACCCGCGATAACTGATGCAGCCTTGGAAGTGCCACAGAGAAGCATGGTACTCAAGAGATGAAAGAGATTTGCTCTCCTCCTGGAACGTGCATGTGACTTCCATTAGCTCTAGTGGAAGCTGAGTTTTCTAGTCCAAACCTAGCAAGAATAAGAGACAGGTTTTATCCCTGTGAAGTCAGCTGCAGCCTTGCCATGGAGTTCAGTGGGGCAAGACTTCTAAAGTAAAACTTAATTATCCCGAAGCTTTTCAAGGTCACGCTGTGCCTCGTGCTGCAGCCTGCTGCAGAGAGATTTAAGCTCGCTCCAGCCAAGCCAGCTGCAGAGGCTGGAGCAGCAGAGGCTGTCTCCTGAGGGCTGTGCCCAGAACAGCTATTTTCCCAAGAAGAGATAAGCCCTCATCACACCGTGGCCAAGATCACGCTGGAGGCAGGACTCCTGCTGAAACCCACACAGATCTGCCTGGGATAGCAGCAGAGGACCAGCAGCAGCCTGAAGACCACCATGCTGAACCCACCCGGGCACTAGAGGCATTCCTCAGGGTTTATCCCAACATCAAATGCAGTCAAAACACCATAAAGGGCAACCAGTGCTATCATTA
>VWZE01005604.1:883168-915668 GCA_013396675.1 Eubucco bourcierii | reverse complement strand
AGGTCTGCAGTGAGATTTTGTTACCAAGAAGTTGGTTTCAGCTGTAGTACTTCAGCCATCAAGGTAACTGATTGAACACGCATTGAAAGGGAAGGAGAAAACAAATCAAGTACTTGCTGTGCCAAATTTTATACAATTTCTTTCCTCTTCTCTGTTCGTAACATTTTTCCTCACTTGGCAGTCTCTCAAGGAGTATCAAATGTCCCTCCATGGTCAAAATATTTAAATGGTAGATCTCAGCTTTCATGTTTAAATGCTTAACTACTAATTTCTTTTATTTTTAAGGTCAAACATGATAAATAACAAGCAGAAGGGATAGAAAGTGTCAAAAGATAAGAAACTGCAGTTCCACCTTCAACAGCCACAGTTCAGTTTATTGAAAACTGCAGTATGGTAAATCTTTGCTACCTGTGGGCCGTTCAGGCACCTCTTTTAGCTCACCACTCAGAGCAGAGCAAGACTTACAGAGGCAAGTATGTCTCAGACAGCAGCTCTTGGTTCTTGGAGAACAGAAACACACACAGGCACATGTACACAAAAGCAGCTCATGGGGAGAGATGGGAAGGAGTGGAGATTTTAGGCTTGTCCCCTAAGAGAGGCTGATAACAAAGCAATGATCCCCTGATCATGGTCCCTGGCTGCTCTGGGGAGAGATAAGGGATCACTGAAGGGCACTGACAAGGGCTCAAGAGAAGTCCTGGGGAGAGGGACTTGGGGGTGCTGGGGAAGCACGGCATGAGCCAGCCCAGAGAGCCAACCAGATCCTAGGCTGCATCAACAGAACTGTGGTCAGGCATGCAAGAGAGGTGATTCTCCCTCTCTACTCCACTCTGGTGAGACCACATTTGGAGCACTGCATCCAGTTCTGGAACCCCTATTACAAGGAAGATCTGGACATGCTGGAATGTGTCCAGAGAAGGGCCACAAGGAGGATCAGAGGGCTGGAGCACCTCTCCTATGAAGAAAAACTGAAAGAGTTTGGGCTATTCAGCCTGGAGAAGGCTCTGAGGTGACCTCAGTTTATGGGTTTAAACTGGCAGAGGGGAGATTTAGACTGCATGTTAGGAGGAAGTTCTTTACAGTGAGGGTGATGAGGCACTGGCACAGGTTGCCCAGGGAGATTGTGGCTGCTCCCTCCCTGGAGGTGTTCAAGGCCAGGTTGGAGGAGGCCTTGAGTAACCTGTGCTAGTGGGAGGTGTCCCTGCCTATGGCAGGGGGTTGGAACTGGCTGATNAAGGCCAGGCTGGATGTGGCTCTGGGCAACCTGATGTAGTGTGAGATGTCCCTGTCCATGGCAGGGGAGTTGGAGATAAATGATCCTTGAGGTCCCTTCCAGCCCTGACAATTCTATGATTCTGTGCTTCTACATTAATAAACTTTTGTGAGTCTTCAGGGTGGTGCTGCTGCTGGTAAATGTGATAAGAGGATCTCTGTGACATTCAGCATATCCTGCCAACTGCCCTTCACAAAATAATTGCCTGGGCAGGACTTTTCCCACAAGCACCATCCTGTTTGGTAATGGCTGGGCACTGTGGTGGTAATAACAGCCTTCCTTCTCTGGGACATGTTGCAAGATGGCTTCTAGGCTCCCTTTCTCCCCTCCCTCCTTTTTGCTGAAGTTTCTTTTCAGGCTACTTCATGAAATCAGTACCTGCCATCATCCAGTTATGGACATGCAGGAGACCAGGAGAGCTAAAGCTTTGACATGTAGGAGGCTAGGAGAGCTCAGCACACTCTGAATTTGGGGCTAAGCCAGCTGGGTAGCCCCCTCCCCAGCTATATTCATTACTTCTGAATCTCCTGAAAATGTTTCCAGAGAACACCATAGTCCCCTCTCAAAGAAGACTCAAATTCGCCTCATGAGACTAATGGCCACAGCTGGAGAATACTGTTATTAAACAGTTGCTTCAGCTGCTCCTCACCAGCCCTGTTCTCCAGACCCTTCACCAGCTTTGCTGCCTTTCTCTGCACCTGCTCCAGCACCTCAGTGGCTTTCTTGTAGTGAGGGGCCCAAAGCTGTTGCCAGCCCTTTAAAATGCTGCTGCTTCAAGTTCACAAAAGGGCTGCTATCCCTTAAAACCTGCAGCTACTTATGGGTCACAAAGAACATTGTTTTGTTAAAACACTTAAAACTCAATATCCAAATCCTCTAAAGCGTAAAGAGGTCCCAGGTCTGGGACTAAGAGTAGATCTAACTTTAACCTCTGGAGAGGTTCAGAAGACAAAAGGGACTATTCCAAATCTCATGACCAAAAGGGAGAGCACTTCTTACCCTTCTTCTCATCAAGCATTCCTTATCCCTTTCCCTCTAAGCCATAATCAGTTGATCATGTCTAAGATTGGATCTAGCTGCACCTGGACTCCTCTCTGAGAAGGAGTTTAGAAAACAAGCGGGTCCATTTTTAAACCTGGTAACTCAGTGAGAGAATCATCCTTACCCTTTTTATTCCTGATCCTTGTCTCCTTAGTCATGAACCATTGATGGGATCTAAGATTGGATCTAGCAGCTCTTAAGCTCCTCTTTGAAAAGTATGGAGAGCAAAAGAATCCATTTTGAAACCTGGTAACCTAATGGAAGAATCATCCTTACCCCTCCTATTTCTAATCCCATGAAAACCACCTCAGCCCAACTCCAAGTTACTTTACTGTGTAAACACAGAGACAAATGTTTTAACCTTGTCCTGCTAACCAACCTCTCTTCAGAGTAAGCAATGCAGCGACGTTGCCATCACACTGAGCCTCGAATAACCCTTGATGATTTGCTAAAATGATCAAATTCATCTCAGGTCTAGCCAATTACTAATGTACCTCAGCAAGCCACACTGCAGGCTTTGTTGGCTACAGTGTCACTCACCCATTCTGCAGCAAACAGCCTTAAACCTGGATTCCGCAATAGCAGTGCTAATGACTTAAAGAGCAACCTCTTGATCATCCCTGTGACACCTCTGAAGATGGGACTCACTGTCACCCTCCTCTGCTGCCAGAAACATGGTTTCTAATCACACACATGAGCCAGCAAGGGCTTGAGATGCTCTCTGCACATGAGACTTCTGCTTAGAAGTACAGAGACTATAGCCTGCAGTACCTCTGACAGGGCATCTGCACATGATGGCTTGGGTTTGTAATCCATGTTTGACCAGGATTGAAGTTCCAGAATAAGACAGAAGTCCTGTCCCAAGACTCTCCTCCCCCATTTCTTGACCACAAAGCCTGTTCCAAATCAAGAAGCTCATATATACGCCATGTCGTAAATTAGGGATTAATTGCAAAACCATAGAGATTAAATCCTCCAGAGACTTGAAAGTCTGAAGAAGGAAGCACGGGATACTGTAATATAGAATCATAGAATGGAAGGGACCTCAAAGCTCAATCAGTTCCAACCCCCTCCCATAGGCAGGGACACCTACCACTAGCACAGGTCACTCAAGGCCTAGTCCAGCCTGGCCTTCAACAGCTCCAGGGAGGGAGCAGCCACAACTTCCCTGGGAAACTTGCTCCAGTGTATTATGATATATTATGTATGTATTATTCCTGCCTGGGCAGGGAGGTTGGATTTGATGGTCTCTGGAGGTCCCTCCCAACCTCCAAGGTTCTATGATTCTGTGATTCCACTTATTCCATGTCCCTTCCTGGCTTATCCCTACCTGGGGAGCAGCCCTTACAGTCAGCCTCCTCCATGCCCTTAGCTCTTGCTCTTGCTTTCTCTTCCAGGCAGTCTGGAGGGAAGCTTTGCTGTGTGGGAGGGAGACCTGCGGGCGGGAAACTGCTTCCTGCCGCATCACTGAGCCTACCCCGAGCCCTTAGCCTGGGGGGGCTAGGCCATTGCTGGTTGCACCTACCCTTTTTCAGTTCATACCTTTTGTGCCTTGCTCACTGCTGTTAAGAGCATTTCTCCTGAACTTCCAGTTCTGTGAGAGTGGTTCTATTGCCTCCTCTTGGGGTAAATTTGAGCTGCAGGCTCAAATGAGGACAAACCACTAGGCCGCGGCTGGAGTGCTGGGCTCAGCTTTGGGCCTCTCAAAGCAGGCAGGACATGGAGACAATGCAGCGTGTGCCCAGGAGGGCAAAGAGGCTACTGAGGACTCTTGAATGTAAGCCAAACAGAGCCTGGGCTGCAGTAGGAGCAGCGTGGGCAGCAGGGCCAGGAAGGGGATTCTGCCCCTCTGCTCCCCTCTGGTGAGACCCCACCTGGAGTACTGCATCCAATTCTGGAGCCCCTGGGGCAAGAGAGATGTGGAGATGCTGGAGTGTGTCCAGAGCAGGGCCATGAGGATGCTCAGAGAGCTGGAGCTGCTCTGCTGTGAGGAGAGGCTGAGGTAGGTGGGGCTGTGCAGTCTGGAGAAGAGGAGGCTCCCAGGTGACCTTCTTGTGGCCTTCCACGATCTGAAGGGGCCTACAAAAAAGCTGGGGAGGGACTTCGTAGGCTCTCAGGGAGTGACAGGACTGGGGGGAATGGAGCAAAGCTGGAGGTGAGGAGATTCAGACTGGAGGTGAGGAGGAAGTTGTTCAGCATGAGAGTGGTGAGAGCCTGGCAGGGGTTGCCCAGGGAGGTGGTTGAGGCCCCAGGCCTGGAGGTGTTTAAGGCCAGGCTGGGTGAGGCTGTGGGCAGCTTGATCTAGGGTAGGGTGTCCCTGCCCATGGCAGGGGGGTTGAAACTGGATGATTCTTGTGATCCCTTCCAACCCTGACTGATTCTATGATTCTATGATGATTTTATGATTCTATGATTCTATGTCCCATGAGAGCAGACTGAGTGAGTTGGGATTGTTCAGCCTGGAGAAGGAAAGGCTGAGGGGAGACCTCACTGCTCTCTACAACTCCTGGAAAGGAGTCCAGAGCTGCTGTGGGGCAGGGCTGCCTGTTCTCCCAGGTTATGAGTGATAGAGAAGAGGAAGTGGACTTTTGTTGTACCAGATTTAGGTTAGCTATTAGGAAAAATTTCTTCATCAGAAGAATCGTCAGGTGACAGAACAGGGAGGTAATGGAGGTGTTTAAAAGACATTTGGATGAGGTGCTTAGGGACATGGTCTAACAGTTATGTACAAGGAGAAGTTAGGTTATGGTTGGATCCTTAAGGCCTTTTCCAGCTAGGCAATTCCATGATAGAAAAAGGAATTTACCATGGCTGAAGCCCTTTCCCCTTACCAGGAGAACTGCTCTGGCTGAAGCTTTCCAAACTAATACAGCACAACACAGGTTCATAGATCCATAGATACATAGAATGGTTTGGGTTTGAAGGAACCTTAAAGATTCTGGTTCCAACCCCTGCTGCCATTGGCAGGGACACCTTCCACCAGCCCAGGTTGCTCAAGGCCTCATCCAACCTGGCCTTGAACACCTCCAGGGAGGAGGCATCCAAAACTTCCCTGGGCAACCTGTTTTAATGTCTCACCACCCTCACTGGAAAGAATTTCTTCCTAATACCCAGTCTAAATCTCCCTTCCTCAAGCTTCAATCCATTGTCCCTCATCACACTAAGGGAAATGTCAGCCCAAGCAGATAGCAGATGGCAGAGTTGTAAACAATGGAGATTTGAGTCTTGTAGTAGAAACTAACAGAAGACCTCAGTAGGAAACGCTAATATGTCTGCTTGTAAAACTTCAGTTTTGCCTGCTGTATTCTTCATTCAAAGCAGAGACATGAAAAGTTATCATGCAGTTAGCTACTTCCCTAACTTCATGCTTCTCATCACCTATTTCAAGAGCTCTGAGATAATCCATGCTATGTTTTCACATGGTATAAGCTTGTGAAAATAGTGATAGAACCTCCTACTGTAAATCACCTGCAAAGGAAATGAAGCTGGTTTTTTTTCTTTAATAGAAAAGTCTTTATAGACTGGGCACACTCATTTGGGTTATATAAGTATATATAAATGTTTACCTTGGCCTTTAGTATTAAAATGTTTGAGTAAGGCCATATCTGGAATACTGCATCCAGTTCTGGGCTCCCCAATTCAAGAAGGGCAAGTGGCTATTGAAGGCAATCCAGCAGAAAGCCACTAAGACATTGAGGGGACTGAAACACCTGCCTTACCAGGACAGACTGAAGGATCTGGGGCTGGTTAGGCTGGTGAAGAGCAGACTCAGAAGGGATCTCATCAGTGCTGATCAACAGCTAAAGGGCAAGTGTCAGGAGGATAGAGCCAGACTCTTCTCAGCGGTCTCCACTGACAGGACAAGGAGCAGTGGACACAAATTGGAACACAGGAGGTTCCATATAAACACAAGGAAAAAAACCCTTCACTTTGAAGGTGCTGGAGCACTGGACCAGGTTGCCCAGATTGTGGAGTCTCCTTCTCTGGAGGTATTCAAAACCCATTTGGAGGTGCTCCTGTGTAATCTATTCTGAGTGATCCTGCTCTAGCAGGGGCATTGAACTAAATGATTTTCAGAGACCACTTCCAACTGCTAGCATTCTGTGTTCTGCAATCCTGTAACTACTTAAACTGAAAATACAATGCTGGGGAGAATTCAAGAAAGCATCTTCCAAGGAAGCGCTGCCAAGGGCACAGTCTGGCTGGGAGGGATAGGAAGTGAAGGCTGTGGTCCCAAGCACATAAATTCCACATGCACAGTGTAACTCCACAATGACCTGTGAATATGAGCTAAAGCTGCTGTTCCAGCATAACCACCTTCCTGTCTTGAAAACACCATAAAAACCACCTTCTGTGTGCTGTGGACATGAGACATCATTTTTGATTGTATAGCACCGAGGATAGTTTGACAGGTCTCACAATCCTTGTGGTGTGGACAATCACAGGCCCATGCTGGGCAACAACCTGGGCTGCTGCAGTCCCCCCCCCAGCTTCAAGGTAAGACTCAGCAAGGCTCTGGGCAACCTGATCTAGTTGAGGATATCCCTTCTTACTGCATAGGGGGTTGGACTAGATGACCTTTGGAGATCCCTTCCAACCCAAACCATTCTATGATTCTATGATTCTAAGATTCTAAGATTCTATATGATTTTATGATTCTATATGATTCTATGATTCTATGATTCTATGATTCTATGATTCTATGATTCTATGATTCTATGATTCTATGATTCTGTGATTCTATGACTGGCAAGGCCAATTCCCCTGCTACTAACAAGAAGAGCATTTCTGACAAGCATTTGAGATCCTATCAGCAATGAACTGAGAAGGGAGGAGCTTCCAAAGCCCTGAAACATAATTTTCAAAAAAAAGATGGGATTTTATTTAACATTTCTGAATTGTGGCTTATTGCCCACCACACAAAACATTAACAAGATAAACTTGTAATTTAAATTACTAGTACTTCCAGGATACTTAGAAATGTATATTCTTTTCATCTAGCCTGATGATTAAAAATGCCTTTGGGATCATGCCTAGAATAATGTTTTACAGTAGGGAGGCCAATAAAGAGTCTTTTGATAAAAACTTGGATCAGACACACTGTGACTGTTCCCACCTCTTAATCAATTAAAAATATATACCTCAACAGTGTATTCCTTGTAAGAAAGAAAACACAGAAGTTATTCTCCTCCCTGAGAATACACATAGCTGCTACTCAGTTTAATGGGACATCTATATGTGCACCAAGTGAAAAATACCTTCCAGAATGTGAAGGATTTGAATGTATCTGTAAATTATTACATGGTTAGGTGCAGGTTGGCCTTTTGCCACACTAGATTCAATGCACCCAGTTTTGCCTAGGCTTGGAAGCTGAATAGTTCCAGGCCTGGCCAGCATTTCAATGCAGAGACCATCTGGGAATTTGCTGTGCCATGGGCACAAGCCAAGGAGTCACAAGGTGGCGGATATTGGGCCACAGAAACTGAATGAGTGGAAAGATTTCATTCAGCTCCATCAGCACTGCTGAGCCAGTGAGTAGGAATCTCCCTATAGCTCTCTTGCCTCTCTCTTCCTTCCCCCAGTAAGGAAATATTCAGATAGATTCTGTTGGGAAGGATGTTGGAAGCACCCAATGTGAAGGATAGGGTGCAAAAAATACAGAATCATAGAACTCTTTTGGTTGGAAAAGATTTCTAAGATCACTGAGTACAATCATCAACCTAACACCACCACGGCCAGCAAATCATGTCCCAAAGTGCCATGGCCATATGTTTCTGGAACACCTCCAGGGATGGTGACTCCACCACCTTTCTGGGCAGCCTGTTCCAATGCCTGACCAAAATTAACAGAGTGTACACAGAACAGAAATACAATGAAGAAAACCTCAATAGTGTAAGTGGGTTTTGAACACTCAAGAGTCAAGTGGATGAAATCCACGGAGATCAGCATAGTTATTTTTGAAATGAACCACCTGAGCCTGATGGGAGGCATTTTCTTTAACAAAGGGAGGTATTTTCTTTAACAAAGGGAGGTATTTTCTTTAACAAACTCAACAGCCTCTTGGCTGTATACATCAGACCTGCAGTTCTTACATGCACTGTGACTGGTACCAAACTGAAGGGAAAGATATTGGATGGATGCTAACATTAATGAATGAGATGAGCTTCAACAAGGCCAAATTCCAGGTCACAACAACCCCAAGCAATGCTGCAGGCTTGGGGCAGTGTGGCTGGAAAGCTGCTTGGTAGAAAGGGAACTGAGAGTTGTGATGGACAAACAGTTGACCAGGAGCCAGCAGTGTGCCCAGGTGGCCAAGAAAGCCAAAAGCATCCTGGCTGGCAGCAGAAATGCTGTGGCCAGCAGCAGCAGGGAGGGGATTGTGCCCTTGGACTCTGCTCTGGGGAGGCCACAGCTGGAGGCTTGTGTTCAGCTTTGGGTATCTCATTACAAGAGAGCTGTGGAGGTGCTGGAGCCAGTGCAGAGGAGGGCAAGGAAGCTGTGAAGGGCCTGGAGAGGAAATGTGGTGAGGAGAGACTGAAGGAGCTGGGGTTGGGTAGTGTGAAACAGCAGAGGCTGAGAGCAGAGCTCATGGCTAGCTGCAGCTACCTGGGAGGAGGTTGTGGAGACATTGGTGCCGGTCTCTGCTCACAGGTGATTGGAGACAGAACAAGAGGGAATGGCCTCAAGCTGTAACTGCATAGGTTTAGGCCACATATTAGGAAAAAAATTCTCCCAGCAGGAGTGGTCAGGTATGGTAATGAGCTGCCCAGGGAGGTAGTGGAGTCACCAACCCTGGCTGTGTTTAAGGGTGGTTTGGATGTGGTGCTTGCAGAGTAGGGATATGGGTTGGACTTGGTGATCCTGAGGCTTTTCCAACCTGAATGTTTCTGTGATACTTCAGATTTGCCAATACATTCCAATATACTTCTAGCCAGAACTGGAAAGGGAAAAGCCATCTGAGCTACTGACATGGCAGCAGCACTGGAATCAGGGGTCCCAGGCCTCCTCCACACATTTCTCCTCCCCACATCATACCACAGCTACCCAGTTACAGCTATGCAAAACAAACACGTGGGTTGCTCAACCAGAGCAGCAACATTTGACAACAATTTACAGGGGTGTAAAATGTCTGTGCTGTGTTCTAGGCAACAAGGATCCACAGGAACTCCAATCTGTTATCTGAACCTTCACTGTTTGCAGTGGCAGGCAGATAGGAGCAAACCCTTCACTGCAAACAGCAGCGAGCTTGCTGTCATTAATCACTACCAGGAGGCTGTTGAAGACAGTCTCTGGGATGGATTTCAGTGGCAGCCTGCAACTTTATTAGCTTAACAGATCCAAGGATTTAAGTGGATCCAGTGTAGGAGTTAAGGACTCCTCCTATACAACTTAATGATTCATGGTCAACTGTCCTCAGCCTATCTACAGAAAGCAGTTTCAGCCATCTGGTGTCTCCTCACCTTAAAGAAAGGAACACAGAGAGGGGGTCTCAAACTGCAGAGGCTCTGGGTCTCCTTTTTCAGTAGTCTACCACCAAAAGCCCAGCTCATCACTTCTGGGAGATCATACTTCAGCCTCCTGTCCATGCTGGATACCAGCTTCAAGTTTCAAAGTGATTATTACACTAAATATTACAAAAGTATAAATTGTACTTCATATTTATACCCACATCCTGTGCCAGATTTATTGCCATGATGACATGTAAGTGGAAAAACAAACCAGACATAAAAATACCTGTCCTTCCTCAGTTTTATCCTAACAGGAAAACATTTTGATCTGACATCAAAACAGGCAGCCTATTAACTCTGCAAACTCCTGAAAACATGGTTCCTAGGTGTCAAGAATGAAGATAGAGACTAAATTAATTGGAGGTCCTGTCCAATCCACGCCCCACTTGACCCAACACTGCCTGTTGGCTTAAGTAGCTCTCCTTTCCTGACATTTGGCTCCAACCAGTTCACAGATCTTCCCTGAAAGGGTTCTCAACCACAGGAACAGGTTCCCCAAGTAAGTGGTTGAATGCCCCTCCCTGAAGGTGTTTCAAAGAGGCAGAGATGTGGTGCTGAGGGACACGGTTTAGGCCCAGCCTTGGCAGAGTCAGGGAACGGTTGGAGGTGATGATCTTTCAGGTTTTTCCCAATCACACCCAAGTGTTCTGTGACTCTATGGGTACTATCCATGCCAATGAAAGAGTGAGAGCAAGGTCCTTTGCCATCTGCTAGCCCAGTCAGTGAAAGAAAAAGCCAACAGAAAAGGAGAGGAAACCCTTTCTCTCTCCTGTCTTGCACTCCCTGCTCCTCCTGCAAGCCATTCTCCACCCAGCAGCTAACCAAGGCTCTGCTCACGTTTGGCATTTCTCCACAGCATAACATGGTCATTGGGCCTGAAACAAAAGGGAAACAAATCCTGCTTATCAACAGGATTTGATAGTAAACAGAACGTGCTGAACGGACCTGAAGTGATAGTGATAGTGACAGGACAGTGATAATGATAGGACAGAGGCAGGGGGTTGGAACTAGATGATCCTTGAGGTCACTTCCAACCTTACCATTCTATGACTCTATGATTCTATGAAAACTGAAGAAAAATGAGTAAAGGGAAGAAAGGCACTTGGAGTGTCTCAAGCTGTGAGGGAAATATGGAAAGATTTTGTGACTTTGAATGAGAACAAATCTTCCTCTCCCCTGCTATCAGCAGGTTGGGTAGGTGCATTTCAACATGGTGATGTCACCTGGAGTAACACAAGTTCTCAAATCAGCCATGCTCAGAGTATATCCAGGATGGTCAGCCATGGGTGGAGGGGCAAAAAGCCACCCACTGATCCACAGGTTCCAATTTCTTCTCACCCAGAAAAACAAGTAAAAGCAGTTTTCTCTTAAACACAAGGAGAAAGAGGAGTGACCCAAAATGGAAAAGAAATGCAATTTTGAAAAATATATTGCATGGTTTTGAACTTCTGGCTGAAATTGTGCCTGCAAGCAGAGGTGACTGCACCACCAGCATACCCTCCTCAGAGCCAGGAGAGCTGGAGCTGAAGAGCTGGAAATACAAGGCAGGGCTAGAAACTCACTGAAGGTTTATCCTGGCATTTGTCTCTGCAGATTCACAGATGCAACCAATGTTCTGCCTAAAACATCCACCCAGCTGCTTTTTGTCAGCTTCAGACCATTTAGCACCCAGCAGTGGCTCTCAGAGGTGACAAAGAGGGGTTGGTCCCTGCCAGGTGACAAAGAATGACGCATTAGCAGCAGCAAGCAGGACCCCTAGGTGACATCAAGGGGCAGAGACGGGCCAGGAGGAGGTCAGTTTGCCCTCAGGGTCAACAAGGTGAACGGAAGGGTCTACATCACTCCTGACAGAGGAGGGCAGGGTAGCGGTGCAAGGAGCATGTCACAGCCAGCTCAGTGCTCAGCAGAAGGGAGGTGACAACTCATCCTGTCCTCTGGCAATGAGGAGCCTAGTTCAGCTGAACAAAGATCCAGCTGCAATAAGAGGCTACTGGAAAGGAGTAGGGCTGAGTGGAGTAGACAGGGGAAGAACCCAACTCTGGGCTTGCTGTTCTGCCAGTGTCACCCAGCCAAGGAGGAGGAGCAACAGGCCTGCTGCCAGGGGCTGACACCCTGCTCCAGGCTGTGCCCACCTGATTACCCTCAGTAGAAACCAGCCTGGCCTGTCTGCTTCATGGCACAAGTCTCCAGCAATTTAGTACTCCCAGCAGCTGGGTGCTTTCTACAACTACAGCTCCTGGGCCAGGTTACTGCTGGAGAGTTAGAGGTGTGAAGTGCAGTTTCTTCAGGCATGTAGACTGTTCATTTTGTATCAGAGGAGGGCTCCTTCGTCAAACCTTCATGCACTTGAAGAAACAGTGGCAAATTGAACAAGTTCCCCATCAGAGAGGGCAGTGGATCATAAACTCAGCCTACAGTGGGTAAGAGAAACTTTTGCCCCGTTTGGTACTAGCTCAGGTGATGCCCACAGGCCATGTTAGGCAGGCAACAGCACTGAGCACAGCCTATCCAGAGGGAACTCCTATGCAAGGGAATAAAGCTGCTGGCAGACAAGAGCCACTGCCAGCAGCTGCTGACAGGATCCATGCAAAGATCTGCATGAGCAGCTTTGGGCTAGAAGACATCAGCAGGCAGCACACCACAGTGGTAGCTTAGAAACTTGAAATCACTGCAGTCCTTGGACAGACCAACATGCTGGAAGGAAAGCAATTTAAACATTGGCTATGGCTGAGCACCCACTGCAGGCAGCAGTGGAAATGAACCTGGCAAGATCTGTGTTCTTATGCAAGAGTAAGATGGCTGCTCAGCAGAAAGATGGTACAGACTGAACCCAGGGATGAGCTGTGCATGGGAGCCATCACCAACGCTGAGCAGAAGGTGCAGTGAGGGATGAATCAGCTTGGGCAGACAAGCATCTCAAAGCCTTTGACAGCAGCAGAGGTGAAAAGCGGTGGGGCAACCTGGCAGGGACAAGGTAGGGACTGCCCTGACTTAACAGAAGCCCTGGTGGAAGGCAGTGAGAAGAAGTAATTAGCAGGGCTGCAGCAGTGCATCCACCATGAAGAGAGAGGAGTTTGTCACGATGTGATGAAGTGCAGTATCAGATGGTAGTGAAACTAAGGAGTGTTGCATGCCTTCTATGGCATATTTTCCACCATCCTCTTCTGCATCTCCTTTCTGCATCGTCCTCTTTGGCTTCCTCTTCTGCACCATCCTCTTCTTCCACGTCATCCTTTTCTGCATTCTCCTTTCCTTCTGCTTCGTCCTCTTCTTCTGTGTCACCCTCTCTTTCTTCTGTTAGCTTGAAGGCTGGAATTGTTGATCTTGGAGATCTTCTCCAACCAAAACAATTCCACAATTCTATAATTTTATTAAACTTCAGGGAGGGGAGCATAAAACATTTAGTTTTCCACAAAGATTTAGGTTCTAGATTTAGAACCCTGTCTTCCAAAGCGTGCAGCTGACCTCTGGGGTTCTATTCACTGGTGAAATTTTTTACATTCCCAAAAGCTCTCTGCCCTCTATGGACAGTTGTAAAAAAATGTTGCTTAAATGCTAGAAGCCAAATGTCAGATGTGAGCCAGTATCAGAGTATCAGGGAATCATATGGTAGAGTTTGGAAAGGACCTCTGAAGATGAACAAATCCAACTCCCCTGCCAAAGCAGGGTCAGCAAATCAGGTTACACAGGAACATGTCCATGTGGGTTTTAAATGTCTCCAGAGAAGGAGACTCCACAACCTCCCTGGACAGCCTGCTCCAGGGCTGTGTCAAAGCTTACAGTACGAAATTGTTTCCCCATGTTGAGATGGAACTTCCTGGGTTCCAGTTTGTACCCATTGCCCCTTCTCTTATCACAGGGCACTGCTTGAAACCTTGGAACTGCTTGAAACTGCTTGGAACCTTCTTGACACTCACCCTTCAGATATATATAAATATTTGTAAGATCTCCTCTTAGTCTTCTACCAGCTAACCAGCCTCAGGTCCCTCAGCTTTTCCTCATCAAACAGATGTTCCAGTCCCTTCATCATCCTCATAACCTCTGCTGGACACTCTTTAATAGATCCCTGCCCCTCTTGAGCTGAAAAGCCCAGAACTGGGCACAACACTCCAGCTGTGGCCTCACCAGGGCAGAGTAGAGGGAGAGGAGAACCTCCCTTGCCAGTATGGAAGTAGGAACTTCAGCACTGCTGTTATATCTTCCTTAGTCAGATTTCTTTGTTTCTGGAAGCAGGCACGACTTGTATCCAGCACAATTAGGGTCTGCTCTGCTTTGATATGCTTCGTTTATATCTTTTCAGGCAATAATGGAGCAGGAATGCACAGAATGCCTGTTTTAATTTGAGACAAAACCTGCCAAGGATGTACAATAGGAAGATCTGGGAAGTCATTTGTCTCTGTAACCTCATTTGTGCAAGCTTCAGGCAAGGACGTTTATCATTTTGCTTTCCACCTCCTCCAGGAAACAGGCAGGGGAAGGCAGAGCAGCCAGTAGCGCCTTGCAGAGCGTGCTGTCGGTTGGGCAGGAAGAGCCATCCTTCCTTCCTCTTTGGGGCATCCTGGGCTGCTCTGATTCAGCCAGCACTGGCTCCTTTGGCTGAATACTAATCTTACTGCAACATTAAGGACGCAGAATGGTCAAAAATCCCACGACAGCAACCAACAAAAGGCAAGGAGGAGAGACAACAACTGACAGATCCAATTCATCTATAATGTTGAGCTCCCTAAGGGTCCCAGGATGTTCAGTTTCAACAGCATCAAAACTCAAGGAAAAGACACACTCTGCACAAGGGAAAAAACATCCATTTTTACTTTGCAGTGTGCACAACCACTCAGCCATTGCTGGTAATGAACTTTGAAATAAATACTTCATTATGACAAGAAAAGAAAGACTTTTGAGGAGCAAGCTGTGAAAACAGTTTGAGCGCTCAGCAGTTGCATCATAACGGCCACACCGTAGGGGCACGGAGAGGGAAGGCACCACAGGAAACATCGCTCTGGCATTTCCTGCTCCCTGAGCACTTGACTGCAGAACCTCTGCTTATTTTTGTACACCATTTCCTAATGGAAGCTTCCTTCATGGAAAGAATGGAAAAGCAGTGCCCCACCACCCCCATTCCCCACAGCACACCTGGCTCAAAAGCATGGGATGCTCTGAGGTGCTGCCCTGGCCCCTCCAGGGAGATCAGCCCCACTGTAGCCTCCAAGACTGGGAGAAACTAAAGCTCCAATAGGGTTGAATCCTTGGGACACTCAAGCACAAAAGTCCAAAGATGCTCAAACTGTAACTGCTATCTAGAAGTGCCCTAGAATCATAGAATGTTAGAGGTTGGAAGGGACTTCACCCAGTCCAACTCCCCTTCAGGATCATCTAAAGCAAGTTGCATAGGAAGACATCCAGATGAGTCTTGAAAGCCTCTGGAGAAGGAGACTCCACAGCCTCTCTGGGTAGCCTGCTCCGGGGCTCCAGCACCCTCACTGTAAAGAATTCTTTCCTCATGTTGAGGTGGAAATTCCCGGGTTCCAAGGGTTCCAATTTGCATTCCTTGCCCCTTATCTTATCACAGGACACCACTGGAAAAAAAACCCTGATACCTCCTTCTTAACACCCACCCTCCAGATATTCATAAACATTTGTCTGATCCCCTCTCAGCCTTCTGCAGGCTAACCAACCCCAGGTCTGTCAGCCTTTCCTCATCAAAAAGATGTTCCAGTTCCTTCATCATCCTCATAGCCTCTGTTGGACACTCTTTAGCAGATCCCTGACCCTTTTGAACTGAAGGGCACAGAACTGGACCCAATACTCTAGCTGTAACCTCACCAGGGCAGAGCAGAGGGGAAGGCAAACCTCTCTTGTCTTTAGGAGCATTTAGGAGAACAACAAAGACCGTTGTTCTCCTAAATGCTGGAGCATGATTACATTACAGAAACTACTACAGCTATTTACAATGCAGTAAGACTGGGGATTTTTTTTTCATTGTTGGTATTATCTTGTTAACATGAGCCAGAAAAACCACTTTTTTTTAGACAAATCTGAAGTCTTTTAGTTGAAATTTTCCATTTCAAGCTCTGCCTCAGGCTTCTTTGGAAAATCTCAATCCCAGTCCCAAAGAAGTTTGGCTGAGCTAAAAGCAAGGCCACAGAACAGAAAGAGCCAGAAGGCTTTAACCACTGTTAATACATACAAACACTCACGTATCTGGTGGACTTCCTGAAGTTCTAGGAAGATCCACAGCTAATGACTGAATTAAGGACATGGAAATGTTTGAGCAGGTCCAGAGGAGGCCACAAAGATGATCAGAAGGCTGGAGCACCTCTGCTATGAAGAAAGGCTGAGAGACTTGGGGTTGTTCAGCCTGGAGAAGAGAAGGCTTAAAACAGTCTTGCAGTACCTGAAGGGGGCTGCGGGAAAGCCAGGGAGGGGCTGTTTACAAAGACATGCAGTGACAGGATGAGTGGTAATGGCTTCAAACTGGAAGAAGATGGATTTAGATTAGGCATTTGAAGGAAATTCTTCCCCATGAGGGTGGTGAGGCACTGAAAGAGGTTGTCCAGAGGATTTATGGAGACTCTAAACTTGGAATTGTTGAAATCTGGGTTGGACAGGTGTCCTTGCCCATGTCAGGGGGGTTGCAACCAGATAATTTTTGAGGTCACTTCCAACCCAAACCATTCCACGAATTTCCAAATATAAACATGATGTCAAAAACCTATAAAGGTAGCTTCTTTAGGGTTACCCATGTCTGTGCAGACCAGTGTATCTAAAGCCTAACTCTGAGGGGGAAGAAAGGAGTTTGCCTATTTATCTGACTAATGGAGCTGATAGATGAGAGTGCAGAGAAGTGGCAGAACATCACAGCACACTGTCATCTCACCCTGCAAGGGGAGAGGATTTCTCTCACGCTGTCACTTTACTGCACCTATAAATAACACAATTGTTAGAACAAGAAAGTGTAAATGAAGGCATGAGCTGCTGCTGGCTCTAGCTCTGTTAGCAATGCCAAAACTCCACCAGCAGTAAGCCATGGTCTTACACAGCTCCCCCACGAGCAGAAACTGAACCTCCAGCTCACGCTGGCTGCACTCATGAGCTGCACCAGTGACAGCCTGAGCCCCACTGCAAACCAGCATTTTTGCCTCCCAATGATACTGAGGCTTTTTGGTTTGGTTTTGTGCTCTTACCCTGTTCAATAGGAAACCTCTTCTGATGCTTCCTCTGAATTCCTCCACATACCTTCATCCTCCTCCCTCAGCTGGGATAATCCCCAAGCAATATGGCAGATGGAGTCAGGACAAGCGGAACAAAAGGACATAACCAGGTGGATAGGTGGTGGTAGAGCAGTGGGTGTGCTTCATCTTGACCTCAGGAAAGCATCTGACACAGTCTCCCACAGCATCCTTGCAGCTAAACTGAGCCACTGTGGCCTGGATGTTTGAGTACCAAGGTGGATGTGAACTAGTTGAAGGAAGGAAGTCAGAGAGTTGTGGTCAGTAAGACAAAGTCTAGTTGGAGGCCTGTAGCTAGTGGGGTCCCTCAGGGGCTGGTACTGGGACCATCAATGCCCTGGGTAAGGGCACGGAGGGCACTGTCAGTAAATCTGCTGTGCTGCCATTCAGCAAGACCTAGACAGGCTGGAGAGTTGAGTGAGGAGAAATGCAATGAAATTCAACAAGCACAAGTGTAGAGTCCTGCATCTGGGAAAGAACAACCCCGTGGACCTGCGCAGGTTGGAGACTGACCTGTTGGAGAGGAGCTGTGGGGAAAAGGACCTGGGAGTCCTGATGGTCAACAGGATGACCATGAGCTAGCAACATTTCTTGTGGCAATGTTTCTTGTGGCCAACAAAGCCAATGGCATCCTGGGGTAGATTAGAGGAGGTGTGGCTAGTAGGTGCCCCTCTACTCTGCCCTGTTGAGGCTACATCAGCAATATCATGTCCAGTTCTTGGCCATTTAGATCAAGAAGGACCTCAGGGAACTGCTTGACAGAGTCCAGTGCAGAGCCACAAAGAGGCTGAAGGCAGTGGAATGCCTCCCTTCTGAGGACAGGTTGAGGGAGTTGGGGCTCTTTAGCATGGAAAAGAACAGACTGAGAGGTGATGTCATTCATGTTGATCAAGATGTGAAGGGCAGTGTCAGGAGGACAGAGCCAGGCTCTGCTCAGTGAGGTCCAGTGACAGGACAAGGGGCAATGGGAGCAAGCTGGAGCAAAGGATGTTCCATGTGAACATAAGGAAAAGCTTTTTCACTCTGAAGGTGACAGAGCCCTGGAAAGGTTGTGAAGTCTCCTTCTCTGGAGACTTTCAAAACCTGCCTGGATGGGTTCCTGTGTGATCTGCCTTAGGTAATCCTGCTCTGGCAGTGATCTTTTGAGGTCCCTTCCAACTCTTAATATTCTGTGATTCTGTGGAAGACAATTTACCACAGTGGATTGCATCTTATAACATCTGGGATGAAGTGACAAGGCTCCACCTCCACTGAAATCAGCTTTTTCTGCTGTACTGGTGGGGAAACAGCCCCACTGTAAAACAACACTGTTCCAGCTGTATCTGCTTAGCATTCTTGTTGTGCTCAAATTGACCTAGACAGGTAAGCATTACAGCTCAACTTGTAGCTGGATTTTCATGCAGATCCCACTGTGATCAAGTGTAGTCAGCTTGATTTCCAACAACCCTGTCAGATGGAAACTTACAGCCTGCCTCAAAACAAAGATAAATGGGATGATCTTTGATGTTACAAGCCCAGTAGGAGGGAAGGCAGATAAAAGGTGTTTATGTGCCATCTTCTGCTGTTAAAATAATGCACAATGCAAAGTCAAAAAGAGTAGTTCAATTGTAGTAAAATCAGCAGTGGCCTGCAGCAATATGACAGGAATAAGCAGACCTCTTGCAAAGAGAGCAGAGAAGCAGCTTCCCCCTTGTAATTCTCTGGGAANAAGAAAAACAACATTCCCCCTATAAATTTTTGAAAAAAAAAAAAAAAAAAAAAAAAAAAAAAAAAAAAAAAAAAAAGCCCACTCAGTGGCAGCCTTTCCCGGGTAAACACAGATAACAGTGACAAAATCATCCCTTTGTCATGGCAGAAGCATCCAAAATTTTAAAATGAGGATGAAGCTCACCAGTACTGAACACCTTGTCAGCCCTGCCTTGGCATTTGCACAGCTGACTTAAAGCATTGGCAAACTAAGCAGTTCAAATGTGCTGCAAAACACAGAATCGCAGAGCTACAGAATTAACCAGGTTGGAAAAGACCTCTAGGATCCAACCAATCACCTAACACCTTCTAATTAACTGAACCGTGGCACTAAGTGCCTCATGCAGCCTCCTCTTAAACACCTCCAGGATGGGGACTCCACCAGCTACACACACACACACACACACACACACACACACCCGGCAGCCCATTCCAATGCCAATCACTCTTGATGTGGAGAGCTTCTTCCTAACATCCAGCCCAAACCTGCCCTGTGGTGCAGTTTGAGACTGTGTGCTCTTGTTCTGTCACTGGGTGCCTGGCAGCAGAGCCCAACCCCACCTGGCTACAACCTCCTTTCAGGGAGCTTCAGAGAGCAATAAGTTTTGCCCTGAGCCTCTTCTTCTCCAGGCTGCACACCCCCAGCTCCCTCAGCCTCTCCTCACAGAGCTGTGCTTCAGCCCCCTCACCAGCTTTGGTGCCCTTCTCTGGACACATTCCAGCACCTCAACATCTTTCTTAAATTGAGGGACCCTCTCTTTCAAAAATCCTTTAGGAACATAATTTGGAATTTATAATACCCTCAAGCTGCTTTTGAAAGATCTTTGAATTTTAGCAAGAAGAGCACCAGAAAAGAACCTCATCTCTGTCTCTTTGTGTTATGCTTTGGCCAAGACATCAACCTACCAACATTCTTTTCAGTTTCATACCCCAGAGAAAAGATGATGATACCAAAAAATAACTGAGCATCCACATTTCCACTGAAGACCAGGTCCAGATAGGACTATGGGAGCTACTGTAGCACAGGAGGCTGAAGGCAAACAGTGAGGGTGACAGCAAGGAGCAGAGACACTGCTGAGTTAGGATGCTGGCATATAGCTGCTTGGGTGGGTTTAATTTAGTCCCTCTTGTGCACCTTTAACTACACAATCCTCTATTATTTGGATTTGATGGTTTGTTGGGTTTTGATTGTTTGTTTTTCCAGAAGGCTTGAATCAAGGGTCAACAAACAGCCACAGGCATAAAGCATTCATCAGGTTTGTGTAATGAATTAGGTTATTTGTAGCGAAATAATTAGCTCCTTAAAACACAGTATTAAATACATTTCACTGTCTGTAACTCTGGAGGAGAATCTGGTTGTGGATAGGTAATTTCAAGTGTTTTATCAGCCTTAGTTTAAAAAAAAAATTACTTTTCATTCCTGAGGATACTGAAAACCAAATATTCCTGATTCATTTGATGCACTCACAGAACAGGAGAGAAGAGGGGGACCAGGAGTGGGAGCAGGAGAANAGGGGGAGGACACTCGAATGGTTTGACCTACACCAGCTCCCTCAGGAAAGCCAAGCTGAGCCCCAGTAAGCATTTAGGAAACGCTGGCTGCTGGGGAACAGGTGGAAGATGGGGCAGCAAGCCTCGGCTTGTGTATTTTCACTCCCGTGGGTCAAATCGACAGCGTGCCCCCACTCCCTCCGCGGAGAAAAAGATGCTCCCTAGACGTCGCAGCCTCCCCGGCCTTTGAACCCTGCGGCTGAGCTTCGAGCCCGGTTTTCCGCAGGGATCGAGACAAACTCACTGACTGCTGCCCGGCCCTGCTCGTTCTGCCCGCCCCCTGCGGTAAAACGGTGCCAGCCACCGCACAGAAGCGAAGTGCCCGCAGGAGCCGAGCGAAAGCCGGGGGCACACTACCCTGGGGCAGGGGGCAGGGGGAGCGATGCCCTTATCCCGAGGCTGAGCAGGGACCGGAGGGAGCCAGAGGTGCCGCACGACAGGCTCGGAGGGAGCTGGAGCTGGAGAGAGAAAATGCATTGGGGAGGTTGTTCCTGGTGGGACAATTTGTGCTCCCCAAGAACGGGTACGGGACGGTGTCCTTGCCTGCTCTGTGTCCGCCCGCCCCGCGGAGCAGGGTCTCGGCATTCCCCAGGAGCATCACCCTGCAGCGCGGGGCTCTCTCGCATCCCGATGAGATCCCTCCCCTCCTGGGAAACTCCCAGATCTCTCGCAGGCCCTTCCCTTAGGGCACGGTTCATGCCATTCAAAGTGACACCGAGTAAAGCTTTTCCCCCTGCCCAAACAGCCGGCACAGCCCGTGCCTTGCCTTGCGCATCCCTCGTCCCTTTCTCCAAACCTCCTCTCGCCGCCGAAGAGGCTGGGGGGCAGGCGAGGCACCGCGGTTTAACCCTTCCCTGACTCACTCCCGTGGCGGGAGGCGATCTGATGGCCCCGTTAAGTTCTGTTGCCCAATGAGGAGGGCAAATTATCCACCTGCCCGGAAAGGATTTTCTGCATAGGCGGTAAATCCGCCCTCTGAGATTGTATTTCATTGTAACACACCTTGTTGATGCCTGAAAGGTCACATAACAGGGTTCACACCTTGCATGCTTCTGTACACTTTTATTTACAGGATCCTACAAAAGGCCTTGGAAAATCAACCCTGTTTTCCCAGAGCTTCCTATTTTTTTGTCCTGAGAACCAAGGGAAAAAATCAGAGGCAGCAAGCTCGATGAAAACCAAAGAATAATTGGGTGAGTTCACAGCTCTCCTCCCTTTTGCCAGCTAATAGGGTTAGACCTCAGTGTAAACAGCTGGGAATCCTACGGAGGGGTGTTTTCAAAAGGGAATTTCTTCATTATTATTGTTGTTGTTGTTGTTTTCACAATGGCATTTTATTATTATTAATAATGATCATAATAATAATAATTTCAAGAAGGCAGCAAATGCAAAGGAAGAGAGAAGGACTTTTCCCTGTAATGCTCATTCATAGATCTGCCTGCTTTATTTTATTAAAAAAGAAACAGTGTCCATTGCTCTAACCCCAGGATGTGAGCTGTGAACTCTAGGGTAGCTTTTTAAATCAGAAGATGTCATCAGGGTTGTTATTTTTGTTTGGTTTGGGTTTTTTTTTTTTAAGACTGACATAACTAAATAATTTTTTTTACATTTGTCATTGATTCGTGGGAAAACATTTCCTAGGTTTAGTGAATGGCTTCTTAAGTGCTGTACAAGTGGCACAAATTAATTTCATTCCTTTCAAAGTCCTTTCACTATATCAGTATACATGCTCCAAACAGAATCATTCCCAGAATGGTTTGGTTTTGTGGGTTTTGGGTTGGTTGTTTTTTTTTTTTTTCACAGTTAGTTTTGGCCAGAAGGAAATAAGTTATTGTGACTTTATTTTCTTTCACCGAGAAAGTAATAGCGAAACTGAAACTCCTCCCTCCCCAGAGAAGCAGTGGAGTCACCGTCCCTGGAGGGATTTGAAAGATGTGTAGCTGTAAGGCTAAGGGACATGGTTTAGTGGTGACTTGGCAGTGCTGGGTATACTCGTGGATTTAATGATCCTAAAGGTCTCTTCCAATCAAAACAATTCTGATTCTGTGCTCAAAATCCGTGTATCTGTCTAGCACCAGCACTCCAAGTCCTCAAGGTGATTTCCTTTTCGGTGCAAAGTGCACCACTGTCTTTCTCTCTCTGTAAAATACCTGCTTCGTACTCCTTGACAGAGCACTTTCTAAAGTCTAATTAATATTTAGATTGACCGAGTGCTGTCTGGAGCTGTTTTCATTAACATTTTCGTTTGACTAGGCTGAAAAAGGGTTAAAAGTAGCTAGAGTTTCACAGTCAACAGCAAGCTATTGAAATGTATGATGATCCCTGCAGCAAAGGGAAGAGGATAGCAATACAACAGCAGCCTCTCTTGGGGTAAAGTCGGGATTTAATAACCTGGGACCACAGCAATTGTTCCAATCAAGCAAAAGGAAGTGCGAAATATTTTCAAGTCCAATCTATTTCCTCCTGTTTATTTTGATGGAGATGCCCTCAGATAAATAGCCCTTTTCCACGGGAGGCAGTAGAAATGTCACCGTTGATTCCAGTGAGATCAGAATTGATGCCTGGACATCATGTGGGAATATTAATTTAATACTCCACAAAACAGTGCAGCCAAAGAGTCAACATTCCCTGTCCATCTTCAGCCTGGTTTGTCAGATTATTAATATTTGTTGTCGTTGTTGTTGTTATTACTATTCAATCAAATCATTGTCCTAGAATTCCAGGGTGGAAAAGATCTAGTGGATCGAGCTTCCTGTCTGGCTTTGAATGCAACGTTTCTTGGGGTTGTTTTTTCACCGATGCCTCACCGAGGGCAGTTTTTAAGTGTGCCAGGTGATAAAGGCTCCTCAAAGAGCCTTGCTGAACGTTGTAATGGATCCCTGGCCATGATCAAATCCTGCTGTTTCTTGCTATGCAGGAAGTCTTTCCAAATTAGTCTAACACCAGGACAGAGCACTGTGACTAATAGGCATAACTGCACTGTTCAGGCTCTCTGCAAGCAGGTTCTGCAGGGAAAACATCAGCACCGACTGTGCTTGGTGTTCCATGGAGTAAGGAGCAACGTCTCAGAGGGGAAGGAAAAAAAATATAATAATAATAGTATGGATTTGGGAGTTTAAACCTAAAGAACAAAAAATTACATGGAGATACTTCACTCTGGAAGTACTTTGTCCATAACACCTCCAGAGAAGCTGAAAGAAAATTAAAATCTACCAGAGCCCAGCCTCAGGGGAAGCACTTCGGGATCTTTATGTAATTTCAATCACTTTCACTGAGTTTGGGCTAAGTAGAGTTTGGACAAAGCTTGGCCCTGGGTGTTAAATTCTATGAATCTACCAAAACACCCAGTCCAGAGAAGCAGACATTTTGTTCAGCGTTGACCACTCATTCTTACTCACTTCACCCAGTGTTGCATCCAGCAACTTGTGTCTGACAAACAGCATCCTTTCCAGGGAGGCTTAAAAGCAGCAAATAACAGTGAATTAGCCACTTGCTTCGCATTGTCCTACAGATCCGTGCTTTCCCTCACATGCGAATTTGTCTGGCTCCAGTTTCCAGCTCCTCATGCATGCTATTCCTTTCCCCTCCAGGTTAAGACGACCTCCTACACCTCACATTTCCATTTCTTGAGGGCATTTCGTGTTGTAATCCAGTCCCCTAAGAAAGGATACATTCCCAGATGACCTTATATGACGCTTTTAGGTTTCAAAACACAACAGTGAGGGGGAGAGGATCTCTTCTCCGTGCTCTTCAAAACGTAAAAATACCTTCAAAAGAAACCAGAGAGCAGGACAGGGCATCGATATCCTGCCTGGATATGAAGTTGAGGGAATGACTTGGAAAGGGAAGGATGGAAGTAAAAATATAAACTGAGCAGTTGTGAGAGAGAGATCCAAGAAGCTACATTTTGATGTTAGTTGAGAATTAAATTTTATTTTGTTAGGTGCTCACACAAAAATTCCTGTTGCTTGATCGATTAAATACTCCTATGAAGCTTTCCCTTTTTCTTCCTAATATTGGTTGTTTGCCTTCAAGATGAAGTGTGGGGGGGGGAAGATTTTAAAATAACATAGAAATCATCTGAAACTCCTCTGCAAGAAAAAAATCAAGATCATCCTATCCTTTAGTGAAACCCAAAAGAAACTTTTTTTTTGTGGTTCCCTTCTCTACAATGCCTTGTAGAGGCTTGGGTGGGAGAGCTGTATTCTGTAGACCAACCTGATTGAGGACCCATGGCCGAAGCTCTGCTCAGAGAAGATCCAATGGCCACCAGAGAAGTCCCCAGGGCTGGAGGGGTCCCAAGGAGATCCTGGAGGTCCTGGTGACAGGCCCGTGGGTTACCTCAGTTTCAGGTGACTGCAGATAACATAGATAGATCCTTGGAATTTAAACCAATGCTGCAAAGTGAATGCAAACCTCCTTTCCAGTTTAAAACATGCACTGCTTGCCAGGCTGGGGTTCTTGCTCAGATTTCACTGCTGGGAAACTTAATCTCTACAGTCAAGTTCATTACTGTGACACTTGTTTGAGCCCTGGACAAAGAACGTGTTTGGTAAAATGAGGACAATGTCTTCTCCATTTCTAGAGGCCATAGGTGGTGCCAGAGCCACACAGCATCGGTCGCCGGTAGGGATGGGCTTTTGCCACAGCCAAATTCCCTGCCATCGGCCCTGCAGTCACCTGCGATGTGTCTTCTTCGGGGACGAAAATGCGTCCCGTTCCGGTAATGGGAAGGGAACGCTTGGGATGTTGAGGATGCCTCTGTCAATGGGAGAGGGAATACTCAGGTGCTTTGGCTAAAAAGGGGCGATGCTGCTGCTGCTGCTGCTGCTATCACGGTCATCCTGGCGCATCATGACACGCTCCGCTGGACCCCCAGGGATTGCTGCTTTCTTGCCGTCTCGGGGTTTTCCAGCCTTTCCCTCAAATTTCAGATTAGCCAATACATCTCCGTGTGCTGGTTTAATTCTCTTCAGCAAGAACCCAGGGCAGGACATCGCCTCCCTGCCCCTGGCGCTTGTGCCTCTGGAGGCACAAGAGGCAAACTTTTGCCTGCGTTCATAAGCACCCAGACAGACTGCCCATGGAACCGTGTCGGGCAAGGTTTCCACATCTCGGGATCTTTTCCAGCCGGGACAGGCCCGGAGCTAATTTCCTGATACTCCGCGGAAACTTAAAGCGGAAAACAAAATATCTGGAGAAGGTGCGTGGACGTGACCCGTTCTTGCTTCAGAGCAGCGCTGGGTCGCTTCACTTAACACAGCCGGCGAAGACGGCCGGGGACTGCTCCGTGCAGAGGGACTGCTCCGTGCAGAGCCGCTTGGAGCCGCTCAGAGCCACGTAGAACCGCTCAGAGTCACGCAGAACCGTTCGGAGCCACGCACCCTCGCCGGCCGTCATCGCTCGGCTCTGCGGAGCTGCGCGGAAGAGCCTCCTGGTAGCTACCAGGATAGGCGAGAGCCCACAAACCACGGGCTGAAAAACACGAGGGGGAAAGGTGGTCGTGCTTAACGGTCTGCGTGGAGCGGCAGCTCTGCCGCAGATCTGTCTTCATTACTTCCCTCCCGCCCCCCAAACTCCTACACTCGGCTACAGACGAGCAAATCTTGGCACTTTCAGAGCAACGACCGCGTCTTTGCGCAGTCCTGAAGCACTCATAAGCTCCCGCACTTGCGTTCTAGGTTCCAATTCGGAGGGTGAAAGCGGGGCGGACGCAGGTGTCCCGGTAGGATTTGCTGGTCCGCATCGTCCCATGGCCCCGGTAGCCCCCGAGGCTTCCCTGACAGACACTCAGTGCTGTCACCGCCCCTAAACCGAGAGAGAGGATTAAATAAAAGCCTTAAAAATTAAAATAAATCCTCACGCTTTAAAATAAACCCTCACCGAGGTAAGACCGACGGAGGCGCGGGGCACCGCGGAGGAGCGCTCAGAGCGGCGCATCCCACCCCCTGCTGACCAGAGGGCGGGAGGGGTCGCACCGACTTTCTCCAGAACCTGTCTTTTCGCGCTTGTGGTTTTTTGTCTTAACTAACTTTTTTTGTTTGCTCCAGAGGCGAGAGGAGCGGAGCAGAGGAAAATGCTCCGCACCAATAGCGTCTCTGAGAACGTCTCGTTCCTCAACCACGGAGGCTCTGCCCGCAGACTCGATGCCCAGAGCAGTTCCCGCGCTGTTGCCTCCCAAAACGGGTCTGTCGCCGTGCCCGTGTGCGCGAGAGGGACACGGGGACGTTGTACGAGCTGCCGGCCCAGACCCCGCGCTGAATTTGCCCGGGGCTTTGCGTGCTCCCGATCCCGTTCGGGTATGCTCTTTTCTTTTCCCGTTTTCCTCTTTTTTTTTTTTTTTTCTTTCCCCACCCTCTACCCAGAGCAAACGCCCCTAACAGGGCGAGGGGACCCTTTGCCGTGGCCAGTCCCGGGGCACTGAGTGGGTGGCGGGGACTGCCGGTATTTCGAGGACGAGCGGGGTGGTCTCCGCCATGAGTCCTATGGCCGACGGTCGGACCCCGTTAGCAGAACCGCGACCATCGGAGGGGCCGATTCGGTCCGGGCAGTCCCACTGACACCTCCCTCGGTGCTGGCCCACCCACACGGTGCGGCCATGGTTGTCCCTCCACCTCTGCGCCCACTAATCCAGCCGGCGAGGTGTAGGCCTCGGCTCCCGCGTGGGAAATCACACTGGGGGGAGCACTCCTCGCTTTTCTGACACGCGCCGCAAAGCCAGCGATGCCTTCAAGGGAAAAGGGGACCCAGGCAGTGAGATGGCAGCAGTACCGACGGTGTTTTGGGAGGGGATCCGAGGCAATGCTACCGCGGCCGCCAGCCACCCGTTCCACCTTAAGAGATTCTGCCGTTTTAAGGGGCGGTGCCGCGGCCGAGCCCGCTGCCGCGCCACACACGGCCTGTAGGGGGCGCTGCCGGCCCGCGTTTGGCGCCACCAGCGGCGAGCAGGCGCCGCAGCCACTAGTAGAGGCCGACGATCGAGTCCTCCCCAGCGGCTTCTCCCAGCCCAGCGGTTCCCCCGGTCCAGGGGCTTCTCCCGGCACAGCATCCGCTGCTGCGGACGAGCGGGCTCCCCCCGCACCGCCGCCTTTGTTTGCCTGGTGGCCGAGACCAGTGTGCTCCCCCGGGAACCTCCCCGTGGGAGCCCCTCCCAGGTGCCGCGCTGGGGCCGCCACCACCTCCCGGTGAACCGGAGTGTTTCCCCGCTAGCCCTCCAGCCCCCAGGCTCCCTTCACGCTCTCGGAGGGAGCGACGGAAGGGTCTCTGCAGCCGTGCTCGGGGCTGGGCAGGCGGGCGGGAGCGCCGCAGCTTTAACTTCGGCAGCTGGAGTCCCGCGGCCGGCCGGTCACCGGCAACGTGCGGGGCTCCGCCAGGATCTGGGCTGCGGGGCCGATAGGTGACGGGTGCGGAGTCGCCTGGGCACGTCGTTCGCGCATCCCTCGGGACGGTACCCAAAACTAATACAGGGAGCAGCGGGGCCGTTCTCAGCCTGCCCCGAGCTCGGCACGCACGTTATCGTGCGCCCTGCCTTTGTTCCAACTCCGCGGCCAGTTAAATCGTCTCGCCCTCATAAATCGAGACCTAATCAGACTGATTTTTGTTTAAGAGCCTAAATAAATTTAAATAATCTTAATTTTGATGCGACGTGACCCTTATTTTTCTTGAGAATAGTGAGAATAAAGCAGTCATTAATTAAAAACAAGATGTCTCCGTATAAAGATGGTATCGAGATGTGCGGAGGCTTTGAGCCATTGGCCGTATTAGTAAATGTGTAATTGAACACTTAGATAATCATCGGGTTGGTTTGTGTGCCTGTGTTTTAACCTGAAAGCACTGCATTTCTTTGGCAGCATTGCCAGGGTCCTAATTATTTGTATTTCTAGTCGCCGAATAAATGATCCCGTCCTTGTTTCTATTGTGCAAGGCAGTGACTCCTGAGCAGTCCCCAGCCCTGATAACCGATCGAAAATTTGATAACAAGGCACCCTTCTCTGCCAGCCATACTCCCTGGTTAAGCGCTTCATCCTGCACCAGGAACCCCGGGAATGTTTCTGTCCCCAAAGAGAGGCAGGACCGAACACAAAATACATCTCTAACACGCTGGCCCTGTGCTGGACCCCAGGAGCTGCACTTTCGGCTTCAGCATCCGGAGGTGGTTTTGAAGATGGGCAAATGGTGACGGGGAAGGAAGCTCAACGCCTTTCAGGGAATTAGCCCTCGGCTGACACACACCCTATCTTTTATTTTTGTTTTTCCCCTCCCAAATTTGTCATAAACAGACTTTGTTCAGAGACATTTCATTCTCCCAAACAGAATCCCATGGCAGTCTTCCTGATTTTCCAGACTGGTTTGGACACATTTTTCCTCAGCCCTTTATTTTTCTCCCATGATTTTTTTTTTTTCCCCTCATACCTTTTTTTAAAAAAACTTTTTTTTTCCCCCTATTTTTTTCCTAAAGATTTGGGATATAAAACGTGTAGCAAAGGAAAATTGAATCGTATCTAATTAGTTATTGATATCAATCCGACAAATAGGCTGCTTATGAATTTATCCCTGCACTGTGCGCTTATTCCCATTTCATCCCGGAGCAAGACCTGCAGCTCCCAGAAATATGTTTTTGCTTGTATTCAGTGCTCTGTCAAGGGCAAGAGTTTGAGTTTATAAAGTTAATTTCCTCCTTTTAAACGCTGCCTGAATTTTTCACGCTATTTCTTAGTCTATTTGGAGGCTTTGAGCAATTAAAGGAGTATAAAGGAATAATTTCTTCCCTCTCTCTTTTTTTTTCTTTCTTTTTTCCCTCTTCTTTTCGCAGAATTGGTATTTTCCCACTATCATTTAGAATGAAATAGGATTTTTTAAAGATCCAGAGTTCTAATCTCGGTTGATGTTTTGGTGTATTCACGGTAATGAGTCCTATTCCCTCGGGTCATGAAGCCCCCAAATGTCAATCAGGCAAACTGATTCAGAAATGCCATTGTTCGACTCCCACGTCACTCGCCTTCCTCTCATTTTACTTAACAATACCGGAGTTCTCTGATCACTCACTCGGAATATGGGCATTATCTGTGGAAAATGCACAAAGTGTCTTGATCTTTGGCTGGCAGCTCCTGTTGGAGGCTTTCCGCCGAGCAGACGCTCTGTGTTTATACTTCTGCGCCCTGCACTTTATTACAGCTCGGAGGAGCCAATGAATATCTTGAAAGCAAACCGTGCCATAAATCCGTCAAAAATTAATTTGTCTGCAGAGATGTTACATTTCTATTTCCGCGGCACGGGCTGCGGCCCCGCTCCGCGCCCCGCTCCGAGCAGACCCAACGGGGAAGTGGTGGGGGTAGGGTTCCATCCCACCGCGGGACCGGTGGATGGACACGCGTGGAGATGCCCCCCACACACACACCACCACCCGCGCAGCACAGAACTCACGGGCATCGGGATGGGCCGTCCCGCTGGGAAGCGAACGGCACCCGAGTCCCAAAGATGGGTGGAACAACATTCCCGGAGCGAGCAGTAGTAGAAATACCATTTGGGACGCTTCTGCTGGGCAGTGCGTAGGGACCCCCCATCCCGCGCCCACCTCCCGCCAGTCCCGGGCGCCGGGGGAAGTCCCCGAAATCTCTTCTTTGTCCTCGCTGGGTCACAGTGTGTGGGGGGGGCAGCTCCGCCGCGGCTCCCCAGGTGCTGGATCCCCACAGTGCGTCCCTGGAGGGGGCGGGGGGCGGCCAGGAGCTTGCGACGAGCCCGGGGAGGGGAATTAGTGCTATCCCTCACCCGTCCGGAGCACGGGCTCTCTTCTGGCTGCCAGGCATGAACGTCGTCTTCATTTAAAATTAGTGGCGTAAGCTCCCCAGCCCCCAGCCTCAGCATTTAAAGTGCCTTTTGTCTCTTCATTTCACTTAAGCAAGGTTTTTGTTGCCGGTTGCCAAGTTCTATTACTGCAGAATTTAATCGGGAAGCGCTGTGCCCTGGTCCCAGCAAGACGGGAGCAGCAGATTCTGAGGCCTGGTACGGCAGAAAACAGATCCTTCCGTGGTTATGGCTAATACCCTACCATTTAATGTCGCCTTCACTAAAAACCACTTACGTGGCAGCAACTTTTTTTTTTTCCTTTTTTTTTTTTTTCCACTGAAAGGAAAAACTGGTTCTTTTTTTAAATTTTTTTTCACGCAGCAATCACGCCCGACTCTGGAATACGAAACCGAAAAGGTTTTCTCTAAAGAGAGGGGCCTTAATTACTGGATTCCGTGTACAAGTAATCCAAAGGCACACTTAAAAGGAAATTTAATAGCTCCAGTTTCTATTTCATCCTGACTCGCATGTGTCCTCTGGTTGGATGCTCCCAGCCGTCTCCCAGCAGAGCCCGAGCACTTCCCGCTCCATTTTGCTCGGGATCTGTTGGCTTTTCTCAATATCCCCTTCTCCCTGCAGTGGGAATAAATGGAAAGCCTTCCCCGGGATTAAAACCTTAGATTTTCCCCTTTGGTAACCAGTAAAGAGGGAGAGAGGACGAGAGGAAATGAAATTGTTATGGAGATTACAGTGTGTGTCACCGCGCTTTGGCCAGTCCGTGGGTTTTGTCGCGGAACGGTTAAGTGCAAACTTGTATTTCCCTTCACAAGAATGGACAATTTTTCTCGCTTGTTTGCAGTTTTCCAAAGTTCTACACACAAATCAGTGAACCTTAAGAGACCCTTTCACTCTTTTATTGTGAATATTTGTCAGTGCGCGGGGCCAGAGATTGCAGTGACAGGTGAATCCAGGGGCCCAGCGATGGCATCCCAACTTCATAGGTTTGGGAATGCAAAAGACTACCGGCCTTTTCTTTCGGGATGGGGCAGTCAACAGGTTCACATTTTCTGAGCAGTAATTCCTTCTGCTCTGCAGCCGAGAGCCAGCAGGGTAAAACCCATCCAGGGAGGAAACGGGAGGTGGCCTGCAGGGTTTGGGGAGCCCAACCTCAACCCCATCCCCAGTGCTCAGGAGGGCTCCGGGAGAAACGCCTCGCTCCTCCTTTTCCCCTTCTTTGTCATCCCGTCCTTTAATTATTAATTAAAACCGAGAAGTAAAGTGGATTGTGGAGGGGGTGTGGGTGGGGTGTGCGGACAAGGAAGAGAAGAGNGGTGGGGGGGGTGGCTAGGGCGCAGAGCTTTGTTTGCTACTTTAATTGGCCTGTCTACAAAGGAGCTACCGGGGTGTGGGCGGCCCGGTGCCGCTCCCCTCCGAAGCCGGTGTGGGGACGCGCTCCCGCCGGCGGCGGCCCGGGGTCCGAGGCAAGACTGGCCCCCGTAGCCCTGCACGGAAACCAGCCTGCAGGAAAGCCGGGTTGCTCTCCGGCCCGGCGCGCTGCCCTGTCCCGGTTGGCGGCTACTCCGCTGCCGGGGGGGCTGCCCCTGTCCCGAGTACCGGAGCCGGGCTGGATATTTAATCCGTCTCTGGTTGGACAAAGACCCATCTTTTTTACAGCGGAGAAACGCCATTGAAATGCGGCTAACCTTTAGGGTTATACCCTAAACCAGAACCCGAGTGCTTGAAAGATGCTTGCTCGCCCCTCTCCTAACCTGAACAAAAAGGATCCGGAGAGGGGGGGGGAAGGGAAATCACTTTTTTTTTTTTTTCCCCTCTCAACAAAGAATTCCAAATCATTTCATCTTGGGGTTGAATTTTTATTCCCCTGTCCACTCAGGGTATTGAAATCGATCGCTGCAATATTTAATATATTAGTGTCTTGAAGTCTTCTGTCTGTAAAGCTGGGGTTATTTCTTGTCTGGTTACGTCCCTTCCTGTAACAGTTCATTCTGTACATTTGTCTGTTGTATCAAATTATTATAGTCTGCATTAAAAACATAGTCATTAAAGGCTGCGGTCTGTTTTCTAATTATGTGAAAACCCCAACGCTGGTCAAATAAAATTATATTAAGAACATAACCTCCCAAATAAATCCACAGACACTTGATCAACAAACTCGACTAATATCTGAGGGCGTAACTACAACGTTGAAACTAATTTTTTTTCATTATGTGAGGTTTATATAATGTAGCCTTCATTTTTTGTTTAACTTTCCTATAGTGACCTGTCCCATAACCTTGTAATCCACTGTGGGATATATCTTTCTGGCCTCTTTCCTTTTGTTATGCCCCTACAGGTTTCCAGCTTAGATG
>VWZE01005604.1:842183-853627 GCA_013396675.1 Eubucco bourcierii | reverse complement strand
CGCGCTCAGCCAGCGCGCACGTTCCGTGGGGCGGCTCGTGAAGCATCGCGAGGAGGCCCAGGCCCGGGCCTGCCCCGCGGGGGCGCGCACTACGCCTGCGCGCCGGTCGCACTCCCCTCGCCTGTCTGCCTCTGCTCGCGGGGGGTCTTCCTCAGTGTGNTTGGTCGGGCGGGGGCGAGCAGAAGCTTTCAGCCGGCGGTCATGGGCCCTAAATCATTGCCGTGGCGGCAGTGGCGGCGGCGGCGGCTGAGTGACTGAGGGGAGACACCGCCGGGGGAGGGGGGCAGGCAGGGGGTAGAGCGTGCGGTGTGCGTGGGTGGTGTTGACGACGGTGTTTTTAACCCTTAGATGGTCTCTAGCGAGCCGTTGCTGCTGCCTGTGTCACTGGAGGGCGAGTTCTCCAATAGCATGAAGGAGATGATCGGCGGCTGCTGCGTGTGCTCCGACGAGAGGGGCTGGGCCGAGAACCCGCTTGTCTACTGCGACGGGCACGGCTGCAATGTCGCAGTGCATCAAGGTGAGTAGGCAGGCGAGTGCCAGCTCACCTGCTCAGGTCCTTCGCCTCGCTACTTCCTTCTTAGTGTTTCCTATCCTCCTCTCTTGGGCCTTCCTCCCTTCTGCCTGGCCACTTTGGCCGTTTTTCCTCCCTTCTCTTGCTTCCCGCTCCTTCTTGTCACACGTGAAGCCTGTTTCCCCTGTTTCTAGGGCCACGTGCTTTCTCGTCTGTCCTGTCCTGTCATTTCATTCTCTGCTGTCTGTCTGTTCCCCCATGTGAGGCTTGCTGTGTTATGACTTCCTATATAATGGCTACGGGAAAGGGAAAAAAAAAACCAAAGTGTTTTTTTTTCTTCTCCCTTTTTTCCTGCTTTTTCTCTGTTTATGCTTTCCACTCTACCATTGCACACTGTTAACAACCACAACGGTAGCAGCCCAAAGACTGCTAACAACTCTTTTATTTACTGAAGTTCTTGTTAGTCTCTGTTGTGGCAGTTATTGATGCCTTTCTTCTTCTACTCGATCCCCGTTGTCCATGTCTTTCCCAAGTTAGAAAACTGTATTTGAGGGGCAGCCAGCAGGCCAGGAGAGTTGAGGATTGCAAGAGAGCAGTGTGTAGGAAAGACTTAGTTGTCATGTGATTTCTCCTCCTGTCCGTCTTTCCTTGAATGTCATTTGGTTTAGGTTTCCTGGTAGATGAAGAGACTTCCTGTTGTGGTTCTACAGGGGGAGGGTTCTATGACTAGAGTGCTTGATGCTGGATTTGTTAGGATTAGTGGAGGCTGGTTGGTTGATTTCCAGCTCGGCTCAAGAGCTGGTATATTCCCTCTATGTGTGACTGTTTTGTTTCTGTCAGTGGTTGACACTTGTGAGAGCGGAGAAAGAGACTGGATTCTGCTGCTAACACTCTAAGAAAGGAAGGAAGTTGAGATGACTTTTGCTTTGTAGTGGCAGCAATAAGGAATAGGATAGTAGCTTTTCTGCTCCAACTCCTGAGTGGCATATGTACTCTGTGGCTGCTCTTTGACTCATTCTGGATGGTGAACAAATTGGAGGAGACAGAAAAACTTAAATCCAGCTCATCAGGCTGAATGCTTAGTGCATGTGAAGATGCTGCTAAACGTGTGTCTCATGCTTTGTCTTAAATCGTGTTGAAGATGATAGGGTAACTGTTTCAGGTATATGCTACTTTGTAGATGCTCCTTTGTAGACTTAACAAGAAATTGTGAGAAGTAGTATTAATTTAAGGGGATCTGAGAAAGAATGAAGTTATTCTTGTTGGGTTGAACATGGAAGGGAGCTGACAAGATCTGTGAACTTAGTCTGGTTTAGAATCATTTTTATGTTAAGGGCTGAGTGTTGTTAATCAGAAGTTAACTCTGGTTTTGTAGAATTGTGGGATTATGGGAAAGAATTCTAGAACATGACTACTTTTAGAAGTAACATCTGAAGCAGCTATTACTTTTGTATTGTCTTGGGCATTTTCCTTTGCATCTAGAGCTATGTTAGTATTTTCAGTGAAAGATTTTAACCATAGCGGCAGCTGGAGCTGAAATAACGGACAGAAGTTAGGTTTAGGAAGTATTCCTGATATAGCCATAGACTTCAGTAAATGGGATACAATAGTATTGAACTTTTTTAAGATCAAATCTGAGTTTGAATCTGGCAGGAAGTGTGCAGAGTACTGTTTCTCCTGAATCCAGATGCTGTGTATATGTCTTGAGAGGAACTGTATGTTTTGATTTACCGTGGCATTGATGTTTTATGTTTTGCATTTGATGTCTCGTGAGTGAAGGTGGTGGAGGAGGCATGTGTACTCTCTTTGTAGACTTTCTGTAGTAAAAGTAGTAGTCTTTATGGTTAAAGTTGCTGGTTTGAAGTTCAGACAGTGCTATTTCTTGTGAGACTTTATTAACTGCAATTTTTTTTGTTATTATAATTATTTTTAGTTCAGAGGAAAGTTCTTTTCAAGTGCTTAGTCACTGGCAATTTGTGGAGGACAGAATCTCCTCGTGTTTATACAAACTTTGTATAGTAGTGGAAATATAAACCAAAGGAAGTTATAGAACATTAAAAAAACTGTCAAAAGTGTATCAGAGCACAGAGCTGTGATGGACTCTTTAAGGCTCTCGTTATACTCTGTTATGTTTGCAAAGACAGAAGTTTGTCACCTCAGCTTTGGTCTTTACCTAACTCCTGTTGCCTTTGGATCCCATTGCCAGCCCTGCCCCCGAGTTGCATTCTGCAATTAGTTTCTTACTCTGCACTAGCTCTTGCTAATCTGAATGTGTGATTGCACATTGAAAATCCCCTTCTTAATTACTAAAGAGGAAGTAAAAAATCTCCATTGTCTGTAGTTAATGGAGGTGCAATGTAAACAAGATGTTTTTTTGTGGAATCATAGAATGGTTTGGCTTGGAAGGGACCTTAAAGACCATCTCATTCCAACCCCCTTCCCTGGACAGGGACACCTCCTAGACGGGGCTGCTCAAGGTCCATCCAGCCTGGCTTTGAATGCTTCCAGAGTTGGAGCCTCCACAATTTCTCTGGGCAAAAAAGCTTTATTGTACAGCAGAAGGGGCTTGTCAAAATGGCTTGGTCTGTCAGTACTTGTCAGCGTATAGTCTTAGTATGACTACATGTATGTGTGTAATAGGTAATGATTTCATTGACTTTCCTTCATGGAGGAAAGGTGTAGTAGCCAGATGGTTTTTATAATATTACTGCATTATTATGTGGTTTTTTTTTTTAATTTCAAACTAATACAAACTCACTTTTTTTTGTATTTGTGTATATATTAATTTAATACCATCTTTCCTCTTAACCACTAATTTAGCTTTCTTTTTTTTTTTTTTTTTTCCCCAGTTACACACTAAACCCAGATAATCATATTTAAGTAACGTGGTTGTTGGAAATTGAGACAGCAAAGCAATGATGTCAAGTTCAGGAATATGTTATGAGGAAAATATTGGACCTTTTGACTGTTACTGGTTGTTAAATCCATACAGATACTAGAATATACTCCCAGCACTTGTGTTCTTATATTTTTATTGCCTCAGCAGTTCTTAGTTTTTGGATCTGTGCATTTCAAACATGAAAAAATACTACCAAATTAGTAAGCTCTTTTTTTTTTTTCCTGTGGAATTTATTATCACACTCTTTTTTTAAATACATACAATAAAAGTACAGATGACAGCCTTTCAGAGAAATCTGCTTGTCTCAAAATCTTTTTCCTAAGAATTTATATTGCAGCCTGGCTATAGATGCAACTAACCTAGCCCTGATGTTCAGTTTGTATTTACAGCTGCAGGTGAATTTTCAGGAGGGCCAAAGCAAACTTTGTGTCTTTGTTCAGTTTATTTGATACTTAAGACCAAACTATTGTGCTTATGAGGGGAACTTGATAGTAGCTGAGTTTACAAATGTCTTGTGACCAACTCAGATTTGTTTGTTGCTTCTATTTTTCTCTTAAGACTTTACTATAAATGGTTGAGTGTTTGTTGTTGTGTTTTATCTGTTTTGCTGGTAAAGAAACAGCAAAACAGATCAACTGCAAAACATTCCTTTTTTAAAGTGGCTATATTACTTGCTAATAAGTTTTTTTTTTTTTAATTTACCAGTTTTTAGAGAGATTCTTAAGTAGAAGCTTCATTTCTAGTACCACTGCAGTCTGACTTGATGTGCAATGTAGAGATAACTCATTTGGCTTACTGAAATGATGTGAGATTAACTAATACAAAGCTTTTTTTTTTGGTTTGTTTGCTTTATAACAATCATATTGGTAGTACTGTAGTGCTGCTTATGTTTGCTGAAATGTTTTGTCTTGTTCCAAACAGCTTGCTATGGAATTGTTCAAGTACCCACTGGACCTTGGTTTTGCAGGAAGTGTGAATCTCAGGAAAGAGCAGCCAGAGTGGTATGTGCTTTGTTTATTAAGTAATGACAGTTTACAGTGCTTGTGTGGGTAGTATTTGCTCAGATATTTCAGTAATAGTAGAAAATAGCTTGGCTTTTTGTCATAATTCTGTTTAAATCCCATTTAGAGAGAATTTGGTTCGTCTTACTAAGTGGAAATATGTCACTGTCTGAATATTCTGATAATTTTTGTGGGCTGTGTGTGTTGGAATATACAGTTTATTTTTTAATTTTTTTTTAGTTCCCCTCCTAGGTATTTGAAAGATTAGTTTTACCTGTGACATGGGTTTTGTAATTTTGTCAGTGTAACACTTGCTTAGTTAGGTATGAGGAGGAAATAAAATCTGTGTCAAATTTTCTTGTACTGCAGTTTTAGAGTGCCACTTGAAAACTTCAGTTCGGGAACACTTCACCAATGAGTAGTTTTTAATGTTTTATGGTAGATGCTGGGGATTCAGATAATCCATCTGAACAACAACAGAAAACCCCAATGCTGCTTCTCCCCTCCCCACCTTGATTCCGTGGTGTTATATTTTGGTCAGACTTGTGTATTACTGGGTCAAGCTGCATGACAGCAGGCTTTTTATAGAAAAAGAATCACCGTTGTCACTGCTTGGCACTTTTCAGTTTGTCTTCCAGCATAAGATGAAGTGAGAGTATTTAGAAAGCAAAAACTGTTCCTTTGCCTCTGAAAACATTTTTTCATATAAAAGTTGGAAGAGCAGGTGGTGCAGCATGTTAAGGCAGTGATGAAATAGTTTCTAACAACAAATGGAAGAGCCTCAGACCAAATTTTCAGTTACTCCGAGTGGCAGGATGTTTACATGAGCTGTTTGCTGCACCTATTTCCCTTTCTAATACAAGGTGCTAGAGAAATGGTAGGATGACTTCATGTGGTGTGAATTTTGGCACAGGGCTGAAGAATCTTGTTCCTCTTCTTTTTCCCAGCTTGGCACTAATGCTTTCATTTCTAACTCAGACACTGTTACTTCTTCCAAAGCAGGCTTATTGTGGTGGAAACAAGAATGAACTGATTTCCATGTGCTCTCCAAATACTTGTCAACAGAACAGCAAGCCCACCACATTTACTAGAGAAAGGCTGGTTCCTGGGAAGACCCTCAGGGACAGAAAGTTTTCAGAGTAGCACTTTTTAATATTGCCCAATTTGATACATACAGTTTGACAGCAAAGTACAGAGGGGTGGGAAAGAGAGGTGGTGGCTAGGAGGTGGATATTTCTGATGTGTGATAGGCAATTCTCATCAGGATTTAGGATATAGTTATTCCTGGCTTCTGACACAAGGAACGAGCTGTATTGAGGTCTAAAATACAAGATGTCTCACTGCCTTCTAATAGCTTCTTGAGTTTACCAGCGGGAATAGCTTTGATAGGTGTTATAGTGCTTTTCTGTGCTGTTTGAAGAAGGAATAGTGATGAACTTAACTTATTTCTCTGCCCAGTATGTTGTGTTCTTGTTTACACCTTACAGTGTCTCTTTAAGGTACAGTTCAGCTGCTAAGTGATCTTGTTTTGAAAATAAAAATCTTTCTGTATGTAATGCAGCGTAGCTCTAAGTGGTTCTTAAGTCAAACGAACTGCATGTGAGAGAGAACAGGTTGCTGACAGCTGAAGTTTAGTGATTTAGAAACATGGTGACTGTCTCTGAGGTGTCTTGAATCAGCCCTTAACATGCAGAAACTAAACTGAAGATCTGGCTTCAGTGTGAAAACTGGAACTTCATTGTAACTGGTTTATTAGACACAGAAGTTTTAATGCACATGCTTGAAAAAGCAAACCTCCTTATCGCTGTAGGAGACCAAAGCTTAGTTTTTCCATTGGACTTTATGTCTAGAAACAAAATCAGAATTAAATAACTGTATTACATGCTTCTACTAACTTACAGTCTTCAGAAACACCTAAGTCTTGTAGTCAAGGTCTATTTTTCTTTTCCTTGCTGATTCTGTCTGGATTGTGTGGTTTTGGGCATTGCTTTTTGTCTGTGTTTTCTTTTATTAAGTTGCAGTTAGTGGACAAATTCTGATAAGAAATGAGGGTTAATTGCTTGCCCTAGTGTTAGTCTTGCTTTCACAACCGAAAGAAATAGAGCATGGAGCTTGTAACCCAGGAGCAGTAACTCAACAGCATGTAACTCATGTAGTTGGGTGAGCAGAGAACTTTGCTTCACAGCAGGTTAGAGTAGTTGAATTCCCATATGCTTTCAACTGCTATACCCTAACATTTTCTCTGCTGCTGTTATTCTGTGAGATGCAACTGAGCTGGCACATGCTGCTTGTCAGTGAAAGCAGTGGCTGGTATTTTGCAGCCACACAAGCTTCCTGGCTGATTGACTCTGGCATTGTTGATAGGTGGTAGCCAGTAGCTTGGGTTTGGAATGCTCAATAACCAGTTGGAAAACACTGTCCTGTGCCTGACAAGTCGTGAGTCTTGAGTCTAGCAAGGTTATGTTTTCGTGTGTGTGAGAGAAACTGAGCTTTAATTTTTTTTCTAAGCCTGGAGTTTGAATAGTGGACATACTGAGGTGGCTGATGATAATTTGACTTACCTTCTAATCATGCATAAGTAGTACATAACAAATAGAAGGTTGTAATCTCAGCATGCATTTCTTAGTGTGTATGTTTTTGACTAGTGCTTGAAAGGCCTTAGCTTCCCCTAAATCAGCTAATTTGTTTTAGCTGACCTGTGGTGAGCTTGGAAAGTGAATCTCTTCTAGGTAAATAGCAAATGCTCCCAGCTTTTCTTGTGTCAGCACCAGCTGCTATTACTCTGCCCTTTTGATGTCTTCAGATGTACCTGAACTCCTCTGTCAGAAAGCAGAGCAGATAGGTGTTGATGTAGGAAAAAGCAATCTTTGGGTCTGTGTGAGGATGTATGGAATAGTATGTAAGGGACTTTGGGTCCTGTGTTGGGAAGCTAGACAGTGCATGTATTCTGCACTAGTAGTGCTGGTATTCAAAGACAGACTAGAGAAACTTATGTTTAGGAATTGTAGCACAACTTGTTCCAAAAAAAATTTTTTTTCCCCCCCTTATCATCCCATTATTTGCCAAACATCTTTCTTGATGATCTTATTTTAAGAATGGTTTAATTATGTATGTAGCAGAGTATAAATAGACAACGTGCTTATGGTGTACTGGAAGCTTCTAGTAGTCATGTTTATCGTGAAAGAACTGGCATAATCCATGTGCTGAAGATAGCAGGCAGCTCAGAGACGTGCAACATCTCCACAGACACTTAGCATGGTCACATTTAATGGCTGTGTGTAGAGGCTAGTTCTGGTAAATTCAGCTTAGTGGGACCAGATCTCAGTACTGAACCTAAGTGTTACAAATCCTAGGAATTTTTACTACCTGAAGCACAACTCAGGTGTAGATGCGAAGTTAGAGTGCTTGCACCACAAGGGAATTAACATGCTGTTGATCTGGTTTACTGGGTTATGTGTATTACAACTTTCCATTGCTTCTGGAAGATTCAGTCTGGACTTGGTACAGGTTCCTCTAACCTTGAAAACCTGTCACCTGTACCCCTTGGCATTTTTGGTGGTGTTTGTTTTTAATAAGATGGCTTAGGAAGTTGTATGCAGCAGTGGTCCAGAAACTAACTGGCATGTTCGTGTGACACTGTGGCTTGTCTAATAAAGCCACCTGGTTTTCAGTCCGGGGGAATGTCTTGAGGGAACTGTGACTCCATGTGGAGCCAGCAACCTAAGATTAGAGATAGCATTCACCAGGATCTCGTTGGAATCCACTGTAACTGGAGTCTTGCATGTGTGTTTCATAGAATGGTCTGGGTTGGAGGGGACCTCCTAAAGGTCATCCAGTCCAATGCCCTCTGTAGTCAGCCCATCCTTAACTAGGTCAGGTTGCTCAGAGCCCTATCAAGCCTCACCCTGAATATCTTCAGAGATGGGGCCCTAACTAGCTTTCTGGGCAATTTATTTCAGTATTCCACCACCTTCATAGTAAAGAACTTTTTTCTAACATCCCATCTAAATCTACTCTGCTCTTATTGGAAGCCATTGCCCTCTTCTTGTCACTGCAGGCCTTCGTAAACAGTCTTTGTAAGTGGTACCCTTCAGGTACTGGAAATACTAGGTCTTCCCAGAGCCTCTTCTTCTTCGGGCTGAATACCTCCAGCTCCCTCAGCCTGTCCTCATAGCAGAGATGCTTCAACACCCTGATAATTTTTGTGCTTCTCCTCTGGACCTGCTCCCTCAGGTCCATGTCCTTCCTATAATGAGGGCTCCAGACCTGGAGACAGTACTCCAGGTGAGGTCTTACCAGAGCAAAGTGGCAGAATCATCTCTCTGGATCTTCTGGCAGCGTATCTTTTGATGCAGTCCAGGATATGATTTGCCTTCTGGGCTGCAAGCACAGCACAGAATGGTTTGGATTGGAGGGAACCTTGAAAATAACTTACTTCTAAACCTTGCCATGGGCAGGGACATTGCCTGCTAGACCAGGTTGCTCAAGGCCTCATCCCTCCTGGTTTTGTACAATTCCAGGGTTTGAAACCTCTGTAAGTTCTCTGGGCAACCTGTTCCAGTGACTCACCACCCTCATGGGGAAGAACTTCTTCCTTACGTTTAATCTAAATCAAGCTTCTTCCAGTTGAAACCATTTCTCCTTGTCCTGTCCCTACCTACCTTTGTAAAAAGTACTTCAGCAACTCTCCTGCAGCCCTGTTCAAACACTGGAAGGCTGCTCCAAGTCTCCATGGAAGTCATCTCTTCTCCAGGTGAACAATCCCAACTCTCTCAGCCTGGATTCATAGCAGAGATGCTCCAGCACTCTGCTTATCTTTGTGGCCCTCCATAGCCTTCTTACAGTCTTGTGATGCTTTTCATTAATGATTTTGTGTATTGGTAATTTGGAACTCTGCAACATCCAGCAGGGTTTACTAGTCTTAAATAGACAGTGGAAGATTTATGGCTTTGAACTTGTGAAGCTGGAGTGACTGGGGTTTGATACCTGCTGTGTGTCGTCGCTATGTTACAGTGTGTACTCTGCGTTGTCTCTTTCTAGTTGCCTTACATGTACTGAGTAAATGTGTGACTAAATGTCACCTGTAGTATGTACTGACTGAATGGCCTTGGAAGAATACTGATTTGCACGTTGAGTGCCTCTAATCTTCCTGTCATAGTCTGTAAATTTATGATCTGTAGTAGATGTTTTTGACAGAGCTAACTGAATCTGCATATATTTTTATGTGATGCCTTAATAAAGAGAACTAGGTTGAGTCTCTTTAATTTATCCAGGTATAAAACCCAAAATGCTTCAGGTAGTCAGTCTGTTTTTCTTTTACTTGTCAACTGTCTGCTTTAAAAAAAAACTTTTCTCCTTCTCCTGGGACAGATGACTGAATAGAGATGGGGCAGGGATTTGGCAAATTTGTCAGGATCAAGAAATGATTATTTGAAGATGGAGATGACTTAATTTCTTAAGTTGTCAAGTTGCAGAACATAGCACTTTCCAAGAGAAGTGCTGACAGCCTGCGTTCCTTTGCTCTATTAGTGATGTCAGCCAGTTGGGGATTCTGGAAAGTGGCAGAAGATCTTTTGATCGCTGTTGGTTCTTCATTGTGGCTTCTAAATACTGGAGTCTGGTGCAAATCTTAGGTCAGAAACACTGGGACTTTGTGTTGATGCCTCTTCTCAGATAGCTTGGTTGAAAGAGAGTGGAATCAGCGAATTACTGGCTTCTTCAAGTACTTGCATGGTCACAAGCTATCTCACTCCAAGAAAGACATTGAGGGGCTGGAGTGTGTCCAGAGAAGGGCAGTGTGAAGGTTTGGGAGTTCCCCACCCCCCACACTTTGTAAAATGACCCAGACTAGCACTCAGTCGGCTGGAAATTAAATGATGAAGCTCTATTTACAGCTTTTCACAATGTACAACAGATATTTACACTATATACAGAATATTTACAGAAATATACAAATAAAAGGTAATGCAACAACACAACTCCCCTCCCAGAAATCAGAGACCCCAGGAGGGGCTCCCAACCACCCTTCCACCTTCTCCCCACCCCTGTACCTTTCCCCAGGGTTTGCTTTACGTGCAAGGTAAATTAGGAGGATCATCCAGGAGGGTTAGAAGAAAAGTGGTTAGTGAGGATTAACCAGCAGAGGAGCCAGAGCCCAGAAGCTGTTAGATCCCACCAGCAGCTCCTGTTTCAGCAAGAGACAGACTGCCTTATCTATTGTTTTGGTTAGTATTCCCAAACAATTCTCCAGCAAACGTATGAGTGAAGTAGACATCATGATGTTTTCCTTTCACAGTCTAGAGTGTAATTTTTTCTATTAAAATATTCTAATTAGCCTCAAACCAGCACAGGCAGCAAAGCTGGTGAAGGGTCTGGAGAACAGATCTGGTGAGGGAGCACCTGAAGGACTTGGGATTGTTTAATCTGGAGAAGAGGAGGCTGAGGGGAGACCTCATGGCTCTCTGCAACTCCCTGAAAAAAGGAGGTTGGATTCAGGTGGGGGTTGCTTTCTTCTCCCCAGTGGCAAGGGATAAGTTGAGAAGAAATGGCTTCAAACTGCAGCGGGGGAGACTTAGGTTGGAGATTAGAGAATACTTCTTGACTGAGAGGGTTCTCAGCCGCTGCCACAGGCTGTAGTTGAATCTCTGTCCCTGGAGGTGTTTCGAAGAGGCAGAGATGTGGTGCTGAGGGCCATGGTTTAGTCCCAGCCTTGGAAGAGTTGAAAAATGGTTGGACCTGATGATCTTAAAGGTCTTTTCCAACTGGAATGATTCTGTGATTCTAGGATGATTTGAATGGGTGAATAGAAAGATGAGATGTCACTGGGTTCTGGGGGCTGGACTCACTTATTGCCAACAGATGTAGACATGGTCAGTCTGGTATACATCCTGTTGCTGGGTCCCTGCCTGTGCTAACTGCCTCTGCATTCTTATCTATTGGTAGCATTTATGCCAAGATCTAAGTTTCCAGTGTACTGGTTTGTCCAACTCTGCAAATATGACAGTTTTTTTTCTTATTCTGGTGGTTTAATCTT
>VWZE01005604.1:780099-839339 GCA_013396675.1 Eubucco bourcierii | reverse complement strand
CCTATTTTTTTAATTTCTTTTTTTTTTTTTTTTTGGACAGCAATGGATATGTGCTTGCCAACATCGAATTATTTGACATTAACTGAAATAACTACTCATATGGATGTCTTTGCTCTTCTAAACCATCTTTAACCCATACTAACATATCTTGGGTAATCTGAAGTAGTACGATAGAAGACTATCTAGCATATTTGAAATCTACAGGATGGGGAAATACATCTGTTTGGAAGGAAGTTCAGAAGCAAAGCAATGAAATTATTTCTGCCTGGCAGTTTTCTCCTCCTAGGTTAATTTTAAAGTAATAAGGACTTGATGGAGTGTGTGCAGGGTTTACATTTGCTAAAATACGAACAAAAATTTGCAACCAACTCAAACAGATTTAACCACTTTGCTCTTGCATTAGTAGTTAACAGGAACAGCAGAATAAGATGTTTTTGTCTGTCAGGTTTTAACTCCTGTTGATGAAAGGATTGAAAGAGATTTGAGTGTCAGGTTTCAAGAAGTGTGATGCTCATTTTGTGTAGCGTACTGTTTTGTTATTTATAACTTTCAGGGTCATGTATTGCAGTCGTCTAAAGTTGTGCCTTTAAGTTAAATACTGCTGTTTGTTGTTGTTGTTTGTTTTTTTTCTTGTCAAGCAATGTGAAACACATTCTGTCATCAAAATGTACTTTGGATAAAACCCCTGTTCTGGAAGTGTAGATGTCATGCTGAGTATAGTATGGCTTGGGAGGGGAAAGCAACTTGTGAACTAAGCAGTTTGTGTGTGTGGCTGATGCTGGTTTAAGTCGTTGTTTAGAGGAATGTCAGGGGGAGGCCAAAGCTGGCCTAATGTGCTTGGGTCTGGGCCCAAGAAAGATGTCTGATTTACTGCTGAATTGCACTTAGTTTCTTTTAGGCACGGGGTGTGGTTTGTTTGGATTTTTTTTGGTTGGCTTTCTTTTTCTTTGGGGGGAATGTGTGTGGGCTAGTCGTGTGTTGGGTATTTATTGTTTTGTTAGGCGCTTGGTTGTAATTTCATCCTCAGCTGTAGCCAGCATAGCTGATGCCACCTCCTGAGCACAGTGGATGTCTCCTTGCCTTAATCCCTGTCTGTGTTCCTTGTATAGTTTTTATTTGGCACCGTTGTTTGTATGCCTTCTGAAAGATGGCTTAAAGAAACAATCTGGCAGAGAAGGAAGTGTTTTAAGTTTTAGTTTGATTAGAATTTCTATAGGGTCAGATGAATGCCCTTCCCAGAGCAAGGGCAGAAGTAGAAAGTACACAGCAGGGAATAGCCGGTGGTGATCCTCTGGCAGCCATGTGCAGTTCTGTTGGTGTAAAGTGAGCCTGAAGGCAGGTCAGCTGGAACTGCAGCCTGGCTTCTCAGCTAACTTGGAGGAACTGTGGTCTGTTTAATCTGCTGTGGATCTTCTTGTGTTAGTTAGATTAACAGGTCATATTGAGACACACAGAGTTTATTGCCTCATTGTGATGCTGGGAATTCAGTCCTGCAGGACTTCACTTGGTCAGACAGTTGTTATGCAGGTGAATGGTTTTGCTGGCCCAGCTTGGAGCAGAATTGGGTAAATCACTTGCACAAGAGTGCTTTGACCTTTGCTTTCTTTACAAGAGACAGCACATAATGTATGTCGGGAGATGATGCAGTATGAAACTTGCTCCAAATTCCCAGAACCCTGAGGGAAAAACAGTACTCTATTCCTACTTTTTTTTTTTTCCTTTTTTCACTTGTGTAGTCTTGCTCCTGTTTATCTTCCCTACCCGTTTGTGCTTGTTCATTTCGTTGTGAGTAAGGTGGTCTGTTGGATTAAGTCAGCTCCTTTATGTCCTTCCCGGAATAACAGAGTAGTAGAGCTTGGAAGGGACATCTGGAGATCATCTAGTCCAACCTCCCTGCTAAAGCAGGGTCACCTAGAGCAGGCTGCCCAAGGATCACAATGGCCAGATGAATTTGGAATCTCTCCAGTCTTTCAAGACATCTCCGGGCAGCCTGTTCCAGGGCTTTGGCACTCTCAAGGTAAAGAAGTTTCTCCTTAAGTTCAAGTGACCTCTTGACTCCATCCTTTAGATAATGATCAGCATTGAGAAGATCTGCTCTTAAGCTGCTCTTCTGCAGGCTAAACTGCCCCAGGTCTCTCAGCCTTTCTCCTAAGAGAGATTCTGCAGTCCGCTCATTTTTTTGTAGCCTCTGCTGAATTCCAGTAGTTCCTTGTCTCTCTTGAACTGGGGAGCCCCTAGGCCCAGTACTCCAAATGTGGCCTCAGTAGGCCAAAGTTGAGGGGGAGGAGAACCTCCTGAGTGACAGCACAGCCTTCTGCTGTTTCGTATCATCAGTAAACTTTCTGAGGATACACTTTGCCCCTCCTCACCCAGAAGCTCTCCACTCATCATTCAGCTCCCCTAGGCAGAGCTTAATACATTCCAGTTGCTGTCTCACATGAAGGACGACTCCATCACCTTGCCTTGCTGCCCTATCTTTCCTAAGAAGTCCGTAGCCACTCATGGCAGCATTGCAGTCAGACGAGCCATCCACCATGTGTCTGTAACTGCGATGAGATCATGCTTCACACCTGTCTCCAGTTCATCCCCATGCTACCTGCAGTGGTGTTACAATCATTTCACAGAGGCAGTCAAGCTTGCAGGTCTCCCGGAGAGATGCAAGAGCATCCACCACACCCATCTACACCTTCGAGGTGGTTTGCCTCTGACTTCAGTTTGGGACAGCAGCTAAAGAACATTTGTCCCTGCCCTGGTTGGCCTTTCCTTCACTTTGAGTTGAAAAATTGTTAGGTTAACCAAAAATATTGGGGTAATTAAATTTGTCTGATTTTATTTTCTGCTAATGAAGGTAGCTTTTTAGTGCTGGTTGAAATGAAGAAGCATTACACTGAAATTGAGGGAGCAAATGTGGTACCACAATGCGGTAGAGCCAAGCTGGACTGTAACTTATTCTGTATTTGAAGATGGATTTATTTAGTTCCTTCTTTGCTTTTCTTATTTTGGTCTTCTGGTCTTGGAACTTCTTTCTGCTGGATATCTGTAGTGGACACTCCCACTCTTTTTTTTTAAAATATATATTTTACTGTTCTTTATTTCTTGTTAGTTATTTCTAGGCTTTTTAATAATGATAGAAAAAAAAATGTTTCTTTCTCCTTCTGCATGGGCCTCCCCTGCTTTTGACCACTTCCAGTCTCTTCTGGGTGACCATCAGAGAAGTAATGAGAGAGGATCTAATGGACCCGAGTCCTAAAAGAAATTCAAGACAAAAATGAATGAGTTGAAGTTGAGCTCTGATAACCAGAGCATGTTTAACTTTACTGCGTAACAGGCTGGTTTAGTTCCTTGCAGCTTAGTGTCCTGTCATCATTTGCATTTTTTCAGTTGTGTGGTAAAGTTTGCTGAAAAAGTTTTCTGGCTCTTTACTTGTTAGAGCTACAGTGCTGTGGCTCACTGCTTGTGGTGGCTCTGATGTAGCTGATTCTGGGATTATGCTTAAATTGCACCAACAATACGACTTGAATTAAAAATACCAGGGAGAAAATGTTGGTTTCACTCCACTGACTGGTTTAAGGATCAGCCCTACAGACAGCTAGATCAGTAGCTGAGGGAGTGGTGGAAGGAGATATTAAGGGAGGGGTGAAGGGAAGAAGAGAACCTCCTAAACTGGTTTTACCAGTAGTGAAAATGTATGTAAAACTTCCTCAGGTTTAGGAAGGTGGGGCAGGGTTGACTATGTTAACAGCCTGCCTTGTCTCAGTGGTAGGTGTGCTATCTCTGCTGCCAGCTTGTAGCTCTGGGGTGAGGACAAACTTTATTACACTGTCACCATCAATATACAACAGGCTTCTCACTTGAGAATCTGGTTCAGTGCCTGGGGAATTTACTGCAGTGAGCCTGCTGCTGGATGCCTCCCAGCACCTTACTATACACTGCTTAGATACAGCTCACATGCATACTGCATATGCAGGGTTTTGTTTAAAATGATCATTTCAGTGGTGAGGAAGTCCTTGTAATCCTGACTGTTTTGAAGTGATGTAATACTCCTCATCTGCAGGCAGCTTACAGAGTGGCCAGAAGTTGCTAACATTTTCTCTCTAAATTTCATTGTAGACTTAATGCCGCCTTACAGTAAATTGATGCTTGTTTCAGTGAGCAAAGGTGAGGGAGGAATGAGTGAAGCAAAAGACAAAAAGCAGCAGTTCTAAAGGTGGTTCTTCCTGTGTGCAGCTGTCTGTGCCTATTCAGAAATAATTGATGAGCTTTCCTGCCCTTTATGAAAGCCTCACTGGTGGTAATACAACATAACTTAAAGATTAAGCTGAATAGAATCATGGAATGGTTTGAGTTAGAAGGGACTGTAAAGATCATATAGTTACAACTTCCTTGCCACCGGCAAGGACACCTCCTGCTAGGCTGGGCTGCTCAAGGCCCCATACAGCCTGGCACTGAACATTTAGAGGTTTGGAACCTCCACAGTTGGTCTGGGCAACCTGTTCCGGTGTCTCACCACCCTCATGGTGAAAATTGTCCTCCTGAGGTCTAAGTAGATAGTCCTTCAGCCATATGAATTTCAGGAATGGAATTTCTCATTCCTCAAAGAAGTTTGGGCAAACTGTTTCTGAAGTACTTAAAACATCATAGACTCCTTTATCTACTGACTTCTCAGCTATTAACAGAGCACAGTACTGTTCAAGGGACACAGAAGTGATCTGTACTGATGCCAAATATCCCTCTCCATTTGACGGAGGTGTTAAGATTGCATTTGATGATCAGACCATTGGTCAGTTTCTTAAAAAACTTGTTATATTGGTATACTCTGAGCTGTCCTTGATTTGTGAGCACATAGAGGTTTTAATAAGGTGCTGTCTATCCTCTCATGGTGTTCCTTTGCATGTCATTTAGAGCAGTTGAGGTGGAGTGTGTGTCAAACCTGCCCCAGTCTGAACTGATATGCGATTGGCCCACACTGCTATAGAACACTTGGAGATAAACTTGCTGTGAGGAACTTGATGAAGGCAGTGATAGCAGAAAGTGGTACTGGTGGGAGCCTGGCCTGTGTCAGAAGAATGTGATGTCAAAATGCACGTTTCCAGACTTGCAGTCTTGGGGAATTTCAGGGATGTGTCACCTTCTGACCTTCTTTTTCCAAGGACAGAAAAAGAGATTGGTTTTGGGGTGACAGCAGAGACTATGAAGTCGGCTATGGTGTGTGCAGTGTGCGGGTGGTATCCATGGCACATCTTTGTGACTGACCACCTTGGTGAATGCAGAGATCCTAGGCTGAGGTAGCACAGCAGGGAGTCTTAGGAATGCACCGGCTTTCCTTACCGAGCTAGTCTATGCCTGGCTATAGCTTTTGGAGGCTTGTCTTCAGAATTCCAAGGTCTGAAACTGGAAAATCATAGAATGGCTTAAGTTGGAAAGAACTTTAGAGATCATCTGTTCCAACCTTGGTGCTTCTCAACTAGGTTTGATTACTCGAGGCCCCCATCCAACCTGTCCTTGAACACCTCTGGGGGGTGCATTCATAAACTCTTCAGGCAACCTGTTCTCTCCACCCTTGTACTGAAGAACTTCTTCCTGAGATCCACTCTAACCCTGCTCTCCCTCAGCTTCAGACCATTCCCCCTTGTCCTGTTGCTTAGACACCTTTATGAAAAGTCTCTGTGTAACCCTCCTGTAGATTCCTTTTAGTTACTGGACTTGGAGGTAGAACCGCAAGTAGCTTAAATATTTGTGTATCTCACAGTTTCAAGACCTTCAGGAGAAAACTTTGTTTGTGGCAAACTACCATTAATGTTCAAGTAAAGGTTAAGGGAAAACACACCCATTAGCTTCTAAAGAATGGTTGCTCCTCAATGTCAGCTAACAGTTTTGATGTGTGTGGTTTCTTTCTCAATGCTCATGTGATCATTCCATTTTTTTTATTTTATTTTTGCCTTTTTTTTTCCCTAGAGATGTGAATTATGTCCTCATAAGGATGGTGCTTTAAAGAGAACAGATAATGGGGGTAAGTTTTATTCTTACTTTTTTGGTGAACTCTCTTATTTTTCTGAAAGGGAAATTAAGTCTCTGAAAGAAAATAATTATAGAGACCTTAAAGATAAATGAAGAGAGTGGCTGATGTGGGTAGGGAGAACTATTTTGCAGTAACTTTTATTTGCCTAGTTTAGGGTGAATTTAGTTTGGGAACATCAGTAATTCAGCTTTATTTTCAGGAAAAAAAAAGCTACAATGAAGGAGTAAATCAACATAAGATTTTAATGAGTAAAAAGAATAAATTTAGTGTGAGTTGGAATTTCCACGTTTATAGAAAGCTCTTGAAAGTGCCCCTTTCATGGGGAAAAGTGGAATTTGTCTGCCTGTAGCCCTGACTGAATGCACCAGTGCACTTTCAGAGGACATCTCTGTCATGCCTGATTTACTAATGGCTTCTGTAACAAAGAAGTTAAAGCTGAAAAGTTGCTGTAGTGATTACCTGTCCTTTGTATCTGTCTAATTTCATAATTTGAGTTATCTTCAGTCCTGCTGCTCAGCAGAACCGCTCTAGAGCGTCTCTTGTCTTGATTATGTTTGTGCTAGTAGCTGAGTGATAGGAGGGAAAAATTCCGATTAACTTCTCAATCACTTTTTGGAATTCCTTCTCTCTTTGCTAGGTACTTCTAAATTCCTGTCCATCATCTATCTGTAAATAGCTTGGTCATTTTGATACTGAGCCCTTTCCCTTTTGAGAGGAGATAGTAAGATCAGGATTCTGGATTTCATTTGAACAGTATATGTCAGTTGTATTGTGAAGGTTTAATGCCATGTAGGTAATACTCTAATTTCTGTCTTGGTTTGGTGTTGATGAAGCTTTTGGTATTCCTGTTGCAGTTGAAATGCAGGAGCACAGAGCCTGCTTGTGTCTGTGCTGAGCTACCCTTCCCTTGTCTGCGCTTGGACCGCAGTGTCCAATGTATGCTGCAGTGTCCACCGTTCCAGTGTCTGCTGTCTCAAACCTGTTAGTGAACAGTGATCTCTGGGAATGGGTTTTTACCCACCTAGCTTTTACTATAGGGTTCCACAGTTTTGTTAACCTTCATTAAGGCACTGTTACTGCAGGGAGGGTCCTTTGTATGCATTGCTTACTCCTCCTTTGTGATGCTACTAGCATTTAAAACTTCTTTTTTTTCCCCTGAGTTCATTTTCAGCTGAATGAAATCAGTTCTCTGTCCCAGCTGAGGATGCCAATGGTGATTTTGTGCAATAGCCAGGACTGTTCCTTTAGCAGCAGCCTGTGTATCAGCTGTTTTAGGTCAGTTGCACAGCTATGACTGAGAGCAACCTGATATTCCAGCTCTTCTGTGATGGTGTTATCTTGCCTTTAAGAGCTGTGGGGCATTATAAGGTATATTTGACAAAATAGTCTGGGAATCAAAGTTCCATTGTTTTGAAGTGTGACTGACTAGAAAATCATAGTGACACAATCACAGAATGGTAGGGCTTGGAAGGGACATTTAGAGATTGAGTCCAACCCCCCCTACCAGAGAAGGTGCACTTGGAGCAGGTTGCACAGGACAGTGTCCAGGCAGGCTTGGAATGACTTCAGAGGTGTAGACTTCACCACCTCTCTGGGCAGAGTAGTGATGGTGCTGTATGGTGTGATTGTGTTGATGTGTCTTTTTTTCTTTTCTATCCCTCCCCTTGTCCCTCCAAGAGATGCAAAGTTGCTTTGTGTGCATTCTTCCTTCTCTTACTGCGCTGTTCCTGCTTATCTAACTTTCTCGAGATCAGCACTTCAGATTGTTTTTAGGTTTTATGTTTCTGCTTGGAACCATCTCAGTACCTTAGCCTTGCTTACCACTGTGCTTTCTTAGGGTTAATGTTGGGTTCTTCAGTAGCATCTGTGGCAAGTATAGAATTGGAGTTTTCAGTGATACCATGAACATAACCTTCTTGGAGCAGTACTGTTGTGGATCTTACAACTTGAATGTGTCAGCCAGATACACTAAGAAGAGAGGTGCATGTCATGGAGGCCAAACAACATTTGGCCTGCTTGCTTTATCAGTACCAGCTAGATTCCTGGGAAGATTCTTATGTCTCTCCTCAGAATACTTTTCCTGGTCTACAAGTATGTATACTTTGGGATTTCTTGAACCAGAGATGATGGTATTTTTGTGTTTAGTGGAGGAGAGTCCACCATACTATGAATGAGTCCACTTCTGTGTCAAGGTTTAGTACCCGTAACATTGTGTAGCAAGGCATTTCATAGCCATGATGTATGCTGGTTTGTTCTGGACCTGTTAACTCCTGGTTTTATTTGATGCCATGTGGTACTTGCTAAGTGACAGGAAGTGACTAACAGTGGTTACTCTGTGTTCACCTTTCCAGTACCTCTTCTGGCAGTGTAGGACTTTGTAATATGTAATCACAGAATCATACAATTGTCAGGGCTGGCAGGAACCTCAAGCCCAGCCTGATGGGACATTCATTCTACAGGACAATGTTGCTTTTCCACTTCCCTGTATGTCTTCCAAATAATACTTAAACCAGAGCTGAATGTGACACTTCAGACAAATCTACTGGATGGGATTCCATGGAATCTCCAGACTGCAGAATACTTACAATGTGATTTAGTGTTTCCTGACACTGAGTACTGGTATAATTATGGGTCACTATTTCTTCATACAGCATTTTCTCATTCGATACAGAATGTTTTCACTAGCCTGAACATTCAAACTGCCTCAAAAGTAGGACAGGTCTGGAAACTGGAACAACCATTGATTTTTTAATTTTTTTTTTTAACAAGGGTTTTACATAAAGAATGATCTTTAAATTGAGTGCATTGTTGGCTACATTTGTTTTGAGACTAGACTAGAACCATAAAAATCACAGAATGATTTTGGTTAGGAAATACCTTTAAAATAATCAAGTCCAACCATTACTGAACTTGACAATTGCTGGTGCTAAACTATGTCCTCCAGCACCAGATGGAGCACCTCCAGCACCTTTTTTCCTTCCTTTTTTTGAGCCTGTCTCTCTTTTTTCCTTCCTTTTTTTTTTTTTTTCTTCATTTTCTGTTCCTTCTTTTTTCCTTTCCTTACTGATGCTGAAAGTAGAAAAGTAGGACTGAGGTGAAAAAAACCTTTTCTCTCTTTGAGTATATTTGTTGACAGAATTGCTTGCTCAGTTTGGTATTTGTGTTCATTTTGGGGCCCCACTGTGATGTTAAACACAGCACAGAGTAGAAAAGTTTTTTAAAATGAGAAACCCCTGATCTATGTACATGAGTTGCTTATTGATTTGTCTGTATTAGGTGCAAGAAGGCTGCTGAAAAAGAGATGTAACTTTTCTTTAGCTCTGTGCTCTGTATGTGGATTAGTAGTTGAACAAAATATAAATACTTACTTTCGTTTTGCAAAAGAGAAGAGCAGCAAGTAAGCATTTGCTTTCACGATACCTGAGACTGATTTGGGCCTTTTTCATTCCTGAATGTTTTCTTAACCATTGCACTAATTTCCTTTTGGATTTTCGATGCTGAATGAGGAGACAATAAAGCTCTGAGCATTTGAATTTACTGCTTTTCGAATCCAAATTCCTTTATAATCTCATTGTGTGGAGTATGCAGTCTGTTTGGTAAGCACATTGATCAGCTGTATCCAACATTGTGCATCTCTCATTCAAATGGCTTTCTTACAGTAACCTTTGTGCACAGTTTTCCTAGGCCTGAAAGGCTCAATTTTGCTGTGCAAGTTGGCACTTTGAAATCTGACTCCAGTGGATGATGATCGAGAATGCTGTCTGACAGCATTCTTTGTGTAACTTCCCCAGAAGACTACTTTCATGCAGTTACTTCGGAAAAGGCCGACTAACAATGCAGTGGTTTTATGTCCTGGTTCAGGCCCTCTTCTCATCCCTGGGTTAGTGTTAGGATCTCCCAAGTCTATAAAAACACTGTACTGGGATTTCCTATTGCTGCTGTTACTGGAATCAGCAGCTCTCACCCTCAGATTTGCTGTTCTGGTGGGTTTTCTCGATATTAACATCTGAGAATGTGGATGGTGTGATCTCATGTGGGTCATAGCTTAGCACCTGCCTTAGTAGAATTAGGTGGTGGTTTGGCACAATGATCTTAAGGATCTTTTCCAACCAAAACAGTTCTATGATTCTGTGATAATTGATGGATGGTTAGGTGATGGTGATGACATCCCGGAGCTCTCCTGTGGGATCAGATGGGTGTCGTGATTGGATCTTGATGTGATTTGGTGATTCTACCTCTACAGTTTGCTAGTGCTTTGCAACACAGCTTCAAAACTGATTCTGTGGCATAGCACTGAGGTAGTGCCTGTTAGTACACAAGCTGTAAGTGTAGAATTCTAGAACTGGTGAGGATGGAAGACACCTTTGAGATCAAGTCCAACCACTTGCGTAGAGCTCACCGTCCTACCGCTCCTACTAAATCGTATCTCTGAGTGCTACATCCATAGCCTTTTCAACATCTCCAGGGATGGTAACTCCACCATCTCTCTGGGCAGCCTGTTCCAGCGTGTGAGAACCTTTTCTCTCAAGAATTTTTTCCTGATATTTGACCTGAACCTCCCTTGGCAGAATTTGAGGCCATTTCCTCTTGTCATGTCACTTGTTGCATGTGAAACAAGAAGGACGCTGACCCTGGCCTTACTCCAACCTCATTTGTCATAGTTCTAGAGGTGATAATGTCTCCTGTCAGCCTTCTCCAGACTAAACAACCCCAGTTCCCTCAGCCACCTCTCATAAGACTGGTGTTCAGGGCCCTTCACCACAGTGAGTGAGCTTCTCTTGATTTGGATGGTAAGTGGATTATGTATCTGCTACTGTTTGTATTATGAAGCAAATTGTTGTAAAATCAAGGCTTCAGAATTTGCACTGGGAGGTGATTGATGAATCAACTTGCAAATCAAGTTTTGGACACTTCAGTAAGTTGTAAAGGCAAAAATTCAGTTAGATGTATAATATATTAGGTTTCATTTCTTTCTGGGTTTTCTATTTTAGAGTACTCTTGGTTGAGTTTTAGAGTTCTTTGTTGGTAACAGTTGTGTGCTTGCTGATGGTGAAATTGTAGGGAGTTAGCTCTTCTCTGTTACACTGAGATAACAGATCAGCTAATTTTGGGTTGGGGTTCTGGAGCCTGAGGCTTGTTACTCTGAATAACACATACTCAGATGACACATGCTAATGTGTACTGCTAGGCTTTCACTGAGCTAAATAGTTGGGCACTTGAAAAAAAGTCTGAGTGAAAGGTTGGCAAAATTTGGATAGATTCTGTGTTGGTCATCAAATATTTTGTATGCCACAACAAAATGTAAAAATCAGCTAAACTCGGTAGTGTGTTCTGAGGGCTAACTCAAAATGCAAGAGGACTTAAGGGGGCAGCTGGAGTTTTCATAGAATGTGTTTTAAACTTTGAAGGCTTTACAGCAAGAATGTTCAGTTTCTGATACTAGTTAAAACTTTTTTTCATTATTATTGTTATCGAAGTAGATCTTGGAGTTGGCTTCAATACAGTTTTGACGTTGTTTTAATAGTGGTTGAAGTTGTTTCCTAAGATCTCATCCAAGGCAAGTGTCTTTGCTGTACTCGTGTGATATCATCTTAGAAAATACAATATGTTTAATTTTTTTTTTTTTCTTGAAAGATAAGCAGGATTTCCCAATGTTCTTGCCCTTAAGTGCATTTGAAGTAAATATTTTTCATTTTAACTGGGCTATCACCAGTAGGTTGTTTCCAATAAATAATTATAAAATTGTAGAATATCTTTTGTTGGAAAAGGTCTTCAAGATCAGTGAGTCCAACCATTCTCTAACTCTGTCAAAGCTAAACCCTTTCCCTCAGCACCACATCTATGCCTCTTTGAAACACCTCCAGGGATGGGGATTCAACCACCTCTCTGGGCAGGCTGTGCCAGTGGCTGAGAACCCTTTCAGAGAAAAAGTTTCTTCTAATATCTAATCTCTCCAATAACCAAGTCTTCTAATACCAGATGTATTCAATCTTCTAATAACCAAACCCTGATGATAGTTTCTGTATGAGAGGCATTGATTGTTGTTGCATATTGGATTGTTTAAAGCAGAGCAGGCAGTCAATATGCTAGTCCATGGTACCTTCCAGGCTGGGCAAGGCCTTGAGCAACCTAATCTAGTGGAAGGTGTCCCTGCCCATGGCAGTGGCTTGGAACTACATGATCTTTAAGGTCCCTTCCAGCCCAAATTATTCTGTGATTTTTTTTTTTCTCTGAGCACTTTCAGAAAAGGCAGTTCTACCAAGAACTTGACAATGCACAGAAACAATCAAAACTCAATGGGTGACTTGAGTCACATTTCTTCATTTCTTATTTTTCACCTAAAGCCAAACTTTATTTTAAAATAAACATGCCAGGCATTATCATCTAGTAAAAATATTATTTAGAAAGCATGTATGCCACCTTCTCAAAGATTAGAGAATAAGGAAAACTACAACAAAAAAATCCGGAGGATATGGAAAATTGTAAGAACATTTTGCAAGGTGCCAGTATCTGCATTTGCAAAAACAGGTGGTGGTTCTCTCTTTGAAAGTTATTCTGAAAGGGAGCTGAAAGCAAAGTAAAAGGAGTATTAGTGGTTTGGTGGGAATAGTCAGAGTTTGTTAGCAACTACTGCACATTTTCTTAGTAAAATTAAAAGTGAGGTATAAATCTGTGGGCAGTTGTGTGAATGCAAATCATGTACAGCCCAAGCAAGTGGTAGCTTATCACTGATTTAAATTGTGCAGGATATGGGCTGCGCAGATGGGCTTAATGAACCCATTTGGGACAGAAGTGAGCTGAAAACCAGCGTGTGTACTTGGCTAACTTTGGAGAACAATTAGAGAACAGAGTCAGGGTGTCCTGTTGTGATTTCTGTGATGTGTTTTGGGTGAAGAGGAATGGTAATAAACTAATTTCAGTTGCAGCAGAAACCAGTGAGGATGTTTTAAATGGTATTTTATGTGTAGAACAGTGCTACTGGAGCTTTATAGCAGAATTTTTCACACAAATAATGGGAGAGTTCAGAAGGGCTGGATTTAATGGTAGGAGTTTTTTGAGGGGGAGAAAAAATACTCTGTAGGTGCTGCTGAAATTGATAATTGGCCAAGGAAAGCCTAGCAAATGCTGTAGGAAACTTTATGGCTTAGGGGGAGTTATTGTAAACTATGTGCTTTTTATGTGGTCTTAAATATAATGAATTCATATAAATGTTTGGCTCTTTGCTGTATGTAGAGTTTGGATGGGTGTCTCTTTAGGACGTTTTGTTATCCTTGCAGACAAAGGAGGCAACTATCATTCAGTTAAAGCCAGCAGGCACACTCAGCTCGCTCTGCACATGGCAGTAGGTACTTCATGCTGCTGGGATTCTGAGCTCTGCGCTCTGAGAGAGGGGAGCTCTCTAGAAGAGCAGGAAGTGGCAGCAGAGGCTGGGTAGGCATTTTCTCCCTGTGTAACAGTGTCAAGAGCTGTCTGTTGGAGAAATCATTATAAGTATGTTAGTAGCTTGTTCTTCTATCAGTGAGACAGAAGAAGACCATCATGCTTACTTTGCTAGGTGAGAGGCCTCGAGCACAAGCCCTATGAAGAGAGGCTGAGGGAGCTGGGATTGTTTAACCTGGAGGAGGCTCAGGGGAGACCTTCTTGCTGTCTACAGCTACGTGAAGGGTGGTTGTAGCCAGGAGGAGGTTGCTTTCTTCTCTCAGGCAAGCAGCACCAGAACAAGAGGACACAGTCTCAAACTGTGCCAGGGGAAGTTTAGGCTGGAGGTGAGGAGAAAGTTGTTGCCTGAGAGAGTCATTGACTGTTGGAATGGGCTGCCCAGGGAGGTGGTGGAGTCACCGTCCCTGGAGATGTTCAAGGCAGGTTTGCACGTGGCACTTGGTGCCATGGTCTGGTCTTGAGGGCTGTGCTAGCAGCTTGGACTTGATGAGCTTTGAGGTCTCTTCCAACCTTGGTGATACTGTGATACTTCATCATAGGAGTAACCAACATGGATTTAGCAAGATCTTGCTTGACTAACCTGATAGCCTTCTGTGATACCATGATCAAATGGGTGGATGAAGGAAGGACTATGGATGTCATATACCTTGACTTCAGCAGGGCTTTATCCCCACAACATCTTCATAAATAAAGTCAGGAGATATGGCATAGATGGCTGGTCTGTGAGGTGGATTGAAAACTGGCTGCACAACAGAGTTCACAGAGTTGTCATCAATGGCACAGAATCAAGTTGGAGGTCTGTAGCCAGTGGTGTTCCCCAGGGAGCAGTATTGGGTCCAGTTCTGTTGAATATCTTTATCAACAATCTAGGTGAGGGCATTCAGTGTACTCTCAGCAAGTTTGTTGATGATACAAAACTGGAGGGGTGGCCAACAGCCCATCAGACTGTGTTGCTGTCCAATGAGACCCAGACAGGCTGGAGAGCTGTGTGAAGGCAAATCTTATGAAGTTCAGTAAGGACAAGTGCAGGGTCCTCCATCTGGGGAGGATTAACCACAGGCACCAGTACAGGTTGGGGGCTGCCCTGCTGGAAAGGAGCTTGATGGAGAAAGACATTGAAGTGCTGGTGGACAGTAAGTTCTGCATGGGCCAGCAATGTGCCCTTGTGGCCGAGAGAGCCAGTGGCATCCTGGGGTACATCAGGAAGTGTGGCCAGCAGGTCCAGGGAGGTGGTTCTCCCCCTCTATTCTGCCCTGGTGAGACCACACCTGGAATACTATATCCAGTTTTGGACTCCTCAGTTCTAGGGAGACAGGGACCTGCTGGAGAGAGTCCAACAGAGAACCGTGAGGGTGGCTGGGGGACTTGAGTATCTTCCCTACTAAGACACAGAAACTAGGGGCTGTTTAGTCTGGAGAAGAGAAGGCTGAGAGTAGATCTGATCTATGTGTACAAATATCTGAGGGGTGGGTGTCAAGTGGCTGGGACCAAGCTCTTTTCACTGGTTAGCTGTGATAGGACAAGGAGCAGCAGCTACAATTTGGAACATAGAAGGTTTCACCTCAACATAAGGAGAAACTTCTTTACAATGAGAGTGATAGAGCCTTGGAACAGGCTACCCAGAGAGGTTGTGGAGTCACCTTCTCTGCAGACTTTCAAAATGTGCCTGTGAACTACCTGCATTCCTGTGTGAACTACCCTGGGTGATCTTGCTTTGGCAGGGTGGTTGGACTCAATGATCTCTGGAGGTCCCTTCCAACCTCTAAAGTTCTGTGATAGAATCATAGAATGGTCTGGCTTGGAAGGGACCTGAAAGGGACCAGATTCCAACCCCTTGCCATGGGGAGGGACACATTCCACCAGACCAGGCATCATCTATGATGTAGTAAGCATTTGGCAGTGGTGATAGAAGGGTGCTGCATATTTTGTGTATTGCAGAATAGTTTTTTGTTATGAGTGTAGCTGGAGCACAGGCTTAATTGCACTTGAAGGAAAAGCCTTTGATATCTGTGTAACTAACTGAAGAGGGTTTTTTTTTTCAAAATTTCAATGTCACTTTTCTACTGCTTTAATGATTTTATTAGCCGAATGGTGTCTCTGTTGGAGTTAAACTTTGAGAGGAGATTGGAAGATAAATATTCAGCATCAACCTATGTTAACATTTAGTTATCTGTCTTTAGGAAGACGATTCTGGCTTATGGCAACTTCCAAGTCTTAGAAAAGGCCTTATAAGCACTTACTCCCTGAAGATATTTCAAGCAGAGGAGAGAACAAAAAAAGGCTGTGGTTTTTACAGTATTTTTCTTTCCAATCTGTTAATGATAACTTTAAAGTGGTCTGTTAGAGCTATTTTTAAAAGCAGCTCAAGCTGGCTGCTGCTTCTTTCTTTTCCCTGCTCTTTTATTAGTCTCATACTTTTTCTGTGTGGAATGATTCTCCAAACTCTTTGTGAAGAAAGTGCTGAAGCAGCACAGAATACTGTATTTAGTTGCAGAGGAAGTACTAAAATGACAGTGTTATGGTGATTGGGTATGTGCTTTTCTTTTTCTACACTATTTGTAACTACTCATTTAGTAAGTGGGGAGGCAACACACCAGTTGGTTGGAAACAGCCAGGAAAGATCTGTGCTTTTAAGAAAGGAATAAAAAGTATGTGTGCATTTCCAGAGGCCAAATACTGTTCCAGAACCTTACACTACTACTGTAAGTTAGTGCAACTTTATCTTAGTTTAAGAATCAAACTATAGTTGGATGAAGAAATTACTGAATCTAAAGGAGTTTAGTCGTTAAAAAGAGAAAATCCAAGATAAAAACCAAATTCAAAATGGTCTTCAATATGGTGGGTACTGTGTGTAGCAGTGGTTGTTTTTCAGTATAGGATGCCTTTGCACAAATACAGTTTATTTACCTCATCTAATAATCTGATAGATTATCTAATTGGGTAAATCTGTCATTTTATATTTGCATACAAGTAAGCCCAGGTAGAAGGAAAGCACAATTATTTTCAAGGTGTACTGAAGATCTTGTGACAAATTACTTCAGTTTTCCTGTTGGGGAAGAAGAGAAGTCATGCTAAATGGTCAGCAAACCAAATTCGCTTTCAAATGAGTTAGCTCTGTACTATGCGATAGTCCTCTGGTAATCCTGTTACTGATGTCACTGTATTAATGTATTGGCTTAGCTCTGCAGCAGCTTCTGCTATGCAAACTGTCTTGAACTGAGAGAAACCAACAACTCTGTTTCTTAGTGTTGAAAAAAGCCTAAAAGGAGTAGATCTCTTTCTGAACTGATGTTTCACCCCACCCCCATCCAACCTAACTCTAGCCAGTTAGGAATGTTTATTCCTTCAAATGTTGTTAAAGCGCCATGTGGTAAGTAACTAAGGAGTTATTGATGACCCCAAGTTAATGAGTTAGGACTGGGTACAGGAGTTGACATTCCTAAGAGAAATTGAGTAGGCCACACCTTTCAAGAAGGAAAAGGAGAGGTTTGGCAGAGAGGGTGTGTGTGTGTGTGTGTGTTGGACTTTCTTTTTAAAGGAAGAAAACACAAGTCTGGTTAAATTACAATTAGAGACCTTGCATGAATACTGGTTTGTTCAGATAACATTTCCCTTCTGCAGGAGTTTTCATAGCTGTGACATGATGACTGTTAATCCAAGGAATGTGAAGAAATAACCTGGATTTCTGTTTCTCTGTTGCTGTTTGTATAAATTGTTAGTATTTGGATTTCATTGAGTATTGCTCATGTAAATGATCCACTGAATGAAGTTAAAAATGTGTTACAGCTCATCTAAACTTGGGATAATAGAAAATGCAATGAAACTTGTCTTAAGCAACTTCTGTCTGTAATACTCTAATCAAAATAGCCAATGGAGAAAAAAAAAAGTGTTGTGGAAGTTTCTTGGTGCTATAATTGAAATGTCCTTTGAGTTTTCAGCAAACATCCCAATTAAATGCAATTATAACTTTGTTGTAGGTTGGGCTCATGTGGTTTGTGCTCTGTACATTCCCGAGGTGCAGTTTGCAAACGTTTCTACAATGGAACCTATCGTGTTGCAGTCTGTTCCTCACGATCGGTACAACAAGGTATAATTATCTGTCTCCTTGTCTGTGTCTGATGTGTTTGTTTTACAACTCCTGAGCTTTCACCATCTAAACCTGCACTTCTTGGCATGCTCTTTATTTCATACATGTACATAGTAATGCTGTGTGATAAACTCCAGGGTTAAGGAAGCTGTAGCATGAAATGAAACTGTAAGGTTATCTGCCTTGTCTCATTAGTGTTTTACAGATTTGGGACTGTTTTGTTAATTAAAAAATCTTGTGCTTTTTCAGTAAGAGTTTATTTGGAAAGCAATGTGAAATATTTCCCACAGGTTAAAATATTACTACAGCTTATTTGCAGTGTTATTATTAATTACCACAAAGTCCTTCTGGTTTAAGTATTGATATGAACATAAATGCATTCATAAACGTCTCTTTTGGGAAGAAAAGCTGTGCTAATGCATTGGCTTGTAGACTTTTGCCTTTGTAAACAGTATGCACATCAGTGGGATTTACATCTGGAAGAACTGCCTCTAAATAAGGGTCAGTGAGATGGAATGCTTTGTAGTGTGATGAGACTTCATTTAAAACAACCAAGAATATAGTAATAACTTCTGAATATTCTGCACTGATAATGACATTGGTCTCCTTGCTTCACTTGTGCTACCTCTTCTGACTAGACTTGACTACATCCTGCTTTGGATTTTCTCTTCTGTAGACAGCAAACTCTGTATTTTTATTACTGTTACTATATATTTTTCTTGTGGTGTTGGTGTTTTTGGGTTTTTTTAATTATTTTTTTTTTAGCTCTGGTTTATTTCTTTTAAGTGACTTAATGATGGTTTGTGGCTACTGGGGTAAAAGAGGAATAAACTGATAGAAAGGAGAAATGGCATATGTCATCTCTTATGTTCTTCATGTGGTCTCTGTGACCTCTCAGTGTTGTTTTCCCCCCAGTTTACACCTCTGATTTACACGTTTCCCCTGCTAATTTCCTGTATGTATTTTTAAAAAATGTTTTTGTTTTTCCCTTGTCTGTTTCACATTCTCAAAGTTACTGTCAGTTTGTTTTCCCTATTTTACTCACCAGTATATCTTGACAAAGCCAGAAGTGTGATTCTTGAGTTCTCTCATGCTTTCTCATTATGTGCTACCTGAGCATCTATATTGGCTGCTCGCTATTGGCTTCCTTTAACATTGGCAAGAACATGCAACAATTGGATTAAGTGCAGAGCTAATAAAATCTTTGTGCTTGGACACAAAGCAGTGCAGATTAGCTGCAGCAGATGAGTTTGTTTCCTCTTCTCAACTCTTGGCCAAGAGCACATCTGTTTTCTCAGTTTTCCTCAAGTAGTAGTAGTGATGTTTTGTTTTTTGGTTTTGTTTTTTTTTTTTTTTCCTGGTAGTGGTTCCTATGAAGTCCTAATGCACTTCAAAAGTGTCCTAGAACATTTTAGGTTTTTGTTTATCTTGCACCATTCCCACTGATGATGACCTGATACTGAATGAATATCCCTGAAACCTCAGAGACAGCTTGTGTCTTTTAACACAAAGTCCATTGTTGGTCTCTGGCTTCAGTCTTTACTTACATTTTGTAACAACTGAAATTACTCCTGTCTTGAACTGTTTGTGTTCCAAGTATACGATCTGAAGTGATTTTTTTACTGCTAAAATTACAATTTGCATTTTGTTGGTCTGTAATTGCTGTGGTTTTTGGTTTTATCTGCGTGCTGGATAATCACTGGTGCCATACAGATCATCTAAATAGAGTTTTGATGTTGGCTAGCTCTTAGCTTTCTATGGTTTTAGTTCTGATTCAGGCTTATTTTTGTGTTAACAACCTAAAACTACTTTCATAGAGGCCACTACAGTATATTGTAAACTCTAACGAGACTTATATCAGAAATTGCAAGGTTTGGGGTTATGCCACTAGCCTACTAAGTAATTTTTTTTTCTTTTTTTTTTTTGGTCTTGCTTTGTTGGGCTTTTAATATGTTTGGTTTCCTCTTTCTACAGAGCTTATCTCTTGCTATTTGGTTCAGGGAGGTAGCACTTGTGGATTCAGGGGCACCAAAGAAATGACTATAGTGCAGTTGGTGCAGCAAACGTGAACCCAGTGCTGCTTGGCTGCCAAGAACAGCCTCGTTTTAATGACAGAGAATTTAAGAGGCAGTCGTTGACACAGGACTCTCCAAACAGTCTTGATCAATCTGTAGTCAGTGCTGAATTTGATTCTGCTGTGGCTAAACTGCCACCAGTTCCAGAATGGGCTACTCTGGAGCAGTACACCCAAACCAATCCAACTGGTAATGCCCTTTCTAGGTAGACTGCAACGATTTCATACATTCATAGACTGATAGAATGGTTTGGGTCGGAAGGGACCTGAAAGATCTCATCTGGTTCCAGCCCCCTGCCATGGGCAGGGACACCTTCCACTAGACCAAATTGCTCAAGGCTCTGTCCAGCTTGGCCTTGAACACCTTCAGGGAGGAAGCATCCACAACTTCTACCTGGGCAACCTGTTCCAGTGTCTTACCATCCTCACTGTAAAAAAATGTTGTCTTTGTCTCCAGTCTAAATCTCCCCTCCTCAAGCTTCAGTCTGTTATTCCCCCATATCTTTTGTGAGAGGTCCCTCCCCAGCTATCTTGTAAGCTCCTTTCAGGTACTGGAATGCTGGTGTAAGGTCTCCCCCCACCTCCCTTTCTATTCAGTATAGTTTACATTTACCTAAATGATACATCTTTTAAATGAGAAGCTTTGTAGAGTGTTTGACTTAACCAGTTTGAGAGGCAGTGGGAGGAAAAGATGGGGTTTTTTGACAAGCACGTATGAGGAACATCTGAAAACATTTAAGTGTTGTGAACAGATGTAAACTTGTAATGGGGAAAAAATGAGTTGAGTGGTCTTTTTGGGGAGCCTTAGTGTTAATTTCATTCTGTTTGTCAACTTGGGTTAAAATGAGTCAGTTTTAAGAAAGATTTTATTCCCTATGACGTCCTAAATAAATAATTCTGTGTGGCTAGATGCATGTAGTATGGATTGGGGGAAACCACAGGGCAATGAAAATGACCATAAGGCAGAGTTTATGCTGTAGTCTTGAAAATGAAGACAAGCATCAGTAGAGTTTCCTGTATTAAGGTAGAATCTTAGTTTTAGAGACAATTTTGTCTGTGTTGTAACAGGAAGACAAACCTATCTTGATACTGTTTCATGTGGAAGAGAAGGAATCAAGTTGAATGCTTCTCATTACTGTTGGAGGAATAGAAGCTTGCTGAACTTGTTAGAGTGGGCAGTCCACAGTGTTGTGCTTCAGCCTGTTCCTAATGTAGCTGGTTGTTTGGTATTTACAGTTACTTCAGTGTAATTTGGTGTAAAAGGCCCTGAAATAGAGCCCCTAAGTGCAGTATGTGGTGTTGAAAACCAGGCCCTACATCCTTACTAAAGGGAATCACAGAATGGATTGAAAGTGACCTCAGAGATGAGCTACTCCAACCTCCTTGCCATGGGCAGGCATTCCTCTCATCTAGACTGAGTTGCTCTAGGCCCCATCCAACCTGGACCTGAACACCTCCGGGGAGGAGGCATCCATAACCTCTCTGGGCTACCTATTCCAGAGTCTCACCACCTTTGTACTGAAGAACTTCTTCCTAAGATGCAGTCTAATGTTACTCTCCCTCAGCTTGAAAGCATTCCCACTTGTTCTGTTGCTAAACACCCTTATGAAAAGTCCCTCTCCAGCATTCTGTATGCTCCCTTCATGTATTGGAAGGCAGCTAGAAGGTTTCCCTGGGGTCTTCTTTTCTCTAGGCTAAACAACCCCAGGTCCCTCAGCATATCCCCATCTCCCTGAGCTTGTGAGGAAAGAAAAAATGACAGAGCTTAAGAAAAGAACTCTGAGAAGTAGTGGACCAACTCAAGTGGAGCTTGAGTTTCATGGGGTCTATCACACTCTTCACAGAGGTACCTAACGTATGAAGTTATATATATTTGATGTAGTTACTCAGCTGAGGTTGGTAGATCATGATCTTGATTGTTTCTAAAACCTAATTATGTCAAATCATGGTATGGAAAGCTAAAGAGCAGCAAGTGTCAGACCCTGTCAAACAACCGAATTATCTGTGTGCGCTACCTTGATGTACAAAGGGCGCAGGGGAAGGAATTAAGTAGGATTATCCCCTTTCTGATCCTTCACATGTTAGGATATAGGGTATGATTTTAGGATCTGTTAGTTATTTGGTTTAGTGCTTTTTAAATGTCTTGTGGAAAGTGTATAAGAATGACTCAACCTGCCCTGGAGTCTTGTGTTAAATACTTAGCTGATGTGTTAAGTGTTCTGAACACTCATGTTAAAAGGATGCTCTGATCTCAGGCTTTCTAAGTAATATTGGCTTTGCATTATATCCTTTTGTGTTTTATTTCAGTGGTGTTTCAGTCCATTTTTTCTTAGATTACTTTCTACTACTCATGGTTGATCTTTTTTGTTTATTATTCTACTCATTCTCTGCTTCACTGAAGGGGGATTTTGACACAGTTGCAGGAAGACGGTTATAGTTCAAATGTAGACAGTACTTATTTTGGGAGGGAAAAAGTTTCTGTTTTCTTGTCTAAAATCTTGTAATGAGATTTCTGCAGAAGTAGAAGTGTCCTTGAGGTTTGTTACCTCGACAAGATCCTCTCTCACTCTAGATCGTAGAATAATAAAATTAATTTGGTTGGTAAGACCTCTAAGATCATTGAGTCCAATCATTGACCCAGCACCACCATTAAACCATGTCCCCAAGTGCCTTGTCCACACATTTCTTGAATGCCTTCAGGGATGGGGACTTCTCCACCTTCTTGGGCAGCCTGTTCCAATCCCTGAACACTCTTGCAGCAAAGAAATTTTTCCTGATTTCCAACCTAACCCTCCCTTGGCACAGTTTCAGGCCACTTCCTCCTGGTTTATCACTTGATGCTAGGGAGAGGAGGCCAACCCTCACCTCACTCCAACCTCCTTTCAGGGAGTTGCAGAGAGTGATGAGGTCTCCACTCAGCTTCCTTTTCTTTAAGCTAAACAAGTGCAGTTCCCTCAGCTGCTCCTCACCAGACCTATTCTCCAGACTTCTTGTCCTTTTCTCATGCTTCAGCAACTCGGTATCCTTCTTGGAGTGACACTTGACTGCCCCAATGCTGGAGTATACTTTCACTCAGGATCTATTCTTAAGTTGTTAAAGAAATCTGATATGATAGAATCTTTCTAAGCAGCATTTTGATAATTAGGACAGGAAAAAAAAGCATAAAGTAATTTAGCTTTGCTTTGTTTCTTCCCTGCAGTGCTGGTGAGAGATTGTAGTGCTGCCTAGTATAATAGGGAGCTTCCATACAGCATGTTGGCCACAAACAACTATGGACTAATGAGAAAGGTTTTGGTTTCTTTGTCATAATTTGTTTGTTCCCCTTGTGCTTTACTGAGAATGTTTTACTGGAGTATTGTGGCAATTTGGATTATTTCCAAATGCAAAGACATTAACAGAAATGTTGTGAAGAGATTTTCAGGGACTAGACATGTTGTTTTGAATCTAGTTTGGTTTTGAGGTTGAAATGGGTCTGATATCCTAATTGAAGCTTTGTTTACAAAAGGTTCTTGCTTGATGGCTTTCTAAGATGTTTATGGGCCTGTCCAAGCCATGCTGAAATTCAGGCAGTTAAAACACTTGATTTAATTAAAGGTGACTGAGCAGCATAGGAGTATTGAAGCGTGCTGTGAGCCTTCTGATAATTCTTTACACAGAATATACAAATAGCTCTCTAAGCTTGCAGTGTTTCTGTGTGCAGTTTGTAGTTGTAGGCACATATCCCACATGGCATCTTATACTGTTGGGCACTCAGCTGTTACTCTTTGACTGTTTAAATGTTTGGCTAGTTGGACAGCTGTATAAAATTTAATTAGCATCTGTACTGCATTAGCTGTCACACAGGTGGCAGGAGTCTGCCAGGTGATCTTGCTTTTGCAAAGAAACATAATTAGGCTTTTGTAAAGAAGTTGTTGTGTAAGCTTAGCTGCAAAACCCTGTAGTTCTCACCCTAGACTCTCTTGTGAGTAACAGAGAATTTATTTGTATGCTCTTTATCACATTAAGTATTTTCTCTTTGATAGACATGCTATATTTGTGATGAGCAAGGCAGAGAAAGCAAAGCAGCCACCGGTGCTTGTATGACGTGTAATAAACACGGATGTCGACAAGCTTTCCATGTAACATGGTGAGTACCTGTTCTGATCTCACATCTCTGATGGTCCAGAAAGAATTGATGCACACACCCTAATGAATAAACTCGTTATTGAGTATATTTCTGAGTAAAGAAATACAGCAAAGTTGTTTCAGTAGAGCTAACTTGATTTCTTAACACTGGCAGTAGCGCTGCAGAAGCTGTCTGATAATAATCCCTTAGGTTGTATTAAATGTTGTGTTCCTGTGAATAAGGTTTAATGTTTTCTTTTTGTCTTGTGTTATTTTTCATAGATGTTATTTTATAGAATGTTGTTTATTTGTATACTAAGTGATTTGAGGTTTACTTCTGGTAAATCAGTGGGGAAAAAATTACTGACTCACCCCTTCTGGTACAGATTTCCAAGCGTTTGGAGGTAATTCACCTCACTAGTTTTATCTAAATAGTGCACATCTACTCTGACCTAATCTTTTGGGTTTCATGTGTAGCTCTTGGAGAGAAACCAGCTGTGTGCACCACCTAATGCATTCCACTTGAAGATATTTAGGTTTGCTTGCACTCAGGAGTGGACCTTATGGACTTGAAAAGGGGCTGGATCATTAAGCCACATGTAGACAGGAGGCAAAACGTCTTCTACCCCCAAATTTACAGGCATTATTTTTTTTTTCCAATTCAGCTGAAGTTATTTAACAATAGGCAGACTTAGACAGATTGTTTTGTGAGTGCCCCACTATGCTTCCTCATGACCAGCTCAGTCAGTGAAATGATATTTGCAAATCTATTTCAAAAACTTTAATTTTTTGTGTTGATCGAGTGATACTTTGTCATGTGCAGATCTTAAAGGATATAATTCTGTAGATTAGGTGCTGATTTTTTGGTAACTCTTTTATTAATTCCTTGACTCTCTGGCAGGTTTTAGTCTTTCATAAGCATCTTAATTTTTCATGCCAAGTTTCTTTTTATGGTGTGAAAATGGATTGTGTTCCTCAAAGCATGCATACCAAGTAAAGGGGTCACAGCTGTGGAAAAATGGCCATCCAAGTGTTTGGATAAAGAGGGATCTTCTTTCAAACACTTGGATGCATACAAGAGTCCTTTTTTATCTTTTTTAATTTCTTCCCAAATCCTGTTTTCAGCCAGTGCCATAAAAAATGTGGGAGTTAGGTTCAAAATTAAGTTATCTTGCCAAGTTTTAGAATTTAATTCTAAAGCCCTCAGGTATGTACTATAAACCAATACCTAGTCAGAGAGTACTGAACTGGGGATCTTGAGAGGCTTCTGCATGGGAAAACAATGGAAGGCAGAGATCCAGGCTGAGTTGTATCAGGTTGGGGTTAACAAGACTAATGTCTGAGAATGCGCTTGAGTCCATCTCTTTTTTTATGTCACGTTTAGAATAATGAATCTCTGCTTGTGGAAAGTCTCTCAGATGTTTTCTGTAGCTGGGATTTGCTGTAGATGTGCCTGCATTTAGGCAGCAGTAGTTGTGGGTTGCACAAGAACCTACCTGTAAGGGGTAAACGAAGGGAAATTGATTTTAAAAAAGCAATGAAAATCATCAACCCTCTATATTGTTCATTTAAATAATCCCGTGTATCACTTTGACTGTAACATTGCCTTATTATGCTAATGAAAATGATATGGAAAATGAAACTCAACATTTGTTTTTTCCATGTCTAAGTTGGTTTTGATAAGGAAAATAAATCAACGTTACAAACGGTGAAAAGCAAATTTGATTTGGAAAAAATGTAGTGGAAGAAGGTAATAATTAGCCTAGATGAGGAAACTTGTTCTTTGTGAGAGAAATTAACCTGCCACAGTCTTTTAAACCAATAAATATGGTTTGATTTATTATGTCATTGAAGTTCTATTAAAAAAAAAAAAAAAAAAAAAAAAAAAAAAAAAAAGTAATTTTCCTGGCAGAGCAGAGAAGGATGTATGCAACCTCAGAAAAATGTCTTCTTTGGACCTGCAGTATGGTTTTGTTAAAGGCTGTTCTTTCCATGGATGTCTTTTGGCTTGAATTTGTCCTAAGAATCGTTGTAAATTGCTTGCTTCGTTTATTTGTGGGAATAGCTGCCTAATAAATGTAAAATTTTCAAGCTGTGAGCTTGTATGAGTAGCTTCAAGACTGTGAAAAAGGCATCAGACCAAAGTGTAAACCATGTTGCACGTCTGTCACTGGGCTCCAGAGCTTGGTTACATGCTTGCATGCGGCTATCAGTACCAATACATTGCCAGCTGTGATGTTGTGGTATGAGCTGATGTAAAAATACTTTCCTTCAATGTTGTTTGGTTTATTTTCAGTGCACAGTTTGCAGGACTTCTTTGTGAGGAAGAAGGCAATGGTGCAGATAATGTCCAGTACTGTGGCTACTGTAAATACCATTTTAGCAAGCTGGTGAGTATTTGTTCAGTTCTATAAAGAAATGTCACTGAATAGTGAGGTTTTTTTTTTTATCCACTCTTAGTTGCTATTAACACCAGAAATAATAATTTCAGTTAGCTCAGAAAGTAGATTGGGCTTTATTAAAACAGTGTTAATCATAGTTACAGAAGTAGTAGCTGAAAATATTTTTCTAAGTGGTTGCTTTCTAGGTATGTGGGTTTGTTCCCTCTCCACACACATTGTGTGGTTCCTCTGATTAAGTTCCTCTGATGTTTTCTTGTGCTGTTTGATTAGTTGGCTTCTAGGAATTTGGTCCATTTTTTTAAGAATTAGAAAATATGATGTTTTCTTTTGCTATTTGATTAATTTGCTTCTAGGAATTTGGTCCTTTTTTTTTAAGAATTAGGAAATATGATGTTTTCTTTTGCTATTTGATTAGTTGGCTTCTAGGATTTTGGTCCTTTTTTTTTAAGAATTAGGAAATACGATGTTTTCTTTTGCCATTTGATTAGTTTGCTTCTAGGAATTTGGTCCATTTTTGAATTATCTAGAAAATATGGCATGTTATCCTGTGTATTAGAGGATAAAGCAGCCCCTAGTTTCTTCTGCTTCTGTTACTTTTTTTTGAAGAGGTTTTTCCTTTTGTTCTATCTCTCACCATGTAGTCAGTGGATATTCCCTGCCATTAAGTTCTCTGAAACACAACCTCAAGATTTGAATAAATAAGCAAGAAAACTCCATTTGGATATTTCTCAGTTAATTCAATAGGTTTTGGATCTGGAATCTTTCCTACCACTGCTTGCCAGTTCAGCTGTTTCTCTGTGTGTGTGGAGTTGAAGGGCTTCCTAAAGTTTAAAAATGTTGTTTGTGAATATTGAATTATGAAAATACTTAGACTTAAACTTGGATACTGGTGTAAATATAGTTAAATTTGCTGGTGACTTGTTTTCACTGCTGGAAAAAGTGACAGACTAGCTGTGTGACTTTTGGGCAGGTTGTAATAGGGTAAAACCCCAGGTCCTCTGAACCATTTTGGCTTTCTACAAGATAAGCTTGAGGAGGTTAAAATCTGTGCTTTTGTGAACATTGATGAGCTTGCTTCCTAGTGAAGTCAGGACTTTTGAGTCCTGTGCTAAGCTAAGATTATTTTTTTAAAATTAGTATCTTGAGCTAAGCATGCAAAAAGAGCAAAAATGATGTTACATACTGCTGAAGGTAAGCTCTTGCAATTGGACTGAATTGATTACATTGATTTGCATATTCCAGTGCTGTAATACTTGTTACTACATGTTTAATAAATGTTTTCATTAAACATGTATTAAAAAAATAAAGTTTAGTGAGAGAGACATAACTCTGACCTGTAACTAGCTTCTCTTTCTGAACCTGTAGCAGTTAGAGCAATCAAGACTTTGAAAGTGATTTAAGTTCCTAGTGTTCCTTTAGGATTATTTTGACTGTTGATGCTTGGTCAGTACAGGTGTTTAGTATTTGCTGCTGCAAATAGTGGGTGGCCTGTGGTTACTGTACCACTGAAAAGTTTGGTTGGCCAAACACTGACCTGAAGCATCTTTGTAAAGCTCCCTCAATGACAATGAAACAAACATTTTGAACACTGGCACAGCATAGAGTCCTGGACTGGTGCTCAAACACTGCAGAAACACAGGCAGTTATATCTGCTGCCTTCAAGTGCACACATGACCATAGCATTGCATATCCTGATTTTTAAAACCACTGGGATGAAAGTTTTGCACGTAGGTCACTCGAATAATAAATCATGAAAGCATAACCAAGCCACCTTCCAACGTGTTTCAAGTGTGTGGCAGTGTTAGCACTGTGGCTTCATGTGAGAGTCCTTTGAGCAGTATCTTCTCTGATTGATACTTTGAACAGTGGAAAATGTCTGGCATCTTTTAACCTTTAGAAAGTGTCATTTCATTTGTGGGAAGTGTCTTGTAAATTCATGGGAGGTGTAAAGTCAATGTAAGGATAGGCTTTTTCTCTGCTGTGTGTTGGCTAGTCTTGTTAATTTTATTAGTGTTAGTGACTTGTCAAATTTTCAGTAACTGAAGGTTTTTTCTTCTTCAAGCAGTAAGGCATCTTATCCATTGAAATGCTTTATACTTTTTATTTACTTAAATGGTTCCTTTCCTCTATCCATAAATTATTTTCTTTTTTTTTAGAAAAAGAGCAAACGGGGATCTAATAGGTCATATGATCAAAGTTTAAGCGATTCTTCCTCTCACTCTCAGGATAAACATCATGAGAAGGAGAAAAAAGTAAGTGGATTTGGCCTTGCTAATTACATGACACATCTGCTTAATAGTAGCACTTACTGATACTTTTAATTTTTGTTGAAAAGCATGAAGGAAGCAGGTTCCTGAAGCACTGAAAAACATAGATGATGAAAGGGAGGTACTAGAGTGCCGCGAGGCAACACCTTCAGGTGCATTTATATCCTGTTCCTGTTTATCTCCAGGTTTGGGATACACTTTGAAACATTTGGGAATGCTGTTTTCATGCTGCTTCCTTTGCTTTAGTTTTCCGTTGGAGATTTCTTTGTGTAGACTTTGAGCAGGAAAGAAAACTGTGTAGGTGTTTTAGCAGGTGTGCTGCTGAACAGGTGCAGCTAGTTTTTATGGTTCAACCTGGTTTTTTTTCCTCAAGTCAAAGAACTGACATCTCTTGTGGTTACATTTTGCTGCTTCTGGTGGTCAAGCCATTGCGATGGCAAAATACCTTGTCACTATCCTGGAAATCTTTCTGTGAAGGTACAAAGAACATAATAACTGATGGTTAATTTCTAGCATTGGTGTAGCTTTGTAACAATTTAACTTCACATAAAAAAAAAAAAAAAGGATTCAAACTCTGTAATGAGGATTGCTTTATACCTTTTTTCTATGGAAAATTTGTCATCTAAATTCAACACAGGGTGGTAAAAAACAGTGGCAAAATTATGCCTGTTTGCTTTGGCTTTCTTCAACCCTGTAAGACCGCATGTGGAACCGTTCACCTGCACGTGTCCTTTACAACTGCTGTGACAGATTTTGTGCAGGCGTGGGTATGCTTAGCTTTGCACTATTCAAAATCATTACATGAAAATGGAAATGAAAGGATGTATTGATCAAATGTGTGTTATATGAAAGAGCTACGTTTGCAGAGACACAGGAAATGAAATAATAAATATTAGTCTTCAGACCCTTCGTCTCTTTAATATGTGATTTGATTTTTTTTAAGCTGATTTCCACTTTGGATGGATGTTGATCTCCATTGTTCTTGTATAATCTTCTAAAAAGTGTCTTTAGATCTGGTTAGTGTGAATAGTTAAAATGAATGGTTCCTTCTCCATCTGGTAATGCAGAAGAGAGTATACCTTGTGATACAGTTGTACCTCAAAATCTAAATTTATGATGACAGTAAGAAAGTAGGGGGGGTGTTGGCCGATCTTTTTTGCTTAGTAACAGGTTGAAAGGGAAAACCAAATTTGAGTTCAAGATTACAGAACTACCTGCATGGTGGAACCTTAATATTTGGTGCATTTTTTGTCTTATTTGGTGTAGTTTTTCACTACTACCGTGTTTCGGGTAACGTTTTTGCAAAAGGCATGCATAGATTTTTACTCACATTGCCAAAACTTTGAAGGTGAATTTGAAGAAACTTGGAGGTGTGAGCATGAGGCTCAATGTCAGTTTGGTATGTCTGGGCAGTTAAAAAACCTGTTGCTGTTGTGGTTTTATGGTGCCTTCCTTCCCTCCCCCACCATCCAATTCTATTTTAACTTTTTGACTTTTACTGAAACTACTCTGCTACTTCAGGTATAATACTTGTAAAATCTCAAGAGTACTTGGAGGGAGTTTCTGATGTTCAGCCAATTGTTCAGCGTGTTTTAATGTTCAACATTGCTCAGCCAATGTATCAGCTACTTTTTCTGCTAGCTACTTAGCTTTTCCTGCTCTGCAGGTGTTTTGATGTGGCTATGTCCAGGAGATCCAATGCTGTGGCTTGCTTCTGCAAGTCCTGCCCTTTTTCTGTGCCTTGAAGAAATAGGGTATTACAATTTCTTTACCTTTTGAACTGAAACATGGTAATCCAGAAGACCTCATGGTCTGTAGCACCAAGTGAAACACTAATTTATGGTTTGATATTCACTCATTCTCCTGGCATGTTACAACATGTTCACCTACCAAGTTTAATTTGGTTTATGTGTTGTATTATAACAGTATTCTAATTAAACCCAAGTGGTTTAAAAAAAAAAAAAAAAAAAAAAAAAAGACAGTTGCCATTTTCTAGAGCTGTTTATCACTTAATCTTTTGTGGCTGCAGTTGTTTTTTGGAGTGTGTTTAATTTTGCATGTTCTGTACTTAAAGAAGGATCTGTGCTTTGCAAACTCCTAATCTTCAATCCATGAGCTGTGTGTGGTATGAAGCTCATTCTCTTGGTAAATTTGGCTACCTTCTACATATGATGTCTTATTTGATGAAGTATATCAAATGTACAGAGTATGTCGGAACGGTGAAGTAATTTTTTAGGGTGACTTTCTTTATTTTCCTCTTCTATAAATCTGTGTGCAGTTTAGATTGCTGTCATATTACAGGAAATGTGTACATCTTCCCAGATAAAGTTGTATTTCCCCTCTCACTCCTTCCCAACAAGGGCACTCTAGTTTCTATTTAATATTGTATCTTTGTTTTTTGAAAATTTGGGTCATCTGATCTTGAGGCGTCCTTAGAATTTTGCAAAGCAGAAGCCATATAAGTCGAGGATTGGAACTTGTTTTTTGCTTAGACCTCAAAAGCTATTCATTTGCACATAAAATATTATTCTGCCATAAGGAGTTAGTCTGAAAATGATGATCATAGAATCATAGAATGTCAGAGGGGAAGGGATCTCCTAGAGATTGTTGAGTCCAACCCCCCTGCCAAAGCAGGGCCACACAGGAATGCATCCAGATGGTTTTAGAAGTCTCCAGAGAAGGACACTCTGCAGCCTGCTCTAGGGCTCTAGCACCCTCACAACAAAGTTGAGGTGGAACTTTTTGTGTTGCAGCTTATACTTCTGTTTCCTTACCCTTTCACTGGGCACCACTGAAAAGAATCTGACACTTTACTCTTGACACCCACCCCGTAGGTATTTATAAACATTGGTAAGATCCTCTCTCAGCCTTGTCTTTCCCAGATTGAACAGCCCTGAGTTTCTCAATCTTTCTTCACAGGAGGTATGTTCAAGTCCCTTCATTGTCCTTGTGATATGGGTAGCTGCTGTTTTTGTCTGGAGACGCCAGTTTGAAAATGTTTTCGTTCATGGTTTGTATTTAGTCTCATGTGGGCAGTGTGCTTAGAAAGCTGATAGCAAATGCATAATCAGATGCATACCGAACCTTTGGTATGCTGTGTCATGAGGAATTTGAAGCTGCATAATAAATAGTTCAGTTACATTCTTGTTGCTGTCACACTAAGTATTGTTAGTTTCTGTGGCAGAGATGTTGTTTAGAAGTGATTAGAGATTAGGCTGTGTGCCTCAGAAGATGAATTTGAGCCTTGTTGCTTGACATCCCCTTTTAGCACCTCTTTTGGTAGGGCTCAGATGTTTGCCTCAAACTTTTGGGGAAAGCCTTAGGCCACCATGAGCCTGTGGAAGAAACCTTGCCTTGCTAACCTTTCTGGCAGCTTTCTCTTTGGGAGGGACTGAAGAGGGGACTAATCCATGTCTGTGACTGACCTTTGTGTAGAGGAAGTGTCTTGCCATGTAAGTGAAAATTAGGCAAGTTTATTGACATTATGTTCATGACTTCTGAAAAAGTGGATTTATTACATAGTAACTACTATACAGTTGTGAATTATAAGGAATTGAAGAAATTCCCTTTCTAAAAGAGCTTTGTTCTGAGCTGGGTCTGGGCTGAAGCAGCATGGAGGTATAAGCCCACTCATCTGGCAGGAAAGCATTGCACTGCTTTCATTCACTCCTACCCTGCTCAGGTGGCTTTGAGGCTCAAGACCGAGGAAGGGTCATAGGCAAAAGACATACTTGGGAAACAAACCGATTTGATTTCAATAACAAAACCACCACTAACTCCCCAACTGAATCAGAGTAGGAGTGAAAAATACAACTGGACCTTAACAAAGCACCTTTCTCCAAGCCCTCCCCTCTTCCTAACCCAGCTCTGCTCCTCATACTCCAGTTCCTCCCCACCAGCGGCACAAGGAGTAGGGAAGGGGTGTTGTGGTCAGCTCATCACACCATGCCCCTGCCAGTCCTTCTTCCTCACAGTCATAGAATCATAGAATGGTAAGGTTGGAAGGGACCTCAAGGATCATCTAGTTCCAACCCCCTGCCATAGGCAGGGACACCTCCCACTAGTACAGGTTACTCAAGGCGTCATCCAATCTGGCCTTGAACACATCCAGGGAGGGAGCATCCACAACCTCCCTGGGCAACCTGTTCCAGTGCCTCACCACCCTTACTGTAAAGAACTTCCTCCTAACATCTAGTCTAAATCTCCCTTCTGCCAGTTTAAGCCCATTGCCCCTTGTCCTGTCATTGCAGGACCTTGTAAATAATCCTTCCCCAGCCTTCCTGTAGGCCCCCTTCAGATACTGGAAGGCTACTATCAGGTCCCCTCGAAGCCTTCTCTTCTCCAGGCTGAAGAGCCCCAACTCCCTCAGCCTGTCCTCATAGGAGAGCTGCTCCAGCCCTCTGATCATCTTTGTGGCCCTCCTCTGGACCCGCTCCAACACTTCCATGTCCTTCCTGTGCTGAGGGTTCCAGAACTGCACACAGTACTCCAGGTGGGGTCTGACGAGAGCAGAGTAAAGGGGCAGAATCACCTCCCTTGCCCTGCTGGCCACGCTTCTCTTGATGCAGCCTAGGACTCGGTTGGCTGTCTGGGCTGCATGTGCACACTGCAGGCTCATGTTGAGCTTTTCATCAACCCAGACTCCAAGGTCCTTTTCCTCAGGGCTGCTCTCCAGCCATTCACCACCCAGCCTGTATTTGTGCTTGGGATTGTGCCTACCCAGGTGCAGGACCTTACACTTGGCCTTATTGAATTTCATCAGGTTGGCCTGGGCCCAACTCTCCAGCCTGTCCAGGTCCCTCTGGATGGCATCCCTGCCCTCTAGCAAGTCGACTGTGCCACACAGCTTGGTGTCATCTGCAAACTTGCTGAGGGTGCACTCCATTCCTCTGTCCATGTCACTGACAAAGATGTTAAACAGCACTGGTCCCAGCACTGACCCCTGAGGGACACCACTTGTCACTGGTCTCCAGGTGGACATTGTGCCGTTGATCGCCACTCTCTGGGTTCGACCATCCAGCCAATTCCTTATCCAGCGAGTGGTCCATCCATCAAGTCCATGTTTTTCCAGTTTGGTGACCAGGATGTCATGTGGGACAGAGTCAAATGCCTTACTCAGGTCCAGGTAGATGACATCAGCTGCCCTTCCCTTGTCCACTGTCGCTGTGACTTCATCATAGAAAGCCACTAAATTTGTCAGGCAAGATCTGCCCTTGGTGAAGCCATGCTGGTTCCCACCAATCACCTCTGCTTTGTTTTCCATTTGCCTTAGCAGGACTTTCATTTGTGCTTGGGATTATGCCTACCCAGGTGCAGGACCTTACACTTGGCCTTATTGAATTTCATGAGGTTGGCCTGGGCCCACCTCTCCAGCCTGTCCACGTCCCTCTGGATGGCATCCCTGCCCTCTAGCAAGTCGACTGTGCCACACAGCTTGGTGTCATCTGCAAACTTGCTGAGGGTGCACTCCATTCCTCTGTCCATGTCACTGACAAAGATGTTAAACAGCACTGGTGCCAGCACTGACCCCTGAGGGACACCACTTGGCACTGGTCTCCAGTCCTCCCTTGCTGCAGGGTGATGTCCCTCCCATGGGCCAGAGTCTTCTGTAAACTTGTCCTACCAGCTTGGGTCCTTTCTGGAGGCTGCAAGGACTGCTCCAGCACAAGCTTCCCTCACTCAGGATCTTCTTAGGGTTCATTCACCTGCTGTGTCTTGGATGTTCTGTGGGCCACAAGTGGGAATCTTTAACCTCCATTATCTTCGGGGGCACAGGTTGGTCCAGCACACCTCCCTCCCTCCTTTCTCACCTTTGTGTCTGTACTGTGCCTGTCTCACATCCCCCTTCTCTCCCAAACAAAAAACCCCTAAAACAAAAGAACCTGCCAAACAGGTTTCTCCCCTCTTCAATATCTTATTGCAGAGGCACTTCCACTATCAGTGATTGGCTTGGCCTTAGCCAGAGGTGGGCCAGACGCTGAACTGTGGGAGCTTCTTGAAACTCCTTAAAGGAGCTGTGGCAGTAGCCCCTCTGTGCAGATACTAACTCAGTGCCCACGAAGGGGAGATTTCATGCTCTGCTATGGTGGCTCATAGGATATAAATGAAACAGAAACAGTCATGACTGAAGTCTGCTGTGCTGGTTTTGGCTGGGAGAGAGTTAATTTTCCTTGCAGCAGCAAGTGTGGGGCTGTGTTTGGGGTTTGTGCTGAAAACAGCCTTGATAAGGTAGGGTGTTTGTCTCACTGCTGAGCAGAGCTTACATACAGTCAAGGCCTTTTCTGCTCCTTGCCTCATCCCACCAGCAGTCAGGCTGGGAATGCACAAGAAGCTGATAGGGGACACAACTGGGGCAGCTGACTCCAACTGACCATAGGGATGCTTTGTGCCATATGATGTCATACTCAGCATATCCTGCTGAAGGAAGAGGCACGTTGGGGACACTGGGAGTGCTGGCATTTGTCTTCCCAAGAAACGGGTATGTGCAATGGGGGTGGCTGAACATCTGCCTGCCATGGGAAGTGGGAAATGAGTTCCTTGCTTTCTTTACTTTTGCTTTACCTGTTAACCTGTCTTTATCTCAACCTACAGACTTTCTCGCTTTTACCCTTCTGATTTTCTGCCCCATCCACTGGGTTGGGGAGTGAGTGAGCTTTGCGGTGCTTAGCTGGGCAGGGTTAAACCACAGCAACTGTGAATGTGTGAAAAATGATGATTGAAGAGGCAGAACAAAATAGTGAAGAGGAGCCCAAGGGCACTATTGCAGAAGCTGAAGGGTGTCAGAGGAGAATCTAAAATGCAGGGGCTGGGCCAAGTGTTCTGACCAGTGAGCTACTGGCCAAAGGGGTTTCCTTATGAGCATTTAGCTGCTTCTCCTGTTCTTAAAGAGATGTTACACCTTCTCTGACTTGGAGGGGAGAATCTTGAACATGTAAGAAGTGTTTGAGGCAGTGTGTGACATCCAGTGTGTTCTACTGCAGCCATAGCTTTGGTTGGTAGGGCTGTGGGAAGGGAGACCTTCAAACACATCCCTACTCACTGAAAGCTTTCATAGGCTGGCTGACTATTGGCTTGTGAAGTGCACTCTGAACTGGCCAGACTTTCCCAAGGTGGTGTTAAGGAACCTACACTCATGTGTCAGGGCACTGAATTTCTTTTGGGAGAAAGGTACTTGGTGCTTTGTAATACATTTTAATGTTCTATGTGTACTAGTACAAATTAAGTCCTAAATGCTCAGATCAGGTGTTCCTTATTGATTGCCCACTGCCTGAGAAGGTAAAATTGACCTGGTACACATCATTTTTAGGCAAAAATAGGAACAGACTGAAGTTCTTTGGGTTACCACCTGACTGCATAAGCAATGGTTTGTTTTGTTTCTCTTAAAAAAATGTCTTTAATTCTGCTATAATCTGGAAGAATCAGTTTATAATGTTGGATAAAGCAGAGTGTTGCAAAGGCAGTGCTGTCATTCCTCTGTTAATTGCTTCACTTCATAATCTCAGTGTTATTGAAACATTGGGGGGATTGTGTAGCTTTTTAAGGAATAAAGCTCCAGCTTCATCTCAGCAATGCAGTACCCCATTTAGGAAAATTTTGGTCAGTTCCATAGATTTGGCTGTTTGATCCTCTCAGCTGTTCTTGGCAAGCAGAGTTGTTGAATGAGGAGGATGACTAGGAGAAAAAATGTTTTACAACCACTTTGAAATTACTTCAATCCTCATTATTGTAGTAGAATAGTAGAATGGTTTGGGTTAGAAGAGACCTCCAAAGGTCACCTAGTCCAACCACCCTGATGTGAGCAGGGACATCCTCCATTAGATCAGGTTGCTCAAAGAATCACAGGATGTCAGGGGTTGGAAGGGACCCGAAGAGATCATCCAGTCCATCCCCCCTGCCAGAGCAGGATCAGACAATCTTGCTCAGGGCACAGAGGAGCACATCCAGACAGGCCTTGAAAGTCTCCAGAGAAGGAGGCTCCACAGTCCCTCTGGGGAGCCTGTTGCAGAGCTCTGGGACCCTTCCAGTCAAGAAGTTCCCCTGGGTGTTAAGGTGGAACCTCCTGTGCTGCACCGTAAATCCATTACTCCTTGTCCTATGCCAGGGAACCTAGTCCCCTCTCCCCCCACCAGCCCTCAGATATTTATAAACATTGATGAAATCCCCTCCCAGTCTTCTCTTCTTCAGACTGCTCAGGGCCCTGTCCATCTTGACCTTGAATGTCTCCAGGAATGAGTCCTCAGCTATCTTCCTGGGCAACCTGTTCCAGCAACCTCACTGCAAAAAACTCGTTCCTAACATCCAATCTAAATTTCCTCTTCTCTAATTTCAAACTATTGTCCCTTGTCCTATCACTACAGGCCTTTGTAAACGGTCCCTCTGCAGCCTTCTTGTAGGCTCCACTTGGGTAGTGGAAGGTTGGTATTGGGTCTCCCTGAGCCTTCTCTTCTCCAGGCCTCTCCTCTTCTCCAGTGCTAAATAAATATTCAGATGTGAGTTGTGTGACGTAGATGGTAATGGTGATGCTTACTCATGGTGATTTCTTCCAAATGGGAAACCAGAGGGAAAGAAGACTCCCTGTAACACTCCCCTGAAAACTGGTCAATGAGTATGCATCAGCCTAGTGTGAAGATGGTCTTTAGTATCCGTCTGGGAGCTGCAGAACCTGCTTCCCAGAGTGAGTTTCTCTGTGGTTTTCTTGGCTCACAAAGAGGGGAGTTGGTGCTGCTGAACAGTGGTTATGTTTCTGGGCACCTTTGCTTGCTTTGTAGAAGTGGCGGTTTTTGTGTTTCTCAATGTGTCTTTCTGTGTCAGACTGACTTGAAGGTCTGGATATTTAGGAAGGCTGAAAGAGTGTGACTGTGTAAATAGACTTTAGTTTGGAACCTCCTTTATCTGAGGATATTCAGTAATACTTATCTTTGGAGTCTGCAGGATGAAGAGCAGAGGTGATGTCTTGTTAAGTGTTCTGTTGCCTGCGGAAGTTGTCCTAAGTTGTGCTGTGTTCTGCGTCAGCCTGACAATCAACTGCATCTAATCTATTGGGACTGGCACCAGCTGGTACAGACAGCACAGTAAAATGACTTCTTGTGGAGGTCAGGAAGAACTATAGAAGCAGATAAGACTGATTTTGTTTCAATCCTCTATTTTTGTAAGAGGAAAAGTAGCAACTTCTCTTTTGATGGTTGTCTTTACCAGGGAAGTGCTGGTTTGGCTCCCTGATGTTTTTAAACCTTACAGTAACACAGCATAACTCTGATGGGAATAAGAGGAATGGCACAACAAACCCTGCAGAAAAGTGTTGTGTTGGGTTTGTGGCTGGTGCCATTTTGATACTGGGGGAGGGGCTGCTGGTGCAGCTCCAGTGAGAAGATTTGAGAAGCTCCAGGTCAGACCCACCTCTGGCCAAGGCTGAGCCAATCAGTGCCTCTGATAACATATTGAAGAGGGGAAAAACCTGTTGGGCAGGTTCTTTTGTTTTAGGGGTTCTTTTGTTTGGGAAAGGAGGGAGATGTGAGACAGACAAGTGTGTGGACTCCAAGGTGAGTGAGGAAGGAGGGAGGTGTGCTGGAGTTCCCTGTGCTTGCAGTACCTGAAGGGAACCTATGTGGAGGCTGGAGAGGGTGGGTAGTGGTAGAACAAGGGGGGATAGTTTAAAGCTGAGGGAAAATAGGTTTAGACAGGATGTTGAGAAGAAATTCTTCAATATGAAGGTGGTAAGACTCTGGAAAAGGTTAGCCAGGGAGGTGGTGGATGGCCCCTTCCAGCCTGGCCTTGAACACCTCCAGGATGAGGCCTTGAGTAACCAAGTCCACTTGGGAAGTGCCCATACCCATGACAGGGGGATTGGAGTAGATGATTTCCAAGGTCACTTCCAGCCTAAGCCATTCTGTGAGGTGTGGTGAGACAGCAGGCTGTGCTCCTGCAGATCATGGAGGTTAAAGATTCTCACTTGTGGCTCATAGAACGTCCAGGATAAAGCAGGTGAATGCACCCAAAGAAGACCCTGAATGAAGGAAGCTTATGCTGGAGCTGGTAGGACAAGTTTACAGAGGGACATAACCCTGCAGCAAGGGAGGACTGTGAGGAGGAAGGAGTGGCAGATGCATGGTGTGATGAGCTGACCACAACACCCCTTCCCTGCTCCCTGTGCTACTGGTGGGGAGGAACTGGAGTGGGAGTGTGAGGAGCAGAGCTGGATTGTGAAGAGGGGAGGGCTTGGAGGAGGGTGCTTTGTTAAGGTCCAGTTGTATTTTTCACTCCTACTCTGATTCAGTTGGGGAGTTAGTGGTGGTTTTGTTATTGAAATCAAGTTGGTGTTGGTTTTGTTTCCCAAGTGGATACCTGTAATTGTTAAATGAGTCCTCCCTGTCCTTTGTCAGGACCCTCAAGACTTTTGTTGTGTTTTCTCATCCCCATCCCACCAGAGGTGAGCATGGTGGGAGGGGAGGGAACTGGGTAGGAGTGAAGAGTGGCTGCCTGGTGCTTTCCTGCCAGCTGTGTGTGTTTAAACCATGACAGTACTGAGCTTGGCACATGGGATTAGTTAATTACTGTAAAATCAAAATTACAAACACAGCACCTCATAAAGACTTCAAAACTACCCTGTAAGATGTAGAATTTTGTAAGGCTGCATAGTTGCAGCTGTTGCTTTCCCCCCTCCAAGTACACAGCAGAACTCATGCATGAAATAATGATTAGTAACAGTGATAATTGTAGGCTGTAGACCTGGAATTCCACATGGGGAAAATTCCTCAAACATTTATCTGAAGAAGTTTAAGTTCTTTGTTTCTTCTGTGAAACTACGACTTCACTGTGGTTTTTATAGGTGTCTGTAAAGGAATACTGGGAGAATCTGAATGTGGAGTAGATCTCTGCTGTGGAAAGTTCTTGCTGTGCTCATCAAAGTTGGGGTTTTTTTAAAGGCAAATCACACTCAGTCTGGATGTCTTCCCTGGTCTGCAGGGATCAACCCAGAGACTTCCTCTTTGATTGAAAAATTCAATATGGGATATGCTTGGGGCACTGTTAGATGTTCCTTTTATGCTGTCATGGCTTTGGTTTCATCAATATCTTCACAAAATTTTAAGGTAAGACTTTGACTCCCAGTTTGATCTTTCTACCAGCTCAGTGTGTTGTAGCATCATTTACTGAGCTCCTCGTTGTTTGTACTCTGAGATAGAGTCGCTTTGGACTAACTGGGGTGAAAGATAAGCTGAACTTTGCAGAAAAGGAAATATTTTTTGTTTGAGAGAATGATGCAATGCTGCTGTTTTGTCTTAATTTGAAAACTAGATGATACTTGAACATTAAAAACAGGTCTTCAGGGTTACCACTTGATATTTTTTTTTTTGTTTCTGTGTGAGCAATGGATCTTCCTACACTTGAATTCTGTAGCTGCAAGTATGAGAGATGTAGAAGAAAAAAGTGCTTTCAGGTAGCCTTTTGCTTTGCTTTTGATCCTTAATACAAGATGATTAGTACCTTATGGTGGCTTTATAACAGTTTCTAGAAGAGTGACCTTGATACTGCTTAATGAAGTTGTATTTGTGTTACTGCTCAGCAGGTACAGTGTTTGCTGGCAGACCATGTGCAGTGAAAGGTGATCTGCTATGTGAAGCTGACTGGGCTGGGAAAATTAAATCGTAGAATCACAGAATAGTTTGGATTGGAAGAGACCTCACAGATCATGTAGTACCAATCCCCCTGTCATGGGCAGGGACATCTACTTAACCAGGTTACTCAAGGCTCCATGCAGCCTGGCTTTGGATAGTTTACAGACTGGAAGCCTCCACAACTTCTCTGGGCAATCTGTTCTGGTGTCTTCACTACCCTAATGGGGAAGAATTTCTTCCTAATGTCTAATCTACTTCTTCCAGTCTGAAGCCATTACCCCATATCTTGTCACTCCATGCCTTTGTTGGAAGTCCCTCCCCAGCTCTCCTGTAGCCCCCTTCAGGTACTGGAAGGCTGCTCTAGGGTCTCTTCAGAGCCTTGTCTTTTCCAAGGTGAACATCCCCAACTCTCAAACCCTATCTTCATAGGGGAGGTGCTTTACCCTCTGATCACCTTTGTGACCTCCTGTGGACCTGCTCTAACAGTTTCATGTCCTGCTTGTGTTGGGGTCTGCAGAGCTGGACACAGTATTCCAGGTGGGGTCTCAACCAGAGTGGAGCAGATGGGGAGAAACCCCTCCCTCAACTTGCTGCCCACATTGCTTTGATGCAGCCCAGGACATGGCTGGTTCACGTTGAGCTTCTTGTCAGCACTGCTCTCTTCAACCATTCTCTGCCCAGCCTGGATTTGCGCTTGGGATTGTGCTTGCATTTCTTGACACGTGTTTGATAGGTATCTTTAAGTTACCTTGCAGGCAGCAGAGTGGTTCACAGTATGCAACACCACAGATGTTTTAAATATGCACAGTTTTTACAGGAATAAAGGAAGGGAAGCATGGGCAATAAATAACTGCTTTAGTTGAGTTACTCTTGCACCAATTTTGAGGTTATAAAGCGCTGCTTAAGTGTTTAACACCGAGTATCAATCACTAAGCTTTAATATTCAACTCTAAAGAACAGCAGCAGTGTGTTTTAATGTGAAATACCAGAAGAAGTGCAGCTTATTCTGATTAAGAGTTGTTGGTAGTACTGATAGATCTTGCACCTAAGAGAAGTTTTGGCTGGTATTTTTGTCATGAATTTCTGAGTCTTTTTACCTGTGTCAGTTAAAGTTCTGACCATTTCATCTCTATTGAAGTGAGGTTTTTGAGTCTTGTAAGTAATTGGATTGACGCTTAAGGACAAGTTTGGTGCTTAGAACTGCAAATGTGTTCTTTTGAATAACGTTGGCAGTGGTGTTCCACCTCTCCTAGAAACCATCCCCTGCCAGAATCCTTTGATTGCTGTGACTGCAGCGGTGCTGCCACTGCATTTCATTTTCATGCTGTGTTTTATGCCACATAAAATGATAGATAGACGAATGCCTGAGCTAGGGCTGTTCCTGTCAAAACAAGATAAATTAGGATTTGAATTTGAAACTTGTGGACTGTAAGCATCTTTCATCCTGGAATTGTTATGGTTATTACTAATAGCTACTAGGCACAAATAAGAGGCCAGGCAGGTCTTGTGTTGGAGATTAGCAGAAACTGTGTGTAGCTTTCTATTAAAGACATTACTTGTGATGGTGACAGCTCTGGATTTACAAGCTTCAGCCATGGAAAGATAGTGCAGGAAACCCATACATGACAAAAGCACCAATCTGAGTGCTGATAGAATGTTCTGATACCTCTGAATTGTTAAGGGGAATTGAAAAAAGCAGCTGTAAAATTAGTAATTTAACCAGTCAGATGATCTTGCCTCCAAGAATCATTGAGGAAAACGGATTTGAAATTGTTAAACTTTTGAAAACTTGGGGCAACCAAAAGTAGTGGAGGGTTATGGTTTCTGTAATAGAGAAGGGGTTAAAAATGCAATAGTTATGTCTGCATGTGGTTTAGTTCCTGCAAAGTGGAAGTTTGCTTCTGTTCCCTGGGCAGGTGATCTCTTGCTCCTCTCTTCTTTGTTTACCTCTTGTCCCTGTTGCTGTCCATCTCTGGTGCTCCTTCACTGAACTATCCTAGCTCCCTAAACCAGCAGCTGACTATCCACTTCCTTTTTTTTTTTTTTTTTTTTTTTTTTTTTTTTTTTTTTTTGTGGCTGTTGTAGAAACCTGAAATAGCATGCAAAAGATCTGACAAGCTAAGCAGTGTGGGAAAGGTGAGAGAGAGGTCAGAAAACTCCCCTCCTCCCCCTTTGTGAGGAGGAATTGTTAAATGGCAAACTTCAGAAGGAAGTTTAATGAAATGAAGCGCTCTGGAAAACTTCTTTGGAGAACTTTGTTTGTATCTGAGAGAAAAATGAATTGCAAATAAGTGTGAATACTTTGAGCAAGTTAAATGCTACTTCCACATGGAAGAGTTATGAATTAATAATGCCATTAAGAAAAGCTGAACTCATCCATTCCATCTGTACTGGAAAAGTTAGCATCCACTTGCATTATTCAGTCTTTCCAAACATGAAGGTTCAAACTGTGGAAAGAGAGGTTTGATGACATTCATTTTGTTGGTAAGAGATGAGAGCTAAGCTAAAATTATATGAATTTACCTGATTTGATATTTTACCTCAGTCTAATAAATGTTTCGTCTACAAGTGCATTAAAACAAATGAATCACCAAGTGCTGATCTTTGTTGATTGATTAAGGTGAAAATAAGCTAAGAATTCAATGAGAGAAATAAACTGCTTGTGAAATCCTATTACATAAGAATTTTGTGTATTGAATCTTTGGGGAAGAAATAGAAGCAATCAGTTCTCCCCTTCTCTACCCCTCTGCCCCACTAGAGGGTACAGAGGGTGCTATGAAATCGCAGAAATCTTACACCATATCTGTTTTCTTAGCTTGCAGCATGCAGCTGTTGGAAGTTATTACATCATTTTTTTAGATAAGAAACAGAAGCCAAAGATGAGATCCCTAGTGATAAATAAAGCTTTCTGATGGAACATAGAAGCGTTTAGTTTGGAAAAGACCTTTAAGATAATTGAGTCCAACCATTACTGGAACAGATTATGCAGAGGGGTTGTGGAGGCTTCAAACTCTGAAAGTGTTTAAAGCCAGGTTGGATGGGGTCTTGAGCAACCTGATCTAGTAGGAGGTGTCCCTGCCCATGGCTGGGATATTGGAACTAGATATCTTTGAGGTCATCTTCGACCCAAATCATTCTATGATTCTCTAACTCTACCAAGGCTGATGCTAAACCATGTCCTGCAGCATCACATCTCTGCCTCTGTGAAGCACCTCTGGGCATGAGGATTCAACCACCTCCCTAGACAGCCTGTGCCAGTGGTTGAGAACACCTCTTGACATTTCATATTATGACAGAGGACCTCTAAGTGTTTCGTATTGTATTTTAGCTGCATTATGAATCCAGACTCTTCCGGTTTTAGGGTGAGTAATGCTACAACTGCCTACTAAATGGCTGTGTGGCAACTGCCGCTTGCTTTTCTTACAGTAAGAAAGGTTTCAGGAGCTACCTGACTCTGGTCTGATGAGCTCTGCCCTGCTTGTGAACCAAAACTGAAGTCTGAAGTTTCCTTTGTCAGTTTTGCAGCTGGCCCTGGGTATTCTTCCTTGTGGTTCTGCTAAAACCCATTTTTCCAGAACGTTAACATTGTATTTATCAGCTCTGCACCTGGGACATCTGAGCTCATGCCTATGGATCTTAAAACAAAAGAAAACCTGAGTATTGAGATGTGGAACATGGCTTCTGCCTGCCCTCAGGCCTCCCTTAGGTTTCACTTACTAGCAATGTTCTTTTCAGACCTTGTTAAAATTAATTTCTGCCCTTCTTTATCCTTACAGTGCATCTTGCAAAAGGGCAGACATTTGATATCATTGACTTCCCCAGACTGGTGGCTTTCCTTGTGGTTTTCTGCATGGATGTTTATCTTAGGGAGCTGCTGCTATGTAATTTTCTTAGGTTTTTGGGGTTTGTTGTTTTTGTTTTTTTTAGAGCTGTGGCTGATTAGAGGAGGACTTAAAGAAGTGAAGCATGCAGTGAGTTGTCTGTGAAGGGCCAACTGCTTGTTCTTTTTCTGGCAGTAAGATAATTAATTTGCTTGTCCTTTGAGACAGACTGAATTGAAAGCTGGCATATTTGTTAAATATTGTGGGTATTTGTGTCCCTCTTACTCCTTTTCTGGATCCAAAAGTGGCTATTTCAGAACTCTTTGTTGTGCTTTGTATGCATCTTCATGGTGAGAAGAGGGTGCAAATGCAGTGAGTCATTTTGTAGGAGCTAAGTCTCTTCATCTCAGCAGGTTGTCACTGAGATTTCGATTCTTATCAGTGTAAAACCTGAACATTCCTTTCAAAGGTTTTCCTCCAATTCTTTGATGTTATTTGCATCTGGAGTCAATTCACATTCAGAAGGAGGACTTCTGAACTTCCCTTAGGAAGAAAATAGAAAAGGAGGGAAAAAAAAAAGGGGGGTGGTGGAGAATTAGGAGAATTCTAACCTAAAAAGAGGAGGGAATGTAGAGTTACTGACAGCAAACCTACTGCTGCTGAGATCTTTGGATGACGTTGCCCCTCCAGTGTGAGCTGTCCTGGCAAGCTGTGGTGGTGTTTTGAATTTGGAAGAGGAATTTGGTGTGGTTGCTGACACATCAGAGAACTTGGAGCATATTCTTTCCAGGCTTAGTCATTTATGCTCCCTCCCTTCCCCCTCTTCTTGTTATCCCTGTTTCCTTTTTGACACATCCTTTTCTGCTGAGACTGCTATCAGAGTACTTGGAGTATGTTACAGAGTGTAACGATTTGCAATCTCTCCAGAGTTCTTCCAGACAAAAGTGATGCAGGCAGTAAAAGAGCATAGGGAAGTCAACAGAAAAGAATCTGTAAAACACATTCGTTGAAATGTTTCCTGTTGTTTGCTGATGCTGCTGTGAGGTTTCATCTTAAAGCATATTAAAGTCACTATCTCTTGGCTCCAAGATTAGAAATAAAGACAATTCTTTAGGGTGATTTGGATCTCCTAGTAAAATGATGAAAGATTAAAAAACTTAGGCAGTGGCTTAGATTTCCGTTTCATAGCTTTCTTCTTGAGGCTTGTTGGGAATTCAGTGAAGTTGTGACTTGAGGTTTATCTAAACTTCTACACTGACGACACAGTCAGATTGTAGTGAGCCCTGATGAAAGGCTTTTGGTTCGGCAGGTTTCATGGATAACATGGGCAGCCTTCCTGTGAAGGCTTTGGTTTTCTCTTGATGTCTACTTGTATTCTGGTAATATGAGTAGTAGCACTTTGGGAATTGTTGCATTGAAGAAATTATTGACAAAACAGTTCAGCGCGTTTGAATCTCTCCTTATTTTTTTTTTCTTTCAAATGTGTATTTTCCAGATCTAAACTGACACAAACAAATAAGTCCTCCTCCAAGGAAAGAAAAAAAAAAAAAACAAAACAAACAACAACCCCAAAAACATAAAAACAACAAAACAAAACCACACCACCAAAAAACAAACCCTAACCCACAAGTAAACAAAAACATCTTCCCTGATCTAAAACTCCCTCAACAAGCCTATATTGGTTTTTAAACAACTGAAATCCTACCTTATGGTCTACATTACTTAGTTATAACATAGCACACTTTGTTATGAAAGAGGAAACTTCTTATTTCTATTTAAGCAGCACACTGGGGAAGAAAAAACCTTTGAGGAATTATGGTTTGATTTAATTAGCCAGCAGGTCAAGGGAGGTCCTCCCTACCCCTCTACTTTGTCCGGGCGAGACCACGTCTGAAGTATTGTGTCCAGCTCTGGGCTCACCAATTCAAGAGGGACAGGGATCTATGGAAGAACGTCTGTGAAGATGACAGAGGGACTGCAGCTTCTGTCTTATGAGGAAAGTCTGTGGGAGACCTGGGACTGAGTAGTCTGGGAAGACTGAGAGGAGATGCTATTGATGTTCCTAAATATCTGAAAGGTGGGTGTCAAAAAGGGGCCAGGCTCTTGTCTGTGTTACCTTGTGACAGAAGAGGAGCCAGTGGATAGAAACTGGAACTCGGGAAGTTCCACCTCAACATGAGGAAGAACTTTCCTGTGAGGATGCTGGAGCTGGCTGGCTGGAGAGATTTTGGAGTCTCCTTCTCTGGAGACTTCAAAGACCCCTCTGGATGTTGCTGTGCAACCTGCCCTACATGATCCTGCTTTGGGAAGGGGATTGGACTTGAAGATCTTTGGAGGTCTTTTCCGATCCATAACATCTTGTGATTCCGTGATCAGTAGCAAACCCAGGTTATGAAAAAAAAACAAACCTACAGATCCCTTTGAGTCTTTCAGAGAATTCTCTTGGACATTCTTTTCAGTTGTAAGAAATGTACAGGAATCCAAAGGACATCTTGGCAGATGTATTCTTGCATGATACTTTGATGCAGACAGCTTTGGTACTTTATTTACAAATTTACTTGTCTAAGCTGTATTTCCTTCCTGGCAAAACTGGGTTATAAATTTAGTTAAATGAATTTGGGACTGGTTAGAGATAGGTGTTCTGGAAGTCAGCCAGTATCTAGAGTTCATAGAGGCAGAGATAAGTGTTTAGTTTGTGGCTTTCACAGAATTAGAGAATGCCAGGTTGGAAGGGATCATCTGGTCCAACCTTTCTAGGTGATAGTGGAGTTACAGTGAGCTGGTTCAGCACCCTGTCAAGCTGAGCCTTACAATTGTCCCGTGTAGGGGACTCCACCACTTCCCCTGTTTGATGATTCCACTGTCTCACTGTTCTCATGGGGAAACGTTTTCTTCTGGAGTCCCATGGGAACCTGCCGTGTCCTCATCAGCCCTTCTCTTCTCCATGGGACTCTTTGTCAAATGGAAGTCTCCCTCCTCCTTGTAACCACCCTTTATGTACTGGTCCATGATAATAAGGTCTCCCTTAAACCTTCTCCTCTCAATGATGAACAACCTCAGCTCTCTCAGCCTGTCCTCACATGGTAGGGCTACCAAGGCTCTGATCATTCTGGTGGCCCTTTTCAGGACACTTTGTATGTCAATTGTCAATTAACTAATTTTGCTTTACTGGAAAATTTGAAGAGGCATTATTTTATTCTCTCTCATTCCATGGACAAGTTTCTGATACTTCTTCCCTTGTGACTGAAACTGAGAGCTAATACTTGGTGATACCCTGGAGTATACAGTAATACATCTCATCCTGGTGCTTGGTGAGAGTAATTGTGTGGTCACTTGAGGAAACTGTGTTTTCTTCCAAGGTTCTGGTTAGAGTCCTTTTCATAGAGGAAGATCAGCATGGCTCATTATTAGGATTCAAATCAGCTACTGAGTTCTCCTGTGATTATTCATACTTATACAGTTTTTGAGCTACTCAGTGGGAGCTGTAAACTCCTTGTTTCCTTTCAGATGTATGTATTTTTGGTAGCTTTTTGTTGAGCAGATAGCCAGAGATTTGCTGTTCTCCTGAGTTTTGCGTCGAGTACACAAAAATTCCACAGGTAAGTAGTTAAAGAAGCAAATACTTGAGTGCCAGCAGCTTACAAGTATTTTTCTGTCACACTTGCAGTTTCTCTGTGTCTCCTGGTTGTCTAAATAAACCATATTATGATGCTTGGTTTTGATCCAACTTCTATAGTCCAAGTTGATTAAAGTAATAATTTTGTCAAACATGGTATTTTTTAAAATTTGAATTATGTAAAGAAATACAGTTTGGGTCTGATTGTGTAAACCTGTAAGAATTAATTGCTGCCAGTGAGGATAACTTGTATTATAGTCTAAAGGCTCTGAGTTAAGAAATTGTTTAGGCTGTCTTTGCACTTTCGTTCACACTGCAAACAGTTCATCTTGTGTTTAAAAAACCCCACATCAAACTAAACCAAACCAAATTCTCAGCCTCTTGATTTCTAAAGCTTTTGGTATGTTGTTCAGATTAACATGAAATGTACTTAACCTGGTATGCAAACTGTATCTGCCTTTTGGGGTAATTAATTGAAATGAAACTTCACTTTGAGGTATTGATAAGAGAGACGCAGCTCAAACCTTGCATTGATTTGCAGTAGTATCCCAACAAAATACTGTGCAAGTGCAGAAATGCAGGAAGGTAGAAATCTTTGGTGAAAAATGCAGGAAACCTGTGAAGCAAAAACCATGTCTCTGTTTTTAAACCAATTTCTTCTGCTGATTGATCATTGGGAAGATAGATAATAATGATTAAAAGTGGATTCATAAATGCTGGCTGAAACTGAAGGCTTTAAGTTCGTGTATTTCGAAAGCAAATATAAATACTTAAGTGGCTTTTGTAAAATTGTATGATTAAAAACTGTAAAACATGAATGTTGTTTCCATAAAACCAACACAGGATGTTACTGCCATCTCTCTTCTATTTTGATAACACTTGATGCAATGTAACATGAGTTATATTAGAGATGAAGCTGAGTTTAAGTTATATTCTCTTCTGTAACTTGTAGAAGTATAAAGAGAAAGATAAACACAAGCAAAAATATAAGAAGCAGTCGGAGTCTTCACCATCCCTGGTTCCATCTCTTACAGTAACTACAGAGAAAGTAAGTTGAAGTGTTTTTTCTGCTCTTCAACTGCATGTGTCAAACTTCATGATGTAGTGATTCCACTGTATCCACAAGAGCTTCGTAATGACAGAGAGTCTGTGATTCTCAAGCGCTTTGTATTTATTCTCTCACTTGGTATTTATTCCTATAATGTAAAATCCTAGTATGGTTTGGGTTGGTACTGCGACCAGAGCTGTTTAACTTCTTTCCCAGTGATATGGACTAGGATTGGGTGCAACCTCAGCAAGTTTGAGATGACACCAAGCTATGTGGTCTGGTTGACACTGGAGGGAAAGGATACCACCCAGAGGGACTTGGACAGGCTTGAGCGGTAGGCCCAAGCCAACCTCATGAAGATCAGCCAGGCCAAGTGTAAGGTCATGCACCTGGGTTGGAACAGTCTCAAGCACAAATATAGGCTGGATGAGCAGTCTTAGTGCCATGGTCTGATTGATTGGCTAGAGCTGGGTGATAGATTGGACTGGATGATCTTGGAGGTCTCTTCCACCTTGTTTGATTCTGTGATTAGTAATGCTATGTGAGAGGCGTTTCTGAACTTCCTTTTGATGCTTCAGCAAGGTGGTAGAACTCTGCAACAGGTTGCCCGTGGAGGCAGTTGAGGCACCGTCCCTGGAGATATTCAACATAAGGTTTAACAAGTCTCTGGACATGTCCCTGTTGACTGCGAAAGGAGTTGGACTAGTTGAGCTTTGGAGGTCCCTTCCAACCCAGACCATTCTGTGACTGACCATTGAGTCAGTCACCAGCAAGTTTGCAGGTGACACCAAACTGGGAGCTAATGTTGCTGGGTTGTAGGGCAGAAGGGCTCTGCAGCGGGACCTCGACCGCCTGCACAGATGGGCAGAGTCCAAGGGGATGGAGCTCAACAAATCCAAGTGGCAGGTGCTGCACCTTGGCCACAACAACCCCATGCAGAGCTACAGGCTGGGGTGGGAGTGGCTGGAGAGCAGCCAAACAGAAAGGGATCTGGGGGTGCTGACTGACACCCGCCTGAATATGAGCCAGCAGTGTGCCCAGGTGGCCAAGAAGGCCAATGGCATCCTGGCCTGCATCAGCAAGAGTGTGGCCAGCAGGAGCAGGGAGCTCATTCTCCCCCTGCACTCTGCACTGCTTAGGCCACACCTTGAGTCCAGTTCTGGGCCCCTCAATTTAAGAAGGACATTGAAGTGCTTTGATACTGTGATACTGTGTTATTCTATCTAACAAACTTAACAAACATCATTATTAAGTCTCTAACATGTTTATTCTGGGGCAGTTAGGTTTGAGATTAGAAATTCTTAATTAGTCCTTCATTAATGTACTAAAAACACTTTCAGTGTAGATACAGAATGCTTTAAGAAGGACTAGAATAACCTAGGAGTTTGAACTGTCTTCTGCTCTTCCTCTTAGGGCTGATAGCTCTTTCCTACTGTGTTTAGCACTGATAAAAGCCTCTGTCTTGTGTTTTGAGCTTTGGCTTTTATCAAGAGTTTACAAAGGTGTGTGGTTTAACAGATCGCTAACCCACAGTTCTGTTTTGGTGGGGTTTGTTTACCTTTTTTTGGAGTGGGGAGGGGAGTAGGGTGTGGAGTTCGTTAGGAAATGAAACAAAACTGCAAACTGATGTACACAAAAATGCACAAGACTGTGTCTGTGTTCACATGAACTCCAGTTACTATCTAAAAAGATCCACTGAACAAAGTACTGCTGAGTGACTTCAGCAGAGACTTCAGTCTGGAGGACACTTAGAGGAGACCCTATCACTCTCTACAACTACCTGAGGGGAAGTTGTAGTCAGGTAGTGGACTCTGCTCCCAGGCAACTTGTGACAGGACAAGAGTGCGTGGTCTGAAGCTGCGCCAGGGGAGGTTTAGGTTGGATGTCCTGACAGAAAGGGTAATTAGACATTGAAATGGGCTGCCCAGGGAGGCAGTGGAGTCACATCCCTGGAGGTCTTTAAGAAAAGATTGGATGTGACACTTGGTGGCAAGGTTTAGCTGATGCGCTCGTGTTAGGATATAGGCTGGACTTGATGATCTCAGAGGTCTTTTTCAGCCTCAGGAATTCTGTGATTCTGTGACAATGCCGATCCCCTGATTTTCAAGGGAGGTGCTCAGATTCTATTACAGTGAGGGCCAGAGGTGAAGAGAAAGTGGGAAAGCTGTACTTTATATAACTATATAACTGAACATCACTGTGCTTTAACAGCCTGCTGTCTGTAGGCTATGGGTTACGTATGTGTTGGGTGTTTTTGGTTGTCCATGTTTTGCCTGGACGATGCTCTTGCCATCTACCACTTCGGTGTCAGCTAGATCTGGTGTCCTCTTTACCTGAGCATACTAAAGGAACTGACTGGCTGAGATAGTTCAGGTGGCAGGGGATCCTAGTGCAGTGGTGGGAAGTGAAGACATAAGGGGAAGCTGGGCTTGTGGGGGATTTATTTATTTATTTAAATTTGCTTTTATTCAGTGTTGAAGCTATATAGTTTTAAAAGGCAAGTTCTTAGGCTCTCAGACCTCCATCACTTCTGCTGATGGAACTAGATTTCCAGTTGGACAAAAGAAACTGCATAAAAATTGTATTTCAGAAAACCAGTTGTCTCTTTTTTGTGGTTGGTTGGTTTTTTTGTTTTTGTTTTGTTTTGTTTTTTAATGTGACTATTAAAGTGACAGTACTCCATTTAAATAAAATATGAAGACTCTGTAAGCATTAATTTGAGATGAACCCATTGATCTCAGTGAAGTATAATTTCAGCCCAAGCTGACATTTTAATGAATTCCTCCTCCCAGTGAAGTTTTATGTACTGTGGTTTGAAAAATCTTAACAACAGAGTTTATGTAACTCCTGCTGTTGTCATTTACCTTAGTACTGGAGCACTTCTAAGTTTATTTGGAAGAATGGGTTCTTTTAAACCATCTTTTTTGTGTGTCACCTAATGGTTTCTTTTCTTTCTTTTGCCTTCCCCAAATGCCAGTCGTACACAAGCACTAGCAACAACTCCATGTCGGGCTCCTTGAAGCGGCTGGAAGACACCACGGCTCGATTTACAAATGCAAATTTCCAGGAAGTTTCTACACACGTTTCAAGTGGCAAAGATTCTTCAGAGGCCAGAGGGTCAGAGAGCAAAGGGAAGAAATCTGCAGGTCACAGCTCAGGTCAGAGGGGAAGAAAGCCTGGTGCTGGAAGAAACCCAGGAACAACTGTGAGCACAGCGAGCCCTTTTCAGCAAGGTATTAATTGTTAGACTGTAAGACAGCTTCTGCTTCTATCTTACATATGGAAAACTTGAAAAGCAGTTCATCCTTTACTCTCAGTAATACTTTGGAGCAAAATTAATTGTTTTTCAGTGAAAAGATGTTCATTGTCATAGCATGAAAAAAACCATTGTGCATCTTCAAAGGGCAAACCTCCAATGCTTTTGTTTAGACTCTTGAGGTATTCTCTTTAATTGCTAAAACCAGAGGTTTGTGTGCTGGAAAGTTAGTCTGGGGGGAAATCTAACATGAATTTGAGTTTAAGGGCTTTTCTGACCTCTTTAAGGGAATAATACTAATATTTTTTTAGTTAGTGCATATTAGAATGAAACTGCACTACTTAATGCATAGGATGTAGTGGCCCCAACGTAATTTTTCAAGATGCAGGCATTTAAAATACATCATTTTCTTCAAAGTTAAAGGCCCTTTTATTTCTTCCCATTTGAAGTACATAAGCAGAACATGATTATGTGACAAGTATTTGCAGTTTATTTACCTTATGTGATACAAAAAGGTTGATGTTGACTTTAGTGGGTTTGATCAGCATGCTGAAGCCCCTTAAATGCACTGCTGAGACTGGGATTCAAAGCTTTCACAGATGAAGGTTTGGTAGTATCTGGTGGAGTGGGGACAAAATACAGGTGCAGAAAGTTCTCAACTACAATTCTAAATTAGGTCATCTTGTTTGAACTCTTTGATCATCATTTTCAGTGGTGCCCTGTGACAGGAAAAGGGGCAACAGGCACAACCTGGAACCCAGGAGGTTCCACCTTAGCAGGAGGAGAAACTTCTTTACTTTGAGGTTGCCAGAGAAGTTACGGAGTGTCCTTCTCTGGTGAGATTCCATACACACCTGGACATTGTGATCCTGGGCAAGCTTCTGTGGGTGACCCTGTTTTAGCATGAATGTTGAATGGAATGGTCTCCAGAAGTCTTTTCCAGCTCCTATTGTTTTATGATTCTGGGATTCAGATTTAGAACAGCCTGTCCAGGGATGTGGTGGAGGCAGCATCCCTGAAGGTATTTAAAAGACTCATGAATATGGCCCTTAGGGGATGTGGCTTAGCAGTATCACAGTATCACCAAGGTTGGAAGAGACCTCAAAGCTCATCAAGTCCATCCCATCACCACAGCCCTCAAGACCAGACCATGGCACCAAGTGCCACATCCAAACCCACCTTGAACATCTTCAGGGACGCTGACTCCACCACCTCCCTGGGCAGCCCATTCCAGCAGTCAATGACTCTCTCAGGCAACAACTTTCTCCTCATCTCCAGCCTAAACTTCCCCTGGCACACCTTGAGACTGTGTCCTCTTGTTCTGGTGCTGCTTGCCTGAGAGAAGAAAGCAACCTCCTCCTGGCTACAAGCACCCTTCAGGTAGCTGTAGACAGCAAGAAGGTCTCCCCTGAGCCTCCTCTTCTCCAGGCTAACCAATCCCAGCTCCCTCAGCCTCTCTTCATAGGGCTGTGCTCAAGGCCTCTCACCAGCCTCATAGTGGTGGGATTGTGGGTTCCAGGCAAGTGGATGGACTTGATGACCTTAAAGGTCTCTTCCAACCTCCACAGTTCTAGATTCTATGATTCTGTGACTTCTGAAAAGCAATTTTTATGATGGCATCTTTACCAGAGTTGAAGAACATTTGGGGATTTGTTTATTAATTAAAAGTCTGTTTCTTATTTCTGAATTAATAAAACATGTTCTTCTGAAATGCAGCAAACTAGACCTTTAATAAAGTTTTTTTTCCATACTTTACATAGTGGCATATATCATAGAGTCGTAGAATGGTTTGGGTTAGAAAAGGCCATAAAAATCATGTAGTTCCAACCTCCTTGCTGTGGACAGGGACACCTTCCACTTGACCAGGCTGCTCCAGGCCTTGTCCAACACATCCAGGGAGTGGGCATCCACAATCTTCCTGGGCAACCTGTTCCAATGTCTCACCTCTCTCACTGTAAAGAATTTCTTTCTAATGTAGAAACTTTATCATCACTTTATGATGGTGCTCTTCCTCTGAGTTTCTGCAGTGATCACTTTTTAAAAGCTGTCTAGAACTCTTTGTGTATTTCAGTCTTTTTTACTTGAAAAAGACTCTGAAATGTGTTTTTGTTTAAATACTCCAAACTCAGAAAATTACCTTGGGCTTCTAATTTTACAGAGAAATAATGCTCACTGCAAATAGCAAAACAGATCTTCACTTTGTGCCTGTTTTTTTTTCCTTAAAGCTGTTTTAAGTGAAATTGATGAAACTTATTTGAGATACACAACAATATTTTAACAGTTTTTAAGTTGCTGTGTTAATTTGAATTGTGGTTTGAATTAATTTCTTAAGGATTTTTAATAGAATATTATTGATGAACCAGTAATATTTGAAGGACTTTTTTATAGCTGATATCATATTTAGAAGTGTTTCCCTGACAGAATAGTGGTCCTGAGTCCCACATGCATCCACCCATACCAAGCTAGTAAATGTCAGTGACAGGAGATGTTTGCAATTCTTGAGTTTGCTTCATTCACAGATTGCATTGGATTGGACAAGATGACCTTCAAGAGTCCCTTCCAACCCCCCTGCAGTCAGCAGGGACACCTCCAACTAGATCAGGTGGCCCAGGGTCACATTGAGTCTCATCTTGAATATCTCCAGGGACGAGGCCTCCATGACATCCCTGAGCAACCTGTTCCAGTATTTCTCCACCCTTATTGTGCAGAACTTCCTCCTGATATCCAGTCTCTCCTGCTTCAGTTTCAAACCATTACCCCTCATCCTATTGCTGTAACTCCTGCCTTGCATGTGATGGAATCACTCCACTCCAAATATTACAGAAGCAATGCAATTCTGTTGCACAAAAGGTCTTTATGTTCTCTGGCAGTGCTAAAGCAGCCTTAAAATACCAGTTTTCCACACTCTTCTCCTGTCCTTGTGAAAAATGCCTCTTCTGTGGAACATCTCCTAAGCTGGGTCAAATTCAGTGCAATTGCTCTTCACTTGACTGGTGTCAGACCCCCTGCTGTAGGTGAGATGGTAGGGAAGATCCAAGCATAGTGTGGATGTAAGCTTAGCATGTTTCTGTCAGTCTACTTTTTATATCTGGGTATGTTTAAGAAAACTTGTTCTGACTTGCACCAGGAATTTTTGTGGCTGAAGAGCACAAGGGGTGACAAAGTTGCTTAAACTGTAAAGTTGTTGTTCTCCTTTTATTGATTTTCACCTTGTTCATGCCCCAAATTCAAATCTGAATCTGAGAGTCAGGTCCAGCAAAGTGCAGATCAGCAGGAGAAGCAGTGACCTATCTTTAAAAATAAACTCTCTAGGTCTTGGTAACGTTTTTCATAAAATGTCTGCACTTTAAATATGTGTATTCTAAGACAGTAATATTACCTATCAGTTTCCACTAACTACAGGGAGAAACAACAAATAAACACACAAAACTCTTAATATTTTTTTTTAAATTGTTTTTTAGGAAGCTTTTTGGGCACTCCTGGGAGCATCAAGTCATCTTCTGGAAGTTCAGTCCAGTCTCCCCAGGATTTCTTGAGTTTTACAGATACAGATCTGCGAAGTGACAGTTTCACACATTCTCAACAGGCTTCCTCAACCAAAGATGTACATAAAGGAGAGGCTGGGAGTCAAGAGGGGAGTGCCAATTGTTTTACTTCTTTAATTGGTCTCCCTTCATCATCATCATCATCTGTTTCCCAGTCTAAAAACTTTGACAGCTCACCTGGAGACATAGGTAATTCAAGCCTTACTTCTACAGCATACAAACGAGCTCAGACTTCTGGAATGGAAGAAGAAACTGTAACAGAGAAGAAACGGAAAGGAAATAAACAAAGTAAACATGGGCCTGGTAGACCCAAAGGAAATAAAAGTCAAGAAAGCATTTCCCATCTTTCAGTTTCTTCTGCTTCACCAACTTCATCTGTGGCATCTGCTGCAGGAAGTGTGACAAGCTCTGGTCTTCAAAAATCTCCAACTTTGCTCAGGAATGGAAGTTTACAAAGTCTTAGTGTTGGCTCATCTCCAGTGGGTTCAGGTAGGCATTTGTTGGATTTGTTTTCTTACCTCAAGCTGTCTTTATTATTTTAGCTGTAATTCTGAGTATGCTTGCCAAGAACAATGTCACTTAGAGTACCTTTTAAAGTTACTTTGGGGAGGGGGGGAAGTAATAATAAGAATATGACAGCTGGAAGAGTTTTGTTCCATGTGTAGGTGCTATGGTGCTAGGGGTGACATGTGTATGCTATGTACATGCAGGTTTGGAGGCTGTAGAGAGAAAAATAAGTTTCATGGGCAAAGGTTTGTTTTTATTAGAGGTAACAGATAACAGGTTTAGCTGCAAGAAGTGGTAGTTTACACAGACTCCAGAGTCTTTGTGTTCTGTTACATAAACCAATCAACATTCAGGCATCTCAGCTGGCCTGAGTATACCTCTCAATTATTCTGTGCCCATTTAGCTACACTAAAAATCAGAATGGCTATATGGGGAATTCACACTTCTAGACACATAAAAGGATATACTGGATCTGGACCCTTGTGTGGCTGGATGGCATTTTCATACTCTCATGTGCTTTTTAGCAATTGAAATCGGCTTGTTTGTTCTTCCTCTGTCCTAAATGTTACCTGTGCCTGGGGCTACGAGAGGCTTTCTGTCCCCAGTAAACCTGTGTGTGGTATGACACTGCAGAATACCCTCCCTGCCCAAAGGCTTTCTTGCTTCAAACTTCCTTTGAAGGCCTTCGTGTTTGGATTTAAAAAAAAAAAAACAACCAAAAAAAACCCCCAAAACCCAACCAACCAACCAACCAACCAAAACCCAAAAAACCAAAAAACAAAAACAAACAACCCCAAATTATCTGATAAATCCTTTTTCAAACTTTGAAATTTTGGGTTTGTATTTTTTTTTGTTGTTGTTGCAGACAATTTTTTTGCTTCTTTTTTTTTTGAGGATAAAAAAGAAATGGAACTCAAATGTGGGCAGGGTTTTCTGCTTTTATATTGTATATGTCTCACTGTATGAGAGATTCTTTTAAAAATATGCGTGCTTCAAGAAACAAAAAACCTTAATTTGGGACAAGGCAGATCCTTAGAAGCTTGATCAGAGATTGTTTTCAATCTTTATTAGACTGGCAAATGGTGGTTTATGTTACAGGTTATAACGGCAATGGCAGCAGCAGCTATTAAAAAACATTTTGTGCTGCATTGAAATCCATAGGAAGAAATAGTGTGGGACAGAACTTCCTGGTTCATGAGCCATCTTTTTTTTTTTTTTTTTGATCAAAATGCAATTAAAAAAGTCTTAACCTTCTGTCTGTTAAAGAGGGAGGTCATTCAGCAAGTTAGCATCAGTGTTTTGGTTATTGTAGTAGAAACTTTCTTATTCTTTATAATCTCTTGGGGGTGGATTAAGTATTGTTGTCGTTGGGGTAACAGAAGTAAAAAATCTTGGTTTGAACTGAATGACAGTTTCCCCTAATAGATTTGTCCTAGAATATTCCACTCTTGTCACTTCCTTGATTGTTTTGTCCTCTACTACATCTCATTCTTCCACCTATAAAAATCCAGTGATAACGTTAACTGCCTTTGTAAAAGTCTCTGCAAAAGGGTCTGTGTGGAAGTGTGGGGTAGGTTTTATTACCCTTCAGCATGACATTCAGCCCCAGAATTTCACAGCTCTTTTAAGTATATTTCAATTCTTACTGCTCAGTGTTAGACCTGGCCTCTAAAACAGTGATATTTTCTGAAGGTGCCCAGGACTATGAAAGAATTACAAACAAAATCCAGAAACAAAATCACCCCAGTAAAGCTCAGAAACCTCAAAGGAATGAAAGTGGATGGGGTGGCTTTGCCTTAACATGTGGGCTCTAAATTTATCCAGAAACTTCTGTGGGAGTCCGAGGGTTCTGTTTTAATGTGGTCACCTCTCTGATTGCCCTTTTTTCTTGTGGTTATGGAGCTGCTTTCCTTACTTCATATGAAGGTTTGGGAGTTACCCACCCCCCCACACTTTGTAAAATGACCCAGACTAGCACTCAGTCGGCTGGAAGTTAAATGATGAAGCTCTATTTACAGCTTTGCACAATGTACAGCAGATATTTACACTATATACAGAATATTTACAGAAATATACAAGTAAAAGGTAATACAGCAACACAACACCCCTCCCAGAAATCAGAGACCCCAGGAGGGGCTCCCAACCACCCTTCCACCTTCACCCCACCCCTGTACCTTACCCCAAGGTTTGCCTTACGTGTAAGGTAAATTAGGAGGATCATCCAGGAGGGTTAGAAGAAAAGTGGTTAGTGAGGATTAATCAGCAGAGGAGCCAGAGCCCAGAAGCTGCTAGATCCCACCAGCAGCTCCTGCTCGAGCAAGAGCCAGAGAGAGACTGACTGATCTATTGTTTTGGTTAGCGTTCCCAAACAATTCTCCAGCAAGTGTATGAGTGAAGCAGACATCATGATGTTTTCCTTTCACAGCCTATAGTGTAATTTTCTCTATTAAAATATTCCAATTAGCCTCAAACCAGCACACTTCATCACCAGTGTTTTCTGGGCTTAGTAATCCATTTACAAGTTGGTTACAACAGGGAAGGGTATAGGAGTGCTAGCAGTGTTATCAGAAACACACATTTTCTCAGGTATGCCATGCTGATGTTTCTCTTTGAAATGTGTCTATATTGGCCAGTAACGACATCTGATAAGTGAGTCTAAATGATTCGACCCAGAACACCCAATAAGAGTTTGTGCATGTAAATGTAGTGAAAGAAAACTCAGGGGAAGGCAAGCCAGGAAGTTTTTACTGGCTCTCACTTGGAATTGCCCTGTTACTTCAAAGCAGCAGAATCAGGAATTAGTTAGACCATGCTGAACTAAGCTTTTTGAGGCACTTCTTCAAGAATCTCCATCTCATCTTAATAACCTTAACTGCAGCTATCATGAGCTAACCTTCCATTTTCATAAGAGTGCCTGTTGAGATCTGTACAAATGAGGAAAATCAGTACAGATGTCTGGTCATCCTGTTCACAGCTAATGTTCAAATCAGATGAACTGTGAAGGAAAGCTTATTTTAAAAGGCAGTGCAGATCCATCATGTGCTGTTTATTAAATGTCTTCTATAAAACCTGTGTTCAGCTCATTCTCTGAAAATATTTGTCCTCTCCAAACTTCTTTCCAGTCCACAGAACTTCTCTTTTCCTGCTAAATAAGAGCATAGATGTACCCTAACTAGTACAAAGCCATGTCATTAAGAGCAATACAAACACTCAAGTTGGGTCACAGTTGCCATGCAATTGATCTGATGTGCTCAAAATTTAGAGCGTTTAAATGTTTACGCTTGATGCTCTTAATATTTTTGTTTCTTATGGAATGTGTTTATAATCTGATAGAAACCATTGCCTGCATTACTTTCAGTACTTGAAGGAATGAAATTTAACTTCAAAATGAAATAAAATGTAGCTAGTAGGGTGGTGAGGAATTTTGGACAGGCTGGAGAGG